>CP092870.1:34136030-34736030 GCA_030710605.1 Cordylochernes scorpioides
AAACCTGCCCTGCTCCTTCCTGCAATGAAACCAGCTCCCAGACTGACCCAATCAAGCCCGCCACTCCTGCTCCTGCTGCTCTCCCTGCCAAGAAGCCTGCCTCCTCCCTGCCTGCTCCTGCTCCAACCAAAAGGAAGCAGTCTGAAGCTCCCAACCCGCCTGCAAAGAGGACAAACCTGAATGGTCCTTCAAAACCTGTGCCTTCCCACGTCTCCAAGCCTGCGACCGCCCAAGTGATCCTTCATGGAGAAAAATCGGCGGCCCACACAGTGGTCATCTCAGATGACCCACAGGCTGACCCAAGGGAGATGCTGAAAACAGTCCGCGCTGCTCACACTCTCCCCCAAGGCGTTTGGGCCTCCCTGCGCACCAAGGGGAAGCTGGTCCTCCATTCCAGCAATCCTGACACCATCCCTGAGGTTACAACCTCCCTGGCCAGCAAGTTGAATGGAATGAAGGTCCGCCAGCAGAAGGAGATCCTGCCACGGATCTGCCTCTTCAAAGTGGATGAGGAGACACCCAACTCCACAATTGAGGAGACCTTCCTGGAAACCGCTGCTGTTAGAAAACTTCCTGGGGACAAGGTGGTGCGCGTGGCGCACCGTTCTGCACCCAGAAACGGGACCTGCACCGCCTTCATCGAGGTGGACCTCAAGACCTTTAGAGCCCTGGGCGTTCGCGGGAGGATCGTGGTGGATGGAGTAATCCTCAACTTCGAGGAGTCCATCCGCGCCCGCGTCTGCTTCCGCTGTTGTGGCTTCGGCCACAACTCTGCCCAATGCACCAGAGCTCCTAAGTGCTTCCACTGCGGTGAAGACGGCCATGAAGGCCGAACCTGCCCATCCATTGCTGACCAGCGCACCTCGAAATGTGCCAACTGCTGCTCCCAGGGCCTTCCTGACAAGCACGAGGCGAGAGCCTCAAGCTGCCCCATCCTGAAGTCTAGGGCCCTCAAGTTCTAGGCTTCAAGGACCTTCTGCCTCCATTATCATCTGCCACTTCTCCTGGATTCCTGGTCTATTCAACGCACCCGCCTCACTGCACCCTGGCGCTATTCCCCTGCTTGCCCAACGTTTCTACCACCCCTGCGAGACATCTCCTGCTTCCACATCCTAGGGTCCCTTGCCACCTGACATCGATTTTGGGCTCAAAAATTATAACTTTTGGTTAGTAGCCCGTAAATAAAGATATTTTCTCTCTATGTAAAAATATCAGTACAATGTTTAATAAATAATTTGTACAAATCATATTATCAATTATCAAACTATAAACACCAAACATGGTGTCAGAAGTGTTTATTTTCAAATTATAAAATATTGGTGCGAATTAGTTTGTCGAATGCCCGTGAGTACTAATATTCGAATTTGATTGTTTGAAAATTTTGATTTTGGAAATTTAAAGTTACATTTTTACATAATAATAATTTTCTAATCTTTTGAGTAACACTATATTTCGTAATCTATATATTTTAATGTCTAATATGAAATAAAATATTTTAAGATGGCAAATATTCCTGTACCAGCACCAATATTAATAAATAGCCAGGCGGCAGAAATTTGGAGGTTTTTTAAAAGCCAATGGGACAATTATCAGGTGGTTACTGAATTAAATAAAAAAGATAATAATGTTATAAGAGCAACATTCCTATCACTCATTGGAAAAGATTGTTTCAACGTATTTTTGAATCTGGAATTGAAAGAAGGTGAAAAGAATAGCCTAGCTAAGATTATTGAAGCATTGAATAACCATTTTACTCCAAAAAAGAATGTCAAATACGAACGGTATATTTTTAATTAATACATCGAATCAAGAAGAAAACGAAGGTATTGATAGCTACACAAATCGATTAAGAGGACTGGCTAGCTCTTGTGAATATTATATACTAACAGAAGAACTAATCAGAGATAGAATAGTATTGGGAATAACAGATAACCAAGTTGACTGGCCAAGAATCAGAAGACGTGAAGTGGAACAAAAAATATGAACGAAAAAGGAAGCGACCACAGCTACAAATGAAACATTTGAAGACATAATTAATTGTCGTTACTGTGGGTCGAAACATAGGAAGGCTTCGTGTCCTGCGTATGGTAAGATTTGCACATGGTGCAATAGAAAAAATCATTTCTCAAAAGTATGCAGATTTAGAATTCAAAAACCTAAACAGATGAACGTTAGAGCAATTCAAGAACAGGATGAATCATCAGATGAAGCTGTACTTCAACTAAGAAGACATTATGCAGCTGGAAATATCAAAAAAAAAATAAATGGATGGTAAAATTATTATTTGAAACATCCAATCAAACTGTGCTACTGGAATGCCAATTAGACTCAGGATCCACTTGTAACATCATGAGCCTAGACGATTACAGGTGGGTCATGCAAGAAAGAAGCAATAACTTGGACATATCCAATGCAAAGCTTGAAAATTTTGGTGGAGTCATCCTGAAGCCAGTAGGTCAAAAATATCTCGATTGCTATTTTAAAGAAAAGAAATATAATTTACTCTTTCAGATTGTGAACATTAATCAAAAACCTTTGTTATCAGCCAAAACAATAGAAGACCTCAACCTTGTAAAGAAGCATGATGCGGTTTACCACCTTGCAAATTCATCTTGTTCTCGAGCAGAATCAATTATCAATAAATATGAGGATGTATTCAAAGGCCTAGGAATGTTACCAAAAGAATATCTTATTGAAATTGAGAAAGAAGCTACACCAGTGCTGTAACGGCAGCTGGCATGCCTATATAGTAAATTATCAGTAAGCACATATTTATCACTGAGGATACTCTGTGCAGTTGCCTTTTGACTTGTTGTAATATATATCACATGTAAACTTATGTCTAATAATTAATATGCTATATCTGATGTTGGCCTAAAAGAAATAAAGTCTTTCTGTTCAAACTTCCAAGTACTTCTTGCTGATTAACGTCAACCAACAAATACGAGGACGTTACATGGTGGCAGCGGCGCTTATAAACAACACCACGTGGTAAGAGAACAATTTATTAATTTCCAATTTCTTAAAGTATTTCAGAACATTTCTAATTGCATGTTCAAATAAAATTCAAATTGCATAAGAATATATACAAAAATAATTTAATTTACAAGCAAGAAGAAATAAGTGTATTTTTAGAAAAAAAAATACAATAACAACAACATGGCGATAAATGCTATTCGACCTCCAAAACAAATAGGCCTAAATGAACTAAACAAAGAGGGCTGGGAATCTTGGCTTGAAAGCTTTGAATGGTATGAAATTGCTACCTAATTAAGTAGTAAAGCACCAGAGGTACAGGTTGCTATCTTTATGGCTGCAATGGGACGAGAGGCTCAAAATATTTTAAAATCTTTCAACACAAATAATGCAGATAAAAATAATCTGAGCATTGTAAAAGACAAGTTCAACAACTATTTTTCTCCAAAGCTGAACACTACAATTGAAAGATTCAAATTCAATCAGATGAAACAGAAAGAAGATGAATCATTTAATGATTTTCTGACTAGGATCAAATTACAGATAGCAAACTGCAAATATGCTGTCATGTCTGATGAACTACTTAAAGGTCGAATAGTTGTAGGAATTATTAACAATGAAATAAGAGAAAGACTTCTTAGTGAGGCTGACCTTAATCTGGAAAAAAAGCCACACAAATTTGCATAGCATGTGAAAATGCCACAAACCAAATGAAACATGTACTATCCGACTCAGACAAACAAGTTGTTGTGACAAAGATGAACAGTAAGAAGAGGGAAGAAAGAAAAGAGCCGAGGAAAGAAAACATCATTAACCAAAGTCACAAAATAATAGAAAACTGCAGAAATTGTGGTAGATCCCACAAAATCAACCAATGTCCGGCATATCAAAAGAGATGCAACAAATGCAAGAAACTCAACCATTTTGCTAATCTTTGCAGATCCCAGAACACAAATTCATACAAAGTCAGACAAATTGTTGGGTCACCAGAACCTGAAATGATTCAAGAATTTGTAATCCAGTCAGTTGAAAACACCAAACTGACTGAAGATTGGTATGAAGAAGTAAAAATCAAAGGCAAAAAGGTAAACATGAAACTAGACACAGGTGCACAGTGTAACGTGTTGCCACTCAGCCTGGTAGGGAGATTAAATCTGGAAATCCAAAGGTCTCCAGTAAAAAGTTTAATTTCTTTTTCAGGACATCGAATTCCTGTCGAAGGACAAAGTCTAGCAATGTGCATGGTGAAAAACATGACTGCCTACATACGTTTCATCATATCCAGTGATAACACTTGTCCCATCCTAGGCAGACAAACCTGTTCCAATTTAGGTCTTGTCAAGCGAGTAAACACCTGTCAAAAAATTACACAGGAATACCAAGAATTATTCGAAAGGATAGGATGTTTGAAAGGATATGAATACGAGGCAAAGTTTAAGACTTCGGACATGAACATGCAAGTAAGACCACCCAGACCTATTCCTCTATCTATTAAAGAAAGAGCAAAGAAAGAACTTGAGGAAATGGAAGACAATGGGATTATAAAGAAAGTAAATTACCCTACCCCATCTCGAGTCAGATGGTTATAGCAAAACAGAAAGGAAAAATACGTATATGCATTGACCCATCGGATATCAATAAAGTAATTCTAAGAAGCCATTTCCCATTACGGACTTTTGATCAGATTGCAGTAAACCTGCATGGTTCAAAATACTTCACAAAGTTGGATCTGAAGAAAGGATACTGGCAGATCAAAGTAGCCCCCAACTCACAGCGCTACTTTACCTTCAGCACTCCGTGGGGAAGATATATGTTCTTGAGAAAGCTATAAAACGAAGAGAAAAATTATTTTATTAAAATGCATAGGCTACTAGCTTTCGGGCTCCAAGCCCTTCCACAGGTACAACGTATTGTGAGAAACTAGCGCTATATATAGAATCGATATGCGATGAATCTGCATATTTTAACTATGTATGAGGCAACGATATCAAATTAAGATATGGAAAGAAGGCTTTTTAGAAATATTTAACAAATATAGGATATGATAATTGATAAAATTATGAAAGATTTAGCATACTATTAATAGAACTATTGCGAAATAAAATAAAATCTGTTTATACTTTTTAGCGTCACGGTGTGTATGGTATTTTTCAGTTGTTTGGCATCCAGAGATGATCACGCGTTATCTTATTATTTTTATTTTTTAGTTTATTTTATTTTATTTCGCAATAGTTCTATTAATAGTATGCTAAATCTTTCATAATTTTATCAATTATCATATCCTATATTTGTTAAATATTTCTAAAAAGCCTTCTTTCCATATCTTAATTTGATATCGTTGCCTCATACATAGTTAAAATATGCAGATTCATCGCATATCGATTCTATATATAGCGTTAGTTTCTCACAATACGTTGTACCTGTGGAAGGGCTTGGAGCCCGAAAGCTAGTAGCCTATGCATTTTAATAAAAGAATTTTTCTCTTCGTTTTATAGCTTTTTACAATTCATTAAGAGAAATTTCGTCAATCTCATTAAAATATGTTCTTGAGAGTTCACTTTAATATCAAAACTGCTCCGGAAATATTCCAGAAAATCATGGCAGACTTACTCCAAGACCTTGAGGGTACAGAAAATTCAATGGACGATATCCTGATCCATGCTTCGGATCCACAGACCCTGGAAATAAGGACAAGAGCTGTACTACAGAGGCTTAAATAAAATGGAATCAAACTGAATAGAGATAAATGCAAATTTCAACTTCAAGAAGTCCAATTTTTTGGTCATATTGTCACGACAGAATGATACAATACCTGAGCAGGTTCATCCCTAACCTTGCAGATAAAACCAAAAACATGAGGTTGCTTTTGAAAAAAGATACACCTTGGCTATGGGACGAATCCCTCGATTGTGATCTCTTAGAGATCAAGACTTTGCTCAGAACTGCACCAACTCTGAAATTCTTTAATCCCAACGGAAATCTGACACTTTCAGTAGACGCCAGTTCATATGCCCTTGGAGCGGTTCTATTACAAAACGGAAAGCCCATAGCCTACGCTTCATCAGCTCTCAACTCCACTCAGCAGAACTACGCTCAGATAGAAAAGGAAGCTCTTGCCATCAAATTTGGATGCGACAAATTCCATCAACTCATTTATGGCAAAACTGTTGACGTCGAGACGGACCACCGTCCTTTAGAAACCATATTCAAGAAGCCATTAAGCAAAGCACCCCCGAGGCTCCAGAGAATTTTTCTACATATACAACAATATGATCTCAGGATTAAATACAAGAAAGGAAAAAACTGCTAACAGCTGAACTACGAGGGTGAGTAGAAAAGTAAGGTCTCCTAATTTTTTTTTCATAGAAAAACACATTTAATCACAACTTTTCATACATCATTGGAAAGGTTGGACACTTTGCTATTTTTCTACATAGTCGCCTTGATGCTCAATCACTTTTTTCATCCTGTCAACCAACTTTGTAATTCCGGTGTTGTACCACTCTCCCGCCGCCTCTTTGAGCCACTTGTTGAGCAGCTTTTTAAATGCGAAAAATAATTCTCCGGTCGAAATCACCGTCAGTTAGTGGAAGTGTATGGTGAGAAGTGCATGGACATCAGAAATGTGCGGAAATGGTGCCGGGAGTTTAACGAGGGGCGAATAAACGTCCACGATGAACAGCGGTCTGGGTGGCCGAGTTTGCCGGAATCAACCGTGGCTCGAATCGACGAAATGGTGCGCGCAAACCGGCGGATAACCCTTGAAGAGATCGAGGATGGCCTGAATGAAGATTGCAGCCACTTCTCCGTGCACAAGATTGTGTCTGAGACCCTCGGCTACAGAAAGGTGTCCGCCAGGTGGGTCGACAAGTGGCTCAAAGAGGCGGCGGGAGAGTGGTACAACACCGGAATTACAAAGTTGGTTGACAGGATGAAAAAAGTGATTGAGCATCAAGGCGACTATGTAGAAAAATAGCAAAGTGTCCAACCTTTCCAATGATGTATAAAAAGTTGTGATTAAATGTGTTTTTCTATGAAAAAAAAATAGGAGACCTTACTTTATACTCACCCTCGTAATAAGTAGAGACTGCTCATATGAAGACAACTACTTGGAAGAAAACTTCGAAGTACTGATGACCACCCCGACAAATAAGTCAAGCTATGAGGAACTGCAAGCTCTTAAAAAAGAGGACCAAGAACTACAAGAACTAAAAACCATAATCTTATATGGCTGGCCAAACTACAAATCAGCAGTCCCTGAAAGCTGCAAGAAATACTGGCCATATAGAGATGAACTCTCGACAAACGAAGACCTAATCTTCAAAGGTAGCAGAGTCTTCATTCCCCTAAAGTGGAAAGCAAAGATACTCAAGTTAATCCACGAAGGACACCAAGGAACAAACAGCTGCTTGAGAAAGGCCCGAGACTCAATATACTGGCATGGCATGTCCCAAGACATCATCAACACAGTAGAAAATTGTAGGACTTGCCAAGCAAATCAGAGGAACAAGACAAAAGAACCAATGATCATAAAAGAGATGCCGAGTCTTCCTTGGGAGATAGTCGCAGCTGACATTTTCTCAATAAAAGGAAAAAATTACCTGTTAATAACCGATAACTACTCTGGATTCATTGATTTCAAAGAAATGAAGACAATGAACTCTGCAGAAACTATTGAATCTCTTTAAAAAATGGTTTAGCGTGCATGGAATTCCCAGACTCCTGGAAATTGATAATGGACCAAACTTTACGTCCAGGGACTTTAAAGACTTTCAAAAGAAGTGGTTGTTCGACCACCAGACATCAAGTCCTCTATATCCTAAATCAAACGGATTAGCAGAGAGAGCGGTACAGACAGCCAAGAACCTCATCAGGAAGTGTTTGGATTCAGGACAAGAAGTGGAACTAGCACTTTTGAACTTTTACAACACTCCTAGAGATGGTCTTCCTTCACCGGCTCAGTGTCTGTTCAGTCGCAGGACCAGAACCCTCCTTCCCACTAGCACTCATCAGTTGGAACCAGAAATCCAAAAGGGACATACACAAAACCTAAGAAATAAGCGGGAGAAGCAGAAAACACACCACGATAAGACAGCAAAGACAACCCGAAGCTTCAAGGAAGGTGAAAAGATAATGCTGAAACAGCATCACCGTGAATGGATCCCTGCCAGAGTTACCCAAGAAGTAGCTCCAAGATCATATAAAGTGCAAACACCTACTGGTGAGTACCGCCGCAACAGCTCCTTCATGCGACATACGAATCTGGAGAGTCCAAAGCAACAGCGAAGGAGAATCCCGGAGATCCCCAAGTCAACTCTACCGGAAGGACCTGGATACTTCTACAAGACCATTCTCAGGCCAGGAACCCAGGAGTGATCACCAGAACGCGGAGCGCAAGAACGGCACCCTGCCCATTACAACAAGGTCCGGGCGGATCATCAAGCCACCCAAACGATTTGAAGAATGAATTTCTTCAAAGGGGGAGATGTAACGGCAGCTGGCATGCCTATATAGTAAATTATCAGTGAGCACATATTTATCACTGAGGATACTCTGTGCAGTTGCCTTTTGACTTGTTGTAATATATATCACATGTAAACTTATGTCTAATAATTAATATGCTATATCTGATGTTGGCCTAAAAGAAATAAAGTCTTTCTTTTTAAACTTCCAAGTACTTCTTGCTGATTAACGTCAACCAACAAATACGAGGACGTTACAAGTGCAACAACATCCGAGAAGAATTCTAATTGGTTTGAAGGCAGAATTTAAAAGAAAGCTGGATGATCTTGAAGGAAGAGACATTATTGAAAGAGTGCAGAAATCCTCTTCATGGATAAGCAACTTGGTCCTTGTAAAGAAACTGATCTGTTTTGTTTAAAGATAATATATCAGTGATATATTATTACTTTACTCTGTTTTGATCATCTTGTTTTTATCATCATCTTGTACACAATAAAATGTTTGTAATATGATGTGCACGTGTGCAAGAATTGTAAAAAGAATAAAATAATTATAGTAGCATAAAAATGGTGTATCTTTCATTTATCTTTAAATATATATAAAGTGCAATTTATTATAAAATAATATTCACCATTAATATTCAACATTTAATAGAAACGTATCAAATGGCGACGAAGAATTAATGTAAGTATGGCCACCACTAATTCAAATTATCCAAGGTTTCGTGAAGGTGAAGATCTATATTGTTATTTGGAACAATTAGAAGAATGTTTTAAATTGAACAAAACATTAGAAGCAGACAAAGTATCTGTGTTATTAACGTCTATTGATGTTAATGTTTATAAGACTTTGCGCGATTTGTTGGTACCCAGTAGGCCAAGTGACCTTAAATATAAAGATTTAGTAGAGGTTTTAACCAACCATTTATATCCAATAAAAAATAAGCACTATGAAAGATATTTATTTCACAAGATTTTACAAAAAGAAAATGAGCCTGTGGGAAAATTTGTTTTGAGGCTTAAATCTCAGGCAGACAAGTGCAAATTTACTGACATAAATGAAAATTTGTGTGACCAATTTGTAAGTGGTTGCTACGATGAAGCTACGCTTAAAAGGCTGCTAAGTGAACCTTTTTTAACGTTTGATAGTGCAATAAATATTGCAAATTCTGTAGAGGCGCGCAGCGAAGTCACAAGTAAATTTGATGAAAAATCCTGGTCATGATATTGATAAGTTGAAAGCCAGATCTAATAATTTTAAATTCCCATGTAAATACAATAATCCTTGCAAAATTTGTGGCAAGTCTAACCACGATACGAAGTTATGCAAATTTAAAAATGCTCAATGTTATATTTGCAATAAGAAAGGGCACATTGCTCCAGTATGTTGGAATAAAAAATCGGCCCAAAATTCTGGAATGAATAAACCCAATCTGAATAAATTGAATACTATTCAGTGCAACACATTAGAAAACGTACCAAAAATATTGGTAAACGTTAAAATTGAAGATGCAGAATAATAATGGAGGTTGACACTGGTGCAGACGTGTCTGTAGTATCAAAGAAATATTTTCTTACAAATCTCAAAAATGTCACTCTAGAGAAATACAGTGGACATTTGAAAAGTTTTTCGGGAAATTTGATTCCAGTTTTTGGAAAATGCTTGGTAAATGTTAGTTACAAAAACTATCAGGAAAAACTACCTCTAATTGTGACAGGCCAGTTTAATAACCAAACGCCGTTATAGGGCAGAAATTGGATAAGAATTTTAAAAGCTGATTGGCCCAATTGCGTTTTTGATATCTGTAATAATATAAATGTAATTTCAAATTTAGAACTGTTTTTAGAAGCATATAAAAGAGTATTTGAAAATAAAGATTTACCAATTCAGGGCATTAAAGGTTCAATATCATTGAGGCCAAATGCAAAGCCCAAATTTTTAAATTTAGACCAGTACCCTTTTCCATTAAAGAGAAGATAGACAAAGAACTAGACAGACTTGAACAAAGTCAAATAATTGAAAAGGTTAATGCTAGTGATTGGTCTACGCCTTTAGTAACGGTAATAAAGTCAAATGGAGAACTACGTTTGTGTGGTGATTTTAAAAAAACTTTGAATAATTGCATTGAAGATGGGAAATATCCGTTACCTACTATAGAAACTATGTTGGGAAATCTAGGAGGAAACAAGATTTTTACCAAATTGGATCTCTCCTCCGCATATCATCAAATTGAAATGGATGAAGCATCAAAATATCTGCTAGTGGTATCTACCCATAGAGGACTTTACCGATATAATAGATTGCCTTTTGGCATCAGTCCAGCTTCAGCCATTTTCCAGAGGTGTATGGACAGCCTTTTTCATGATGTTCCCAACACGGTGATATACTTAGATGATATTTTCATTGGTTCTAAAGATGAACAAGAACATTACAGAATTTTTAAAATGATCTTCGATAAATTAAAAGAGCTAAATTTCACCCTTAATAAAGAAAAATGCTTATTTTTAGAAAAATACATTTGTTTTCTAGGTCATATTATAAATGAAGATGGTGTTAGACCAGATTCAAAGAAATTGGAAGCATTAGAAAGGTGTAAAAAGCCTTTCGACAAAACATCATTAAAGAGTTTTCTAGGGATGTTGAGCTTCTATTCAAAATACATACCTAATATGTCAACCTTGGCTGGTCCTCTTTATCAACTCCTAAAGAAGGACAATCGTTGGAAATGGTCTAGCCAATGCGAAAAGGCATTTCTGAATTTGAAGTTAACTCTATTAAATTCCCAGGCGCTTATTCACTATTCAATGAAGCTTCCATTAACTTTAACCTGCGATGCATCTGCCTATGGCATAAGTGGGGTCTTGTGTCATATTGTGGATAGGGAAGAGAAGCCAATCACCTTTGGTTCCAGAACATTGTCAAGTGCAGAAGCCAAATACTCTCAGACTGAGAAAGAAGCACTTGCTATTGTGTTTGCAACTTCCAAACTGAGACAATACTTGTTTGGGAGAAAATTTGTGTTAAAGAGTGATCATAAAGCTTTAACGACTGTTTTTGGAAACAAAAGACTTCTTCCGCCATTAATTGCAAATCGCTTGCATAGGTGGGCTTTAGAATTGTCAAATTTCGATTTCGATATTAGATATACAAATAAAGATACAATGCTCTGTGCGGATGCATTTTCAAGACTTCCACTTGAGGAAATAAATTCAAGGGAAGACAACATTGATTTGGTGACACATGATATATCATTTTTAAATGTAACTCCATTGGACCACCTCATTATTGAAGAAGAAACCAATAAAGATCCGGTTTTAAATAAGCTCAAGGAATATCTATTAGAAGACCCTCAGTTAGCAAAAAAGGATGAAACAATGAAACCATTCCTTTCAAAATTGGAAAATTTTTCTATACTGCAGGGATGCATTTTTGTTGATTTTAGGGCAGTGATTCCAAGAACCTGTCAAGATCAAATGTTGAAGTTACTTCATCAAGGTCATATAGGAATCAATCGCATGAAATCTCTAGCCAGATCTTCGGTTTGGTGGCCAAAAATGGATAGTTAAATTGAAGAGTTTGTGAAGGAATGTTCTCCCTGTATGCATCATCAGACAGCTCCTCCTGCTGAGAACACACCTTGGCCCAGGACTAATCAACCGTGGCAGCAGGTTCACGTTGACCATTTCTATTTCAGAGGTGATTGTTATTTATTGGTAGTAGATGCAAATTCAAAGTGGATTGAAGTATTCCCAGTTAGAGGTACTACTTCGCAAGAAAATATTAAGCTTCTACGGGAGTGTTTCGCCAGGTATGGATTACCGCAATGCTTAGTGTCTGATAATGGCCCCCCCTTCAATTCGCTTGAATTTAAGGAGTTCTTACGGAAAAATAATATATACCACTTAACTTCGCCAGCATATAATCCCTCGTCTAACGGAATTGCTGAAGTTTCGGTAAGAATAATAAAAAAATCTCTGGAAAAGTCGTTAGAGGAATCTCCAAACTCAAATATGGACTGTATTTTACAAAATGTTCTGTTTAATTATAGAAATACGCCTACCTCTTTAGATAAGCCTCCTGTAGAACGTCTCCTAAGTTATGTGCCTAGAACATTTGTAAATTGCTTGAACTCTGAATTTATCCAGAGGACTTTTGGGAGGAATGAGTGTGGAAGGCGACATTTTCAAGTTGGAGATAAAGTGCTGTTTACAAGAGTAATACAAAATAGGCGCAAATGGTTCAAGGCCCAGGTGATACGACGACTAGGTTACAATGTTTATCTAGTAAAGAACCTAAAAGGCACATTTAAAGTGCATGTCAATCAGATGAGGACAGGTTCAGATACCAAATATGCTGAAGATTCTGATTGGACCTTGGACAACGCTGGAGCAGGACCTCACCGACTGGAACAAGACCCTCAAATTTCCACGTCACCTCCGCCTAGGAGATCTACCCGACCTCGATGCCCTCCTTGCCGGTTTTCTCCAACTATGTACAATATAAGGAAGGAGGAATGATCTGTTTTGTTTAAAGATAATATATCAGTGATATATTATTACTTTACTCTGTTTTGATCATCTTGTTTTTATCATCATCTTGTACACAATAAAATGTTTGTAATATGATGTGCACGTGTGCAAGAATTGTAAAAAGAATAAAATAATTATAGTAGCATAAAAATGGTGTATCTTTCATTTATCTTTAAATATATATAAAGTGCAATTTATTATAAAATAATTTTCAACATTAATATTCAACATTTAATAGAAACGTATCAGAAACAAAATAAACTTCGAGTATGCCTAGATCCAAGAGACCTAAACAAAGTGATTAAAAGACCTCATTTTCAAATTCCGACCATAGACGAAATACTGCCAAGTTTAAATAATGCTAAGATATTCACTGTCATTGATGCTAAAGATGGTTTTTGGCAGGTAAAACTTGATAGCCAAAGTAGTGATTTGACTACATTTTGGACGCCGTTTGGCAGGTATAAATGGCTTCGAATGCCCTTTGGAATTCAGCTGCCCCAGAAGAATTTCAGAGACGTCTACATGAAGTGATTGAAGGCCTTGAAGGCGTAGAAGTAATAGCTGATGACATTTTGGTTTTTTGGTAAGGGGAACACCACTGAAGACGCTATCAGAGATCATAACATCAAATTAGAACAGTTATTGATGCGAGCACGAGAAAGAAATTTGAAATTTAACAAAGACAAAATTCGATTGTGTTCAAATCATATCAATTACATGGGACACATTTTGTCTGATGAGGGTCTTAGACCTGATCCTGGAAAAGTGGAGGCGATAAAGGCTATGTCCAGACACCAAAATGTAAGAGAAATACAACAATACTTAGGTTGTATCAATTATTTAACGAAATTTCTGCCCAGACTTTCTGAGGTTGTACAACCACTGAGAGTTTTAACTCAAAAGTGCATGTCATGGAGTTGGAGTGAGCCTCAAGAACAGGCATTTATATTATCAAAAGACAGTATAATGTTTAATAAATAATTTGTACAAATCATATTCTCAATTATCAAAATATAAAAACCAAACACCGATGGAATTTGTTAGTTTTTTTATATAAAATTATCATTTTCAATCATATAGGATATTAATCTATTTAAGATTAAGCTTTAAATTGTATTTGATACATTATTTCCCTCGTATATTTGTGATTATTGTCTCCTTTGGATAATTCTGTCTATTTGTGATTTGTAAATCGGGCATACACTTGAATTTGATTTATGGTTTGTAGAAAGGTTTTTTAATTTAGGGTGCTTAGAGCAATTGTGACAATTTGGTGCTTCAGTACAGTTGTGGCTACCCTGTACACCGCATATTTGACATATTTTTAATGTATTGGCAGTCTTCTGTTTTGTGGTTTGGATTAAATTCAAAACAATTTTGGCATTGTCTCACAAATATTCTGTCTTGTATAGAACATCGCTCAAAATCAGTGTATATCTCATTACCCATTTTTCTTAGAATTTGGTAAACTTCAGGAGTTACTCTTAATACTATATTGTGATATGGAGAGTTATATCTCATTGTAAATAGAAATTTTATTTTAATTTCCAAATTTTTCAGATCAGAATTCATTCTTCATATGGTTTGAATGAAGTTTGCCCGTATCTGTTATTTTGGATACGTTTTTGGCTACTATAGTTGGATCTCTTAGTGTTGGTATGTAAATTTTACTAATCGATTTCAAATCTTCTGATTTGTTTAATTCATCCAGTAGTATTTTATTATCAGTTCGGTTTGGAACCTTTATAATTACAGACGTTTCAGCGTTTATAATTCTATTACTCTTAATGTTTTACCATTTTCTCTGGCATTTTAAATATTATTAGAAATTTTTTGAAGTGCATCAGAATTAGATACACCATCATTTAAAGTCACAATTAAAGTCGATTCATCTTTGAATGACTGCTGTTTTATTTCGATTAGTTCTGCTTCCTTTCGCACAACTTGAGCATAAGAAGGTGTCTGTCTCGGAATCTGTTTAAGAACTTTACTTATTTATTATATATAGTCTTTTCTATTGTGTCGGTCAAACTATCAATTGTATATTGTTTATTTAACTCAGATATAGATTCAATTTCATTTTTTGCTTGGTTAATCATTGAAGATAAGTAAGTTATATCATTTTTTTGTTAGATTTTTTTATTAGTTTCAAATTTGTTATATATAAATATATATATATATTTTAAAAATAAGGCTTATTTTGGATTTAAATGTGATTATTTATTTACCGATATTTCGATGGATCAATCTTCCATCTTTTACGAGGTGTTTTGCAGTGAAGCACGCAGCAGGTCGCGCGCCCCAGGTGAGCCACTAGACGTCTTCTAAGCTTATTGGGCGATGAACCATCTAATATATACAATCTAAACAGAGTAAATATAATCAAAATAAAAGTGATATATGTAAATGACTATTGAAATTAAGAGATATCAAATTAATTAAAGAAAAAGTGATATATGTAAATGACTAAGTGATATATGTAAATGACTAATGAAAATTAAGAGATATCGAATTAATTAAACAAATAAAATATCATGAAAATTGAAATAACTGTGTAACAAATATACAAATAGTAGTAATAGATATCCGATTAAAAATGGAATAAAATAACCATGTAAATGGCATAATCATCTAAGAGGTTCTAAACTGGGTATATATATCTGGCAAGTCAATCTTTCTATTGATACTATTTTTATTCTCTAATGAGCTCCAGCTTTCTAAAAATAAACGGCAATGTTTTTCTTTGATGTTTTGATGAATTATAGATGTGTGATCGAAGTCTGGAGTGTGACTATTGTTGAATGCATGATCTACTAGTAGAGATGTCGGGTTATGGCGCTTTAGTGCGGATTTGTGTTGGTTAATTCTTTCAGATAAAGGTTTGCTGGTTTCTTCTATGTATATTGCCTGGCAGGATTTGCATGGTATTTTATAAACCACATTCGCTCTATCTTCTGGCTTGTAGATTTGTTTTGTATCAGGGTGACGGAAGATGCTTCTTAAATTCTGATTGGGTTGATATCTGGTTGTAATATTGTGTTTTTTTAAACTTCTGGCTATTCTTTCACAGCCATAGCTGTAAGGTAGGGAGCAAAACATGTTCGGGGTTGAGATCTGTGTATTGTTCGTGGATGGAATTTTTGGTGTATATAATTGCTTTTTGATGAATTCTTTAGGATAATTATTGTTTTGAAGTTCTTGAAATAATCTAGCTTTTTCAATTTTTTCATCAGTTTTATCTGTAAAATGTGTAGTCAACCTCTTGGATAGTGTTTTGACCACCGCAACCTTATGGCAGATGGGACCAAAAGAATTGAAGTTCAGGTAACTTCCTGTGTGGGTTGGTTTTCGATAAATTTTCGTTTCAATTTTATTTTGATTTCTGGTCAGTTGTAAGTCCAAAAATGGTAGAGATCTATTTTCTTCTAATTCATAAGTGAATTTCAGAAAGGGTCTAAGACTATTAAGAAAATTTATAATTATGGAAACATCCACCTCTGTGATGCATAAAACATCATCAATGTAGCGTTTCCACATTAAAATTTGTAGTTGTGTGGATTCAACGATTAACTTGTCAATCTTATCCATGAAGACACTGGCTAATGCAGATGATATAGGATTTCCCATTGGAAGTCCCTTGACCTGTTTGAAATATCTGTTCTTATAGAAGAAGTAATTAAATGATAGGCAGAGTTTGATCAGTTCTATGAGAGCCTCCTTTGGGATAGGGAGGGGTAAGTCTGGGTGGGAATTTATGAATTCTTGTAGAGCAAGAATTGCTTCGTCATGTGTCAAAGGAGGCTCTCATAGAACTGATCAAACTCTGCCTATCATTTAATTACTTCTTCTATAAGAACAGATATTTCAAACAGGTCAAGGGACTTCCAATGGGAAATCCTATATCATCTGCATTAGCCAATGTCTTCATGGATAAGATTGACAAGTTAATCGTTGAATCCACACAACTACAAATTTTAATGTGGAAACGCTACATTGATGATGTTTTATGCATCACAGAGGTGGATGTTTCCATAATTATAAATTTTCTTAATAGTCTTAGACCCTTTCTGAAATTCACTTATGAATTAGAAGAAAATAGATCTCTACCATTTTTGGACTTACAACTGACCAGAAATCAAAATAAAATTGAAACGAAAATTTATCGAAAACCAACCCACACAGGAAGTTACCTGAACTTCAATTCTTTTGGTCCCATCTGCCATAAGGTTGCGGTGGTCAAAACACTATCCAAAAGGTTGACTACACATTTTACAGATAAAACTGATGAAAAAATTGAAAAAGCTAGATTATTTCAAGAACTTCAAAACAATAATTATCCTAAAGAATTCATCAAAAAGCAATTATATACACCAAAAATTCCATCCACGAACAATACACAGATCTCAACCCCGAACATGTTTTGCTCCCTACCTTACAGCTATGGCTGTGAAAGAATAGCCAGAAGTTTAAAAAAACACAATATTACAACCAGATATCAACCCAATCAGAATTTAAGAAGCATCTTCCGTCACCCTGATACAAAACAAATCTACAAGCCAGAAGATAGAGCGAATGTGGTTTATAAAATACCATGCAAATCCTGCCAGGCAATATACATAGGAGAAACCAGCAAACCTTTATCTGAAAGAATTAACCAACACAAATCCGCACTAAAGCGCCATAACCCGACATCTCTACTAGTAGATCATGCATTCAACAATAGTCACACTCCAGACTTCGATCACACATCTATAATTCATCAAAACATCAAAGAAAAACATTGCCGTTTATTTTTAGAAAGCTGGAGCTCATTAGAGAATAAAAATAGTATCAATAGAAAGATTGACTTGCCAGATATATATACCCAGTTTAGAACCTCTTAGATGATTATGCCATTTACATGGTTATTTTATTCCATTTTTAATCGGATATCTATTACTACTATTTGTATATTTGTTACACAGTTATTTCAATTTTCATGATATTTTATTTGTTTAATTAATTCGATATCTCTTAATTTTCATTAGTCATTTACATATATCACTTAGTCATTTACATATATCACTTTTTCTTTAATTAATTTGATATCTCTTAATTTCAATAGTCATTTACATATATCACTTTTATTTTAATTATATTTACTCTGTTTAGATTGTATATATTAGATGGTTCATCGCCCAATAAGCTTAGAAGACGTCTAGTGGCTCACCTGGGGCGCGCGACCTGCTGCGTGCTTCACTGCAAAACACCTCGTAAAAGATGGAAGATTGATCCATCGAAATATCGGTAAATAAATAATCATATTTAAATCCAAAATAAGCCTTATTTTTAAAATATAAATGTATTATGGATTGCTCTATATTCAGAATATATATATATATATATGTCACATTCTGCTTATAAATTATTAGTAGATGTAAATTTTTACGCCGTTAGGAATTATGTAAATATTTGTAACGCTATAAAAGGCGCGTGATTGGAATAAATTTAGTCAGACGGTTGATTGTTCTCTCTTTCTTTACGCAAAACAATATCCTCTGCATATTGGCGTGTTACAGAAGTCGACAGGATATGACAAGCGATGGGAAGAAAGAAAGCAAACACCTCATCGAAGCAATACTCGTTAGAAGAAAGAAGAAATCTGAATCTTCCTTTAGAATTGATCCCGAGATATGATCCTGATGATGGACTTAGCTACGCTAACTGGTCAATTTTATTTAACCATCAGGCACAACAGCAAGGTCTCTCATCAAAAGAATCCCTGTCCATGATGCCAATGTTATTTAAAGGTAAAGCTCTGGAAATGTATGCTTTAATTTGCAAGGATATATCCTCATTAGAAGAACTTCATTCTAGAATGAAATGTTTTTTTCACGAGCCTGAACATGGGTTACATCGAAAATTCTGACAATTAATAAAAGGACGAGAACAATCTGTAAAGGAATACTACTTTGCAAAGGTGAAGATCGCTACCAAATTGGGACTATCACAGGAACTGATCTTGGAAGGATTAACTTCAAGCATTGATTCTGAGTGTGAGCACTTATTAATTGCTGCCTCACCGGCAAGTTTGGAACGCTGGCTTGAGATTGCCGACGCCTTAGAGGTATCTCACTGCCGAACCACAAGTGCAGCCTCAAGAATGGAGTTAAATTATCCTGCCCGACGACGACATTCTAGGAGTAGTGGCCACCCAGACCTCGAAGCCCGACGACGACAGTCTACTTCCTGGCAGGGAGGACAGGGCTATAGGCCGCGGAACTGGAGAGAGGGAAGGGATCGTCCCGGGATCCACCTTCCGCCAACGAGGAGCCAAACCGCGAGTCTTGCCGCCGTTCAGGATCACGAGGGTGAGTCACCAGCCTCTATCAGGAGGCCCGAACGAAGCGATGGACGCCTTCCCCAGTCTTCACGTATTGTTGAGGGATCGTGTGGACGGGGTGGACTTTAAGTTACTTTTTGTTTTAGACTCCGGATCAGAAATAAATATCCTTCCCAGGCATCTATTGCCGGCGGAATTTATGACATTAATTGAGGAACCCAAACTTAAATCTTTAAAATCGGTTAGCCATTGTATAGACATTGTTGGCGAGATTGAGTTAAATACTACCATAGGAGCTAAGTCGCTCAATCTTTTGTTTCATATAGTTCAAAGTGGAAGTCTTAATTTTGGTATTTTATCTGCCAAATACTTACCCTATTTTAAGGTGAAAATAGATTTTAATAATAGTTACATTAAACAGAATAATAGAAAATTAGGCCAGTTTAATTACAGTTTTTCAGACAGAGAATTAGAAGCCAAACAGAGATTTTATAAAATTCAAAACTATTATGCTAAAATTAGTAGAACCAAATATTGCAATCATCATGTAAATTGTTTAAAGGTAAATAGAAAATGTCTTAGGATTAGAGATTCTTTATTCTATAGAAATGTTGCAAACTTGCTTGAAGATGATGCTTGTAATTTTGTTTGTTCCGTGCCAGACAGTGGAGCAGTTCCTTATGTATTAAAATCTAAGCCAGTGTATCAACCAGATGCAAAACCTCTGCCACTGTCTGACACGAATGATTTTTACATGATAATATAGAACTTTTCTCTATGGTAAAAATATTATTAGATAATTATTCAGAGATCTTTGGGGAAAACAAATTTAATATAAAATCATTGAACACCCAGCCTCCAAGACTAAGACTGAGTGACAAAAAGCCTGTCTGTGTTAGACCGTATCGTCATAGCTTGAGAGATCGGGATTTAATAAAACAACAAATTGAGCAATTGTTAAAGTACGGCCTAATAAAACCTGCGTCTTCCCCATACAGCGCACCTGTGACGCTCGCACCCAAGAAGGGCGAGGGAAGGGTTAGGCTTTGTATCGACTATAGACTCCTAAACAGGAAAATAATTTCGGATTCGTTCCCTATTCCATTAATGGAGGATATAGTTCAGATGGTACAGGGCGCCAGAGTATTTTCATGCCTAGATATCTTGAGCGCTTACTGGACAATCCCTCTTCATCCAAAAGATCGGGAGGTGACATGTTTCTCAACTTCTGAGGGCTCTTATGTCTGGTGTAGATTGCCGTTTGGATTAAAGACCGCCCCTGCAATATTTAATAGAAAGCTCTCTGCCATTCTGCAGAAATATAAACTTGATAATGTAACATCTTATTTTGATGATATTTTAGTATTTTCAGAAAACGAGGAATCCCATTTAAAACACCTCGGACAAATATTCGAGATTTAAAAAAAGAAGGCATACAGTTAAGGAGAGATAAATTTCTACTATTTATGAAAAGGATAACTTACCTCGGCTATGAAATTTCGGAGAACTAGATCTCGCCTTCGGGCGTTAATGTCGATGTCATCAAATCATTGCCCCCTCCTCGTGATTTGCGATGTTTAAGATCCTTTTTGGGAAGCGTGACACATTACGCGAAATTTATAAAGAATTTTAACAACCTAAGAGCCCCTTTGAATGAGCTTCTCAAGAAAAACTCCCGGTTTATCTGGGCGGAGGAATGTCAGAGAAGCTTTAGGGCTTTAAAGGAAGCGCTATGCTCCAAACCAATACTTCAACTTTTTAACCCTTCTTTGGCTACACATATTTATTGTGATGCCAGTATCTCGGGTATAGGATCGGTGCTTAAACAGGAATATCCTGATGGCACGCAAAAGCCGTTTACCTATTTCAGTAGGGCTTTGCGAGGTGCCGAGTCGAAATATACAATAACAGAACTAGAACTGCTCGCGGTGGTCGAGACTTGTAAGCGCTACCACCCTTACATATCCGGCAGTCACGTCATAGTTCACACGGATCATAAGGCGCTGATATGACTGAATAGCTTCAAACACACCAATGGGAGACTGTTCCGATGGTCTTTGAAATTGTCCGAGTATGACTTGGATTTTAATTATAACAAGGGTTGTGAAAATCACGAAGCCGATATGCTCTCCAGACTTCCATACTCTTATTTTTTGTCAGCTCAAGCTGTGGAATAAATGGCGTCCAGACGGCTTGGGTGACAGTAAACAAACATGCCCGGCGGCGCCAGCCGCCAACAAAGGACCAGAACACGGCTTGGTCTGCTACCGACCAGTTGGGTGTTTTCCTCTGTCCTCTTTAGATGTATTGAATGAAGTTAGTTAGAAGGAGACTTTTACCTTCTCCTTTCTGCTATTTAGTGATCTTATTTAAATCCTTGCAACAGCCCACAAAAGAATCATCGCAGCGAATTCTTCTACCGAACTCGCTTCAGTGTTTTGTGAAACTATTACCCGACATTTCTACACAAAGTGGCGTCCCCGCGGGTGGGCTTCTGACAAGGCAAGATCAAGTGGATTAACGGCAGAGTACAAGTTCAAGACTCAAGATAAGTACCTTTTGTTTTACCCTCTGTTTATAGTATTTTTTAAAAATGGAAATTTTAAAAAGGCATAGAAATTTACTTAGAAAGCGACTAACTCGCATCTTGAAGACGACAGAAGAGTTTCTGTCAAGTACTCCACCGATACCTGTAGAGGACATTGAATATAATAGAGAGATCATTGAAGAAACTCACAGTGAGCTTCTTGTGATCCAAAACAAGATAAGAGACTTCATGCTAACTTCAGACGTTAGCGAAGAGGAACTAGAGCAAGACGATGAGAAGCCTTGCAATATACCCAGAGATATAAGAGGATATATAAAAAATGTCTCGCTCTTGTTGAACCCAGGATCACGGCATCCAGTCCCACGACAAGTGAAGTGAGCTTCGCTTCTAGCTCACACCATAGAACTGTAAAACTACCCAAGATAGAATTAAAGAAGTTTACAGGAGAAATAAAAGATTGGTTGGGATGGTGGGCACAATTCAACAAGATACATGTCGATCCTACTTTAGAAGACAGTGACAAGTTTCAATATCTTGTGCAATCTATGTCGCCGGGAACCAGAGCTAGAAAACTCGTTGATAGTTACCCCCTGACTGCCGAGAATTACCCCAAAGTTATAGAAACTTTGACAGAAAGATTTGGAAGGCCTGAACTGTTGCAACAGGTCTATGTCAGGGACCTTATCCGCCTTATGATCGATTGCTCCTCCAAACAACAGTTGAAGGTGACTTCATTTTATGATGAGTTGGTGACTCATTTGAGAGCATTGGAATCCTTAAAGATTGAGGCCAAACAGATGTCTGTATTTATATTTCCAATGATTGAGGCATGTCTCTCAGAGGAACTCATGAAGGCTTGGCAAAGAAGCCCCTCCATGATGTCAAGATTGATGCTAATGATTCGACTCAAACTAGAGTTGACCTAATTATGGAGTTTCTCCAAAAGGAAGCTGCAGCAGAACAAGACAGAGCCTTAGCTGGATCCAAGTTTGGACTTAGATCTCTGAAACAGGATAGAAACGTGGGCAGACAATCACATCCTGCTAAGATACCTACGGCCTCCGGACTATTTGCTGGTCGTGCCCAGAATTGCATCTTTTGTAATAAAGATCATAAAAACACAGAATGTCTTGCTGCGCGCAGAATGAGCATTAAAGAAAGAAGAGAGCGTATTAAAAGCGCTAAATGTTGTTTCTCCTGCCTCCAACCAGGTCATATCTCTTCTAATTGTAGAAGGCGCATAACTGAATGTATTCGATGTGAGAAGAAGCACCTTGATATTTTATGCCCTCTTAATGCTCCTGGACGAGAGTCAGCGGATGAAGACAAGGAACAGGAGGAAGACTGTGACGTTTCTCCTACAGTTGAAAACGGAGTTTCATTCTCCGGTCTTAGCGCTTTGTCTCTGATTCTGCTACAGACTCTGAAGATTAAGGTCGAAGGTGCGACTTCGGCGAAAGTATTGCGTGCCCTCCTTGACACAGGTTCCCAACGATCCTATATTTTGTCTAAAACTGCCCAGGATCTCAGACTATCTCCCATTGGTCAGGAATCACTTAAACATGTGGTGTTTGGAGGTCATACTAGTGAAAGTGTCCACCAAGAATACAGAGTCAATTTGGGTCATGCATCGGGGAATTTTTAAGATGGTTGCGAAGCTTCTTGACCAACAAAAAATCTGTGGTAACCTACCAAGATTGAGCCGCGGGCCATGGTTAAAAGAACTCAAAGCCCGCAGAATCTGGGTTCCTGATATTGGAAAGGATGACATGGAAATTGAAATACTTCTAGGATGCGATGTGTTGGGATCTATTTTCATGATGAAATATTGTGTGTTGTCAAATGGCTTAACTGCGTCGCAGACGCGTTTTGGATGGACTTTAATGGGAGAATGTCAGCCAGGTAGTGACGTTTCACTCGCTCATCATGTTACAACGATGACAATTTCAGAGAGCCGTATAACCAATCTGTGGAATCTCGATGTTCTTGGCATTATGGATCCTATTGAGGTTAAACAGAGAGATCAGAGAGACGCATTGGCGCGTCGACATTTTCTTAAAACAGTCCAACATTCTGTTTCTGGAAGATATGTTGTTTCCCTCCCGTGGACTGTAGAGAAAGCTAAAATCGCGGACAACAGGGAGATTGCTATAAAGAGATTAGAACAGACGACTAAGAAATTAATCTCTTTGAATCTTTATGAGGACTATGATGATGTTTTTCGAGGCTGGTTGGATGATGGGATAATTGAGAAAGTCCCAGCTGAACAACACGACGCTGAGGCCTTCTACCTGCCTCATCGTCCGGTGGTGAAATTCTCCAGTGGGACTACGCCTATCAGGCCTGTCTTTGATGCTTCTAGCAAGGTCTATAGATCCCCATCTTTAAATGACTGTCTTGAAAAAGGACCTAACCTCATAGAGATGATTCCCAACTTTATGCTAAGGTTTAGAAATGGCAAGTTTGGAGTCGTGGCAGACATTAAGAAAGCGTTTCTTCAGATTGAGGTGAATGAAAGGGACAGAGATTACCTGCGTTTTCTGTGGAATTCCCAAAATGGAGAAAAGACAGAAGTATTCCGAAATAGACGTGTCGTTTTCGGTGTTAACTGTAGTCCTTTCATTTTGGGGGCAGTAATCGAATACCACCTGTCTAATGTTCGACCTGAACATAAACCGTTAGCTCAGAGGTTGCAGAAATCGTTTTATGTGGACAATTTAGTCACAAGCGTGAACTCTTTTGAAGAGTTACAAGATCTCAAATTGACCGCAACGTCCATCATGGATAATGCTCGGATGGAGCTAAGCCATTGGGAGCATAGCCTGGACGTGGCCTCCGATACTTACCCCTTCGAAAGAGCTGAGATATCTAAAGTGCTTGGTATATGTTGGGATAAAAGGGAAGATTGTTTGTCATGTGAAATTTCCGTAGCCATACCCCCCAAGATAACCAAAAGGAGTATCCTGTCCTGCTTAGCTCAGATATATGACCCTTCGGATTTCTGAACCCAATATTAATAAAGCCTGAAATCCTATTGCAAAAAGTTTGGATAAAGCGCGATGACCAATGGGGTACCTTTCTCGGGAATCGCGTGAAGGAGATATGCAGACTTAGTGATCCTGGAAATTGGAGATATGTTCCTAGCGAGTGCAATCCAGCTGATTTACCCTCCAGAGGATGCAGTCTCTCCCGACTGATACAGTCTAGATGGTGGGAGGGCCCTTCCTGGTTAAAACTCTCCGAAGAATATTGGCCTTCCAGGTATGAAGACTTGAATGAAGAGGAAATCTGTGCGGAAAGAAAGAAAAATGCAAAAATACAGACTAGATCGGGAAGAACCGTTTGTATACCCAACCGATTGGACGATTATTATTGTTTTTCTGTGTGTGCCTAGAGAAAAACAGGTGGGAGTATGTGGAATAATGGCGTCCAGACGGCTTGGTGACAGTAAACAAACATGTCCGGCGGCGCCAGCCGCCAACAAAGGACCAGAACACGGCTTGGTCTGCTACCGACCAGTTAGGTGTTTTCCTCTGTCCTCTCAAGATGTATTAAATAAAGTTAGTTAGAAGGAGACTTTTACCTTCTCCTTTCTGCTATTTAGTTATCTTATTTAAATCCTTGCAACAGCCCACAAAAGAATCATCACAGCGAATTATTCTACCGAACTCGCTTCAGTGTTTTGTGAAACTATTACCCGACATTTCTACACACAAGCCTTGAAACAAAACCAGGGTGATTTATCGATACCACCTTCAAAATTATACTCTATGGTGGATGGTATTACTTATATAAGACTTAATAACAAGGATAGGATAGTTGTTCCCCTGGAGCTCCAAGATAACCTGATTCAGAAAGCCCATGAATCTTTAGGACACCCAGGCATAAGTGCTATGATCAGAGCACTTTCCGTTCAATACTATTTTAAGGGGATGATAGGGAAGATAAAGAATTATGTTAAGAACTGCAAGGAGTGTCAAACAATAAAGAGTAGCACCCAGCCCTCCTATGGACAGATGGGATCATTGCCTAGGGCGGCAAAACCCTTCGATGTCGTGGCTTTAGATACGGTTTTGGGCTTAGGAGGTTATAATAGTGCTAAAAATTGTATCCATACCGTTATCGACCATCATTCACGTTATGCTTCCAAAGGCACATCCATCGCGACCTACATAAATATCATCAACCAATTATTAAATATAGGAAAACCTAGAATCTTAGTCATGGATAGACATCCCTCGTTTGTCTCGAAGAGATTTAATAAATTTCTTCAGGGGAAGGGTATAAAGCACGTAATGACCTCTCCGTCCCATCCAGAGTGTAATGGACTATTAGAACGGGCTAATGCAACGTTGATTGGAAGGTTAAAATACAATATCAAGGTAACCCTAGGGCCCCTTGGCCTAAATTGTTACAAAAGACGCTGGAAGAATATCGAAACACACCCCACTCTACGACTACATTCCCTCCGATATACTTGCTGTACGGAACCCTCCCTTCCTACATCTCTGATCTTACGAATCCGTATCCGCCAGTAGAAAAAGCCCGAACCATTGCCAATGAAAAAACCGAGGAATTACATGAAAGGTTATTTAAAGGATACAATAGTTCTCATAGATTCCCGAATTTAAAAATTGGAGATAAAGTTTTGTATCGAATCCCTCATCAGGTAGGCCATGGCAAACTGTCACCAGTTTATTATCCAGATCCATACTCCGTTCTTTCTACCCCATCACCTCACATAGTCGAAATAAATAAACCATGCCAGCCTGAAAATAAGCCCAGCACAATAGTTAATGTATCTAAATTAAACTATGGGACCCTATTTCAACCTCGAATGAAGGCATGGGGAATTATCCATTTCCCTTCCAAGATGTAGAGGATTTGAATGGATGTCTTTAATCCGACCATAACCAAACGTTAGAAAGGAGTTTCCACTCTCTAAGGGTCTGCTTAATATCGCAAAATGTTTTTTCTTTACGTCCATGTGGTTTTCTACTTCAATGCTATAGCTTGAATTCTCTCTACAAACATTGAAGGACTCTGCTAATGATGGACAGTACAGCCCTGTTGCATATATTCTAAGTGACACACCTGGGAAAAAAAATAACAGGCCGGTCACCCCAAGGACCTCTAGTAAAATGGTCACTATGCGATACAGTGGATTAGGTACGCGCCTGGATACCCCAACTATCAGGTCCGACTGCCTTACTGCCATAGTGAGAATACTTTTATTATTTTTTTATTATTATTATTTTTTTTTTTTTTTTGCTTTTTGCGGAATGTTTTTTTTTTCCTAACCTTCCAACCCCTCCCAACCTCCATTTGTGTAAATATAAATCTGATAATTTTTTAGTAGGGGGGTTTGTTACATTCTGCTTATAAATTATTAGTAGATGTAAATTTTTATGCCGTTAGGAATTATGTAAATATTTGTAACGATATAAAAGGCGCGTGATTGAAATTAATTTAGTCAGACGGTTGATTGTTCTCTCTTTCTTTACGCAAAACAATATCCTCTGCATATTGGCGTGTTACATATATATATGGCAATATATTAGGGTGGGGAAAGAGAAATAAGGACACCACAAGTTTGGAAGAGGAATCCCAGACAACCAGAGAGATATAGACGGACCAGTCACCGCTGAGCGGCCGGCCGTTCCGTGTCGAACACAATCACCCACTGCCCTAATAGTCCTGAGGTTCCAAGTAACGGGCCCCTCGGAATGTCGCTGATATCTCAAGTGACCGGACTTTACATCCTGTCTTAATAGTCCCGAGAACTCACGGGCCCCTCTGGTCGCCTCTTGGAATGTCGCTGATGTCTTAAATGACCGGACTTTAGCTGCCCATCTCTCTCTGGGTTGACTGTAGGCTTGCTTTATTATTCCTGGAAGAGTATATATTATGACATATGGCCCCGTTGAAGGAGGCTGAACATGGTTTGAGTATACTTAAAGCTGGAGAAGCCAGGAATAAAGAAAATAATTTTATAGTTGAAATTATTTAAGGTTATGGTGACATAGTTTTATGTAAATAAAATATTGTATAGTACACAAGTAAATATTATTTACAAGCAGTTTTACAACACCGGAGAGTTTGATATTTAAGGGAATTCTTGATAATATCAAAGTTATAAAAGGCTATATACAATAACATCTAATATATTATAAGGTAAATGCTATTGAGGAGTGTGAACGAGGAGAAGGGGAGTCACAAACACATGATGAAAATCTTAAGGCCATTAAGACTGGGGAACTCTACACTTTAAGATATGTTTTCAGGCGGACATGGCTAGGGGAAGACTTGGCATGGGTTTTCTATGCTATAGATGTAGAGTACGAGAAATGAGGTTGAGGCTGGAAATTACGTGAGCTCAGGACTGAGGTAAATGTAGAACTACATACAATGTTAGAATATTGGCGAACAGAGCGAGAGGAAACTTGCTTTGGGCAATTCTACCTCATCTATGCAGTTACTCGTGTAGCGAGTCCGAGGGGAAGTCCCGTGTGTAGGTGAGGAAGTCGCATGGACTTATAGTTAATTTGAGAAGATAAAATAGTTCGAGATACAAAGGTAGAATATAGGCGAACAGAGCGAGGGGAAACTTGCCTTGGGCCATTCTACCTTATCTATGCAGTTACTCGTGTAGCGAGTCAGAGGGGAAAAGTCCCGTGTGTAGGTGAGGAAAAGTCGCATGGACCTATAGTTAATTTGAGAAGATAAAATAGTTCGAGATACAAAGGTAGAATATAGGCGAACAGAGCGAGGGGAAACTTGCTTTGGGCCTTTCCACCTTAATTATTTCGATACTATGAGACTTTAGTAGTTTTAACTAATTGGAGGAAAGTATGCGCGCACAGTGCCAAAAATTGGGACGAGGACGGCGTTGTCCTTTACAGGTGACAAGCTGCTCGGACACAAGGTGTTTGAACCGTCGTGGGAGCTGGTGCGAGGCGATGATTTCGCGATGGGTTGAACGTAAAACCCATGTCTGCGCGAAATAATGACGGACCGGACAAAATCAGCGACGATGTTTAACGTACATCAGTGAGAAATATCGGAAGTAGGTTATATCGTGCTGGTTTGGACAAGGGACAAACATAGATTTGAAAACAGGGTCCTTGTGGCGAACGTGTGGCGCGAGAAGAAGGAGCGAACTGTGCCGCTCGATGCAGATTGTTTAAGTGCGAACAAAAAGGAGTTGATAAACATCTAGCAGTTAGTCAATCTGCACCCTGTGACGAACACACCAGTGGCTAGATGGTGTGGGTCGGTGGATATGCTAGAGAGAAACTACAAAATATATTATTGTAAATAAAGAGTGGAGATTAGTGGCAAAAGTAGTTCGATAAATGATTAATCAATAATTTCATAGAGGGTCATGGTGTTGGGCCATTTTTCACAAAACAAACCCAACAATGATGTAAACATTTTAAATCATATATGTACAGTGTCTCGTCGAAGTGTTTGTTGTCCAGATGGAGAACTTGGACTAGCTCTGGGCTTGTATCCCGAAGCCCGCTGCAGAAAGGCCCAGATGGAGAATGTACAGAATGTACATATGTAATATATGTTTTATAACCAATCCCTTCCTTTATATGCAAGATGAAAGGTCTAAATTTTTATTACCACATCGAAATTTAAAATTATTTTCTTATTCCAAAGAATAAAATTAATTGAATATATACTCTAGATAGATTAGATATTTTTTTTCTCTAAAGATAACAATAAAATTATTTTTAAGAAGAAATACTAAATTAAAATCTCAGGGAATAGACCTGTTTTTTTTTATTATTTTTATTATTAACTAGCGGACGTACCCGGCTTCGCCCGGGTTTTACCCGAGTAAAGGTTTGTCTAACGAATCTCTCGATAAAGTGAACATTTTTCCCGGTCCCTTGAAAAATACTCGATAAGTTGAATAAAATCAATATTAATTGGTTCCCTCGGTAATTGGAAGTTAAAGGAATAGTATCTTGCCTTGGAATTGTATCATTATTCTTGTCTCAAATAAATTGCCGTGTCATCCTGAATTTTGTCTTTCCTAATTTTCTACATTACAAAATCATTGTATCATCATGATAATATTTAGAGCAGATTGTTGAATTATAACAGATAAATCAGAATATTTATCTTGATTATTTTAAAGCGAAAAGTTATTTCAAAAATTTTATTTGCTAGAAACCTTCCCAGTACTATACTAAATAACTTCCCAAAGTTTCATGGCGTTCCAATGAGTGGTTTGGTCAGGCATAAAGGACAAACAGACCACACACACACACACACACACATACATTCATTTTTATATATATAGATTTAGAATTATTTATTCCAAAGAATAATTTTTTTATTTTATTTTCCAAATATATTCTGAGAAATAAATACTCTTTTTTTTACTCTGTAAAAAGAAGATAAAAATGTTTTGAGGCACGCGGAAAATTTAAAAATTTAGACAGTTGGGATCGAATAACTGAAGGCGAAGGTCGAATCGAGTCGAGATGGGCCTAGGATGGTGAGTAAAGAAAGCACAATGGTAAGTTAATATCATTTTAAATTTTGTTTGCGCGGGTCAAAAAGGCCTGGTTACAAAAAGGAGAAGTCTCTTATCTTATTTAACAAGTGTTGTTATCTAATTTTTTTTTTTTTTTTGCATGGCGTGCTGAGCTATTTTATAAAATCACGATTCCCGCTATGTATAGAGTATTCCAAATAAAACAAAGTATTAGATCTTCTATCTTGCATATAATTCCCTCTTTATGCCAAAAAATATAGAGTTTAGTTATAATAAAATTTCATATGTATTTCATTTAACAATATGTATTTTTTTGTGTTTTATACTATACTAGACATACAATGGTATCTTCCATGGTTATTAAAACAATGTGCTGAATATACACACCCCATTAGGAATCAAATCTGTGCTTGTATGTATCATGTTTTGATGTGTTTTTCACTTTGGTCAGGTATCTAGAGGTCCAACATATTTGTAAATTCCCATAAAGTGTATTGGAATGAAGTGTGTGTGTTATTCAGAATCGTGAAGGTGATGATTATACACTTTATCATTATAGAAATTAACCCAATAATATTGTTGCAACAAGAAAATTATTTTCGTTAACCCATTTTGAGGTTTATCCTCGGTACCATGTTGTAATATGGAGGTTGAACTTCACATAGAAGGATTCGAAGTAATAAATAAGTTTCTAAACTTGAAAGTATGCTAACATAGGTATATTGTATTTCTCTTTGTTTGTGTATTTGCCGTGGCGAGTTTTTATTTTTTTGATGAGTTTAGTTTATCAATTAGTTATCAGTACAACGTATTTCGACATGTACGAAATACGACTTAACATTGGATGCCCAACGTGGCGCCGAAATTACCGAAAATTACAAATAAAAATGTTTTTGTTAGAAGTAGGCCAACGCCCCTGAGATTAAGAATTATGTCTCTACATTTTAACCTTTCAATTCCACGTGTTAAAGAAATATTTATGCTTCAGTGTATGCGTTATTTTAACCTTTCAATTCCCCGTGTTAAATAAATATTTATGCTTTAGTGTATGCGTTATTTTAACCTTTCAATTTCACGTGTTAAAGAAATATCCTATGCTCTAGTGTATGCGTTATTTTAACCTTTCAATTCCACGTGTTAAAGAAATATTTATGCTTTAGTGTATGCGTTATTTTAACCTTTCAATTCCACGTGTTAAAGAAATATTTGTGCTTAAGTGTATGCGTTATTTTAACCTTTCAATTTCACGTGTTAAAGAAATATTCAATGTTTTAGTGTATGCGTTATCTTAACTTTTCGATTTCACGTGTTAAAGAAATATTTAATGCTTTAGTGCAAGCGTTATTTTAGTTTTTTTTTATTTCACGTGCTAAAGAATTTCAAGTGTTAAAGAAATATTTTATGCTTAGTGTATGCGTTATTTAACTTCTCAATTTCACATGTTAAAGAAATGTTTTATGCCTTAGTGTATGCGTTATTTTAACTTTTTCAATTTCACGAGTTAAAGAAGTATTTTATGCTTAGTGTATGCGTTATTTAACTTTTCAATTTCACGTGTTAAAGAAATGTTTTATGCCTTAGTGTATGCGTTATTTTAACTTTTTCAATTTCACGAGTTAAAGAAGTATTTTATGCTTAATGTATGCGTTATTTAACTTTTCAATTTCACGTGTTAAAGAAATGTTTTATGCCTTAATGTATGCGTTATTTTAACTTTTCAATTTCACGTGTTAAAGAAATATTTTATGCTTTAGTGTATGCGTTATTTTAACCTTTCAATTCCACGTGTTAAAGAAATATTTATGCTTTAGTGTATGCGTTATTGTAACTTTTCAATTTCACGTGTTAAAGGAAATATTTCATGCTTAGTGTATGCTTTATTTTAACTTTTCAATTTCACGAGTTAAAGAAATATTTTATGCTTTAGTGTGTACGTCATTTTTTATTCTAATTTCAAGTGTTAAAGAAATAATTTCTTCCTTTTATATAGATTTTGAAATATTGGGACATGAAGTTAGGCTTAGAACAATGTTTTTCCACACTTCAGAGCTTCCCACAAAAATCCAAATTTAGAGCCCCTAGGGACGCGCTGGGAAAAGGGGGACCACATCTGTAAGGGGATGGAAATAGATGTACTTGGGGAAAACAACACATGTGAGACACATGTGAAGACTCTAGGCGGGAACTGGCGATGGCCAATAGGGTCAGTTGGTATCTGGATTCCGAACCGAAAAGGTGGGTACTCCCTCTGCCCCTCGCGTCTGCGAGAGGGCTTCACTCTTAAAATATTTCATCCTCTTTCAAACTTTCCTGCTATTTCTTTTAAAATGTATAGGCCATATAATTTTTAAAAAAAAATTTAGATTATACCAAAGTATAATACATTTTTATATGTATATTTTCAAAATTTTATTCGTCTGAATAATTCGCTAGACATATTTAAGCATATCTTACTTATAATTTTTTTCTGATAATCCCATTGTTTATTTTTTATTCTTTTGTTATCGCGGGGATATTTAGTTTACTTGTGTGATTTCAGAAACTTTTTCTGCTATTTCTTTTAAAGTGTATAGGCCATATAATTTTTAATTTAGATTATACCAAAGTATAATAAATTTATATATGGATATTTTCAAAATTTTATTCATCTGAATGATTCGCTAGATATATTTAAGCATATCTTACTTATAATTTTTTTTCTGGTAATCCAATTGTTTATTTTTTTATTCTTCTGTTATCGCGGGGATATTTAGTTTACTAGGGTGATTTCAGAGCCTTTTTCTGCTATTTCTTTTAAAGTGTATAGACCATATAATTTTTAATTTAGATTATACCAAAGTATTATAAATTTATATATGGATATTTTCAAAATTTTATTCATCTGAATGATTCGCTAGACATATTTAAGCATATCTTACTTATAATTTTTTTTCTGATAATCTAATTGTATATTTTTTATTATTTTGTTATCGCGGGGATATTTAGTTTACTAGAATGATTTTAGAGCTTTTCTGCTATGTATAGGTCATATAATTTTTTTTCGAAACACTATTTACCTCAAAATATTTTGCGTAATTTGTCGTTATATGAATATAATGTTCAGACATAAATGTCCGCTTTGATTCATGATTGTATTTATTTGGTCTTACTTATCCATGGACCTTCTAGCTTAGTTTATTTGAATTTATAATCCGCTTATTTCTTTTATATATTGGTTTATCAAGACGCTTTCGCCTTTATAAAGTAGATTAGATTTCGTTCTTTTTTTTTAAATGCATTTTTTACTTAATAAAAAAAAATTTCTCACAGTCACGCCCAAATCTAATCATAAAGTGATAAAGCAGTATTCATTTATTTATATATTTTGCTATCGTTTAATGAGTATACACTAGTTTAACTTAACTTCCCTCACATCTAGACAAGCTTATTTTCAATTTTTTTTATATTGTACGCATATAATATACCTATAGACACAGGCATGAGGAGGTCACCTTGAAGTGTTATAAATGTGCAATTTATATTTTTTAAGTTTTCTAGATAAAAATTCAAACGATTCTATCCCCTTTCCTAAATCACCTTTCCTTGGATAAGGACAAATAAAGGCACCGTATTAGCATTTAATTACAATAAATAATTGCCAGCAGAAGGTCTGATCAGATGCCATTAAATTTTAGGCCGTATATATTTAGCCTTTTCTTTTATTATAATTTGGCACAGGTATGGTTATTCGTTCAATAAGAATTCCCTAGAAATCATACAAGACGAGTTGAGTATTTGTTTCAACACTAACGGGAAAGGAATGCTTTGTCATGGTATATGTATGAAAATATATATTAACAAAAGTCATGGGTATTCTAATGTGTTGACTTTGCTTAGAATTATTAATGAAACTGATTCCAATAATTATTAATTAAACATTATATTTATTGATTAACAAGAGAGGTAACAAAATATAAAAAGGAAACTTATATTGAAAACCAAGGAACTCTTTTTTGCTTGTTTTTTAGCGCCTATTTACCCGTGAGCTTACACACACTCTGTGGTAACAAATAATTAAAATATGTACAACACACGCTCCCCTGTGTGTAAGCCCTAATCAGCAAGTCCGAGGCTATCTGCACATTTCCGTAGTTTGTCCTTAGGTAGACTCTTCGTTAGTATATCCGCCTCCATGTCTTCACTTTTAGTGTATTCCAGCTTGATTCCATTTTGAATTTCCTCTTTCACAAAATAATACTTTCGGTTTATGTGCTTTGTTCGTGAAGTAATCTTGTCAGATTGTATCCAGTTTATTGCAGCCTGGCTGTCACTTTTCAAGGTAATTGGGAAAGTTAAATTTTCACAAAGTTCTTCTAGTAATCCCTTTAACCATAATACTTCTGAAATGCCTTCACATATTGAAATAAGTTCTGCTTCACATGTAGACAAGGCTACTAAATTTTGCTTTCTACTTCTCCAGTTTATTAAGTTGTTGCCAAGTTTGACTGTATAGCCTGAATAGGATTTTGCGTCTCGGGTTGTGCACCAGCTCGCATCAGTACTTATTGTGATATTGTTGTCTTTTGACTTATATGCCAACATGTTATCTCTTGTTCCCTTCAGATATCTATAAATCCTTTTAACTCCAGTTAAGTGTATTTCTCTTGGATCATTACTATACTGTGATAAATTGCTGACGTTGAAGGATATGTCTGGTCGAGTACCCGTAGAGAGGTACATTAGTGATCCAATCATTTCCTGGTATACAGTTTTATCTACTGGCTTAGAGTCCAAATATTCATCCAAATTTTGATTTTGATCTCCAGGTGTCTGCACACTGTTGCATTCTTCCAGTCCAAATCTGTGAAGAATTGTATCAATATAATGAGTCTGAGATAGATAAAATCCATCTTCTTCCCTTTTTATTTCAATTCCAATAAATGGTTCGCTATCTTTCTTTTCTGTTAGAGTAACATATTTTTCTATTTCTGAGGCTAGGTTGTCATTAATTTCCTTACTAGTTCCAGCAATGATGAGATCATCTACATATAGACCCAGTATTGCATACTCTTCTCCTCTCTGGAGTTTATAGACACATGGATCACATTTGGTTCTAATCATTCCCAACTGGTATAAAATTTCATTGATCTTTTTGTTCCAACATTTTCCTGATTGTGGTAGACCATACAGGCTTTTTTCCAATTTACACACTTTGTTTTCTTCTCCTTTTTGTATAAAACCATCTGGTTGTCTCATGTATACTGTCTCTTTTAACTCACCATAGAGGTAAGCTGTCTTCACATCATAAGTCTTTATGGTTAAATTCTGTTGTGTTGCAAGAGCTACTATTGTTCGCAAGCTTTCCTTTTTGAGTACAGGTGAAAAAGATTCCTTATAGTCCACACCATATCTTTGATTGCATCCAACAGCAACCAGTCTGGCCTTTCGTTTATATATGCCGTCAGTTGGTGTTTTCTTCGTACTGTAGACCCATTTACTATTGATGACTTTCATACCATTTCCCCTTGGTACTAGTGTCCATACTTTATGTTTCTCTATCTCACTGAGCTCATCTTCCATTGCTTTGTGCCATTCATTTCTTTCTCCACTATCCATTGCTTCTTTAAAGTTCTCCGGAATATAATGATCAACTTCCATAATTAAGTTTGCATTATTCCTATCCTTTATTCTTTGTGAGCGTCGAACTCCTTCTTCAATCAATTTCCTTTCTTGTTCTTCAAGTCTTGCTTTGTGCCGTTCTTCTAAGATGCTCTTTGTTTCTCCTTTCTTTCTTCCTCCTTTTACACATCTTTCCTGTATCGGTTCAGTTTGTGATGAGTCATTTTCACAGTCACCACCTAGTTTTACTGAAGTATCCTCCTGAGACTTCATTTTACTCTCTGTGACAGGATTGTCTTCTTTCAAGATAAGAAAGTCTTCAGCAACTATTTCTTCACAATTTCCTTTATAGGTCAAATTATCACAAGTAGTATCTTCCTGAATATCATTTGCATAATCAATTCCTCTCTTATCTTCACTAAATTTTACTGATCTGACTTCATGGATTCTCTTTGTCATTATATCATATATTCTGTAGGCTTTTCTTTTAATGGAATAACCAATAAATATTCCCTTTCTACCCTTTGGTGAAAACTTGTTTCTTCTTGGTTTGCTCTCAAGCCAATGTGTCAAACATCCAAATATTCGAATGTGTTTGACCGATGGTTTCCTGCCATTCCATCTCTGCATAGGGGTATTTTGCTTGATAGACCTGTGGGGTGTACAATTCTTAATGTATGTAGCTGTAGCAATTGCCTCTGCCCAAAACATCATGGGTAATTTTGAGTCAATTAGTAAGGTTCTCGCTGTATCTATAAGAGTCCTATTCACTCTCTCTGCGACTCCATTACTTTGTGGTGAGTATGTTGTGGTGAGTTGGTGATGGATCCCACTTCTCTTGAAAAGTCCTTCAAATCTAGAGTTACAAAATTCAGTTCCATTGTCCGTTCTTACATCTTTTATTCTAAGACTTAATTCGTTTTCGGCTCTTGCTTTAAATTCTTCAAATCTTTCAAAGGTCTCATCTTTTGATCTCAGGAAATATACAAAGATTCTTCTACTGTAATCATCTACTATAACAAGGAAATACTTAGATCCTCCTAAAGATTGACATGGCATTGGTCCACATAAATCCATATGAATCAACTGCAGGGGCTTAACTGTATAATTTTCTGTAATATTATATGGCTTCTGCACCAGTTTTCCCATTATGCATGCTTCGCACTCTGGTAACCTTTCGAATTTTAGATCCAATCCTCTTACAATATGTCCTTGAATCATTTTTTTCATGTATTCTTCATTTATATGGTTTAATCTCTTATGCCATAAACTTATATTGCTATTTTTATTTGATAAATGTGTATTTATAACCATGACATTTTCATTTTTTGCTATTGGTACATTTCTTTGTTTTGTTTCCATCATAAACATTCTATCTTTAATATATGCTTCAGCAACTAAATCATTCCCTTCATTATAAATTTTTGCTCCATCCTTATTGAAAATAACTGAATTTCCCTTGTTGACTAATTCGTATACTGACAAGAAATTATTCCTTAAACTTGGTACATGTAAGATATCTTTGATGCGAATATTTTCTTGGCCTTCACTTGTGCATGTAGTAAGTCTCATATCTCCTTTGGCTATGGCTTGGGTAGTTTTTCCCTTTTCAGCTAGGTTGATTTCACTTTCATAATCTACCACATTTTCCATCAAAGTTAGGTTTGGGGTTAAATGTGCGGTGCATCCTGAATCTATACACCATATTTGTCTATCATTGCTCTCATCTGGTGAATCTTCAAATTCTTTTACATATGTTTCAAATGCTTGCTCATTAATTCCACTTTTCATAGTATCCACTAGGTTATTTGAATGTTCCCTACTGTATTTGTGATTTCTATCACCAGGAGTCCATTTCTTTTGGTATCCTTGTTTCTGTTTATCTCGAAACCAGCAATCATTAGCTAGATGTCCCTTTTTATTACAAACAAAACATCTTTTTGGCTGAAATTGTTGGACTTTTCTATTTTTAATTCTGTATGCTTGTTCATGCCCATTCTCAACCGATTGATTTAATCTCATATTTCTTCTTGACTCCTCTTCTCTTAGAGTTTGTTGAATCTCTTCAATTGTTGCCTCTCTCTTTGATCGTAAGACAATAGCAATATTTTCATACCTTGGATGTATGCCTCTGACAATATGAAATGAAAGTTCTCTTGAGGGAAATTGATGCCCTAATGATGAACTTCTAGCAGCAATATTTTTTGCCCTTGTTATATATTCATCTACAGTCTCATTATCTTTCATTCTAATGTTCTTTAATTCTAAGCCTATATCAATAATTTTATCTTCCAAATTGCCTGTGTATGTTTTTCTCAGTGAGTCCCATACTTTCTTAGCATTTGTTTCTCCTATGAACATTCCAGCTTGTTCATTTGTCAACGTAGTGATGATTATCCCAAAAGCTTCATCATTTTTATCACTCCAAATCTCCCAAGAACTTTTGTCTTCCATATCAGGTTCTGGATCTGAAATTACACATTTAAATAATTTTCTTCCTCTCAGAACTGCGCCGATTTTCAACGCCCATATTTGATAATTATTTCCTGTTAATGGTTCAATTTTTGTTTGGGATAAAACATTATATTCAGCCATTTTCGTCTTTTGAGCTAATATAAACAAACCAATATATAATTTAAAACAAATATATATTTTAAATTTATTTAAATATTGGGTAGCTTTTAAACATGCAATATATAGATATAATTTAACTTAATCTATATAAATACCTTTAATCTTCTTATAAGTGCTTCAGTTTACCGATCAGAATAAACTTCTTGCGTAATCTTCAGATTGAATATTTTCGTTTTTGAGCTTTATATCAATAAACCACGCTCTGCTACCAATTGTTGACTTTGCTTAGAATTATTAATGAAACTGATTCCAATAATTATTAATTAAACATTATATTTATTGATTAACAAGAGAGGTAACAAAATATAAAAAGGAAACTTATATTGAAAACCAAGGAACTCTTTTTTGCTTGTTTTTTAGCGCCTATTTACCCGTGAGCTTACACACACTCTGTGGTAACAAATAATTAAAATATGTACAACATAATGGTGTGAATTTGAGCTTTTTTTATATAAAACCTACTTCCCCTAGGAGAAGACGAGCAAAATATTTCAACGATGCTGATTCATTATATGAATTTACAGATTTCTTATAATCATCTTGTTTTATAGAGGCAAGCTTTAATTATGCTCGTGAATCAGACGTGTGGTTTCTCTCCACGACAATAGTGTTTTAGGCATAGTTTTTTTTTTCGTGGAGGATCTGAGCAGTCTAAATCCTGGAGTTAGAGTGGAAATCTAGATAAGGGAGACTCAATCCACTCATCGCAGATAACTCCAGTGATTAATTAAGACAACTCTAACTAACGGGATGTTCAAAAAGCAGAACTTTGAGGAATTAGTCACGTCAAAGACAATGTTTGCGCGGGAGTCTGGGAGTAATGATGAGAAAGGATTACAGTGATCCGACTAATAACAGTTGAATAAATGAAATAGAAAGATCCCATATTGGTTACTAACATCAGTGGGAGCAGATACCACTATGAAATATATATGTTTTTCTTTTTTTTTTTTTTGAACCATGCATGAGCTTAACAAGGAGCTGACGCCTTAGAGTGGCCTTCTCATTGGGATTGATCGAACTTGCTGCTGATTAGGGGAAGTGTAGTGTGTCAGGCCAGTGTATTAAGAAGGAATAGAGAAGACAGTTGAACTAATAAAATCAACAAAGATATACTAGATCAAGATTTCCCCTTGGATTATGTTAATTTTAATTACCGCGATGAGAACGGTATTATAAGTCGGGAGAAAGTTGATTTGGTTGCATAAGGGATGGCCTCCTGAACGTGACAATTATCACCATGGTACTTATTGAATACCGGACGGGATTCGCGTGTAACAACCAAGAGACCAAGAAGCACCCCAAAGTATCTGGGTGACGATAAGAATGACGACATAGTACAAGTTCAACAATATACACTGGTCAAATATACGATTCCTTCCACATCAATGTTTTGACAACCACTTCATTCTGAAAGGAGCAACGGGTTTTAACCCTAATGTTAAGGTCCTTTGGAGCGACATATCCTGTTGCATACCGTAAAGACGCATGGCAATAAAGACAATAAAATTTACCTAGATCAACTGTCCCCAGATGAACATTTATGACCTGAAAGAAGGGCTTCATTCACCTGCATGAATATTTATTAGACAAGCGGCCTAATTCTATGAGCTACTATCCTGTGAGTTAAGAGTTGTCAACAATGTTAAGGATTTTTTTTTTTTTTTTTGGAACGAGAGGAATTGCATAGTCTGATTCAACCAGCGTACAATATTTCTAAAATTATACCAAGTTGTAGTTAGCATCTGGAATCTACAATATCTGTAAAAAGCTTGCATAAATTCTTGAAGGGAATATTGTTCAGCGAAGTTGTAAGACAACCAATTTTTGTACATATATACCTCTGTTTTACCATGATAAAGATGCCCTATCTCGTTTAGTGGGAGACAGTACTAAAGAAGATTGACTTGTCAAATTCCCAATGACAACAGTAAAGTGTTTACTGACCAGCCTAGACATGATTTCTAAGGCCTTCGAGACAAGCTTATCTCCTGAAAAGGGGGAGGTCAGGGGGAGACAGAATAAGAGGAAATTTCCTTCTTTCAAATAGGAGGGTAGGCCGTTAGCTTTGATAAGAAGTGGCAGGGGAGGAGTAGATTCCCAGAAAGGACTCCTGAGATATCAAAGTGGACTAGCGTAATATCGGGATTCGTTCCCGATGAAGGTTTCGAGGAAACTCCAGAGGGATGAAAAGGTGTTGAAGGATGTCGAAAGCGACGAAAGAATCATAGATAAATGATGGATATGAAAAGGATAATTGATGGATTTCCAACTATGTCAGGACTAGACCCATGGAATTAAATCCCAGAAAAATATTTGCTTTGCTTTTAAAGAAATGGGGTTTAAGACTGTTGAAGTTTCTGGTGGCAGATACAGAAGCAACATATTCGAGCAACCCTTCTGGATAGAAGGTGGTTAAGCCTCGATCATCATTGAGGTAAATTCTGTCAGGTATCTCTTGGACAGAAAAACTATAGCCAAACCATAATTCCAACCCACCTGGGGGTAGATATACCGCTCCCTGGTATAGAAGTCATGTTTAACTGGTATGAAAGGGGATTGCATCTTGTCTGCAATATTGAAAGTTTCTATTCGCCTTTCGTTTTTTTTTTAACAAGTAAATATCTAGGATAGAAAAGGGGGTAGTATCTTGTCTGTCATAACTGTCGAAACTCGAAATAACATTTGTCCAGCCTTATTAATGGATCATACCGCTCCCTGGTATAGAAGCCATGTTCAACTGGTATGAAAGGGGTAGCATCTATTCTGTAATCCATTGCTGTGATTACCTAGCAACCCCATGCTGTAGTCCATTGTTGTGATTACCTAGCAATTCCATGCTGTAATCCATTGGTGTGATTACCTAGCAACCCCATGCTGTAGTCCATTGTTGTGATTACCTAGCAATTCCATGCTGTAATCCATTGCTGTGATTACCTAGCAACCCCATGCTGTAGTCCATTGTTGTGATTATCTAGAAACCCCATCCTGTAGTCCATTGTTGTGATTATCTAGCAACCCCATGCTGTAATCCATTGCCGTGATTACCTAGCAACCCCATGCTGTAGTCCATTGTTGTGATTATCTAGCAACCCCATGCTGTAATCCATTGCTGTGATTACCTAGCAACCCCATGCTGTAATCCATTGCCGTGATTACCTAGCAACCCCATGCTGTAATCCATTGCCGTGATTACCTAGCAACCCATGCTGTAATCCATTGCTGTAATCACCTAGCAACCCCATGCTGTAGTCCATTGTTGTGATTACCTAGCAACCTATGCTGTTATCCATTGTTGTGATTACCTAGCAACCTATGCTGTAATCCATTGCTGTGATTATCTAGCAACCCCATGCTGTAATCCATTGCTGTGATTATCTAGAAACCCCATGCTGTAGTCCATTGCCGTGATTACCTAGCAACCCCATGCTGTAGTCCATTGCCGTGATTACCTAGCAACCCCATGCTGTAATCCATTGCTGTGATTACCTAGCAACCCATGCTGTAATCCATTGTTGTGATTATCTAGCAACCCCATGCTGTAATCCATTGCTGTGATTATCTAGCAACCCCATGCTGTAGTCCATTGTTGTGATTATCTAGCAACCCCATGCTGTAATCCATTGCTGTGATTACCTAGCAACCCCATGCCTCAAGGCGGGAGGGGGATTTGCAGCCAGTTTACCTGCCATACATATTTATATACTAAAAAAAGGAAGGTCTCTAAGTGGAAAGTCCCTAAAATTTATTATAGACTCTGGTTCAGAGGCCAATATTTGTAAATAGCAGAAAAAATGCACTGAGAGTTTGTATAAGCTGATTTGTCTAAAGTTCAGTAACTGTATGCACTAATTTATATGTATAAGTCCATATTAATTATTATGTTAGGTTATATTAAATAACAAATGTGTAATCTCCTTTTGAGAATCCAGAATTTTTTTCTTTAAAGAGTTTTAGTTTTTTTTAACTACATTTTGTTTTAGTGTTAGAATGTGATTTTAAAGAGTTTTCAGTTTTCTTTTTTTTTTTAGGCTACAATTTTGTTTTAGTGTTAGAATGTGATTTTTAAAGAGTTTTCAGTTTTCTTTTTTTTAAGCTACAATTTTGTTTTAGTGTTAGAATATGATTTTAAAGAGTTTTCAGTTTTTTTTAAGCTACAATTCTGTATTAGTGTCAGAATGTGATTTAAGATTGAAGTGAGTTCAACAGTTTATTTTATTTTTATTTTGTTTTGTAAATAATATCTGAACACTGGTTCAACTTTAAATATAGGTAAGGAAACTTAGATGCACTAGATAACTGCTGTGCTTGTAACCAATTCCCTATGGGCAGGCTTGGAACATGCGTTGGGTAAATTAACACCCTATAATCCCTTGTGTCCAGGATGTAGTCCCAGGAGAATTTCTAATGAGAGTGTGTAGGGCAGTTGTGATCTAAGAGTTGATAAGTAGGGTAACAAGTGATCTCTGTTGTTAAACTCCAAAACGGGTTGGGTATTAAAAGCCCTATGATTCCAGTATCGGGGGAGAATTTAGCTGAAGAGCAGGAAAAGGAAGACGCCAATAACCTTGAACAGGAAGTAAGGTCGGCAAACACTTGGGGATTTATCCTATATGGCAATGAGGTAAATGCTTGAAGTTCAATTCGTTCCAATTTAAGTGCTAGTTTTGATGATTCATTTTTGTTTAGTCACCAAGTGTTAAGACAAGGAGAATTTCAAACCGTTAGACGCACAATTTTAATGATAGGCCAGATTTCAGTATTTGATTGTTGACAATCGATTTTATTAATTTGTTAAGTATAAATATTAAATAGAGTTTGTATGAGGTATTTCTTTTGAATAAACTAGGGCTTTAGTCCCCAATTTGTTTTAATTTGTTAATTTTATTTGATTTCACATTTGTCCTGGAAGATTTTCATTACTGTTATTAACTGCAACGATGCAAGGATTATCCGGCAAGAAATACCTTTAATAACTAAAATTGCAATAGAACAATCTATTCAAAGTGACCAGGCAAAAATAGAGAATTCTAAATTCTACCCTCACTATAAGTATTTTCACAGTTCATTCCGAATTGAAAACTATTTACTTAGCAACTTTCCATTCCCAGTGAAACGCTATATCGCACAACAGAGAATACTATATTCGTTTTTTTCAAGAAAAACCATACAAACATTTTCAAAGAGGGTGATAAGATTTGTGATCTCTGCAAAGAAAATATGGAAACTGAACTATCTCATTATATCTATGAATGCCAAGATATTAGTGAGGAGAGAAGGACATTCTTTTCAATGGTAGACACCAGCCAACTTAGGTCAATCCAAATGATGTTAACCAGTGCCCAAACAAGCAGACTAGTTGCTCAGGCCCTATATAATTTTTACAAGGCAGTAGGTGTAAAGAGGGAGAAAAGAGAACTTGGAAGCTATTGTTCTTACACCTCAGAATGATGACTAAACATTGAGGGGTCGACCTCTCATATTAAATCTTACTTTTCCTTATTACTAATAATTGTATATAGTTGCGGAACTACTGGTTTCCTGTGCTGCTCTTTTCCTGATATTGCACCTTGTACGGAGAATCTGTATAAGACTAATGTCTTAATAAAGGCTTTGTGTGTGTGTGTGATTTTCATTATTATATGGGAATTTGTTTCCCGACCAGGTCTTATCCTGTCGACTTTTTAATGTGGTAATGTTGGGCCAGATTTTCACAAAAAAACAGACCCAACAATGATGTAAACATTTACATCATATATGCACAGTGTCTCGCCAAAATGTTTGTTGTCCAGATGGAGAATCCCCCAACGATGGCCGACGATGCTCTAAAGGCCAAAGCAGGGGAAGACGCCCAGTTGGAGATGACACGGACCCTGTCCAAAAACCGACCAACCCTCCACAGAAGGACAACAACGAGGTGGATTGAGAAATGAAGAACTGGAAGCAGCCCTGGGCGTGTATCCCGAGGCCCGCTGCAGAAAGGTGGAGAATTCCCCAACGAGGAAACTCAACGATGCTTTAAAGGTCAAAGCCGGGGAAGACACCCAGTTGGAGATGACACTGGCCCTGTCCAAGTATCCCGAAGCCCGCTGCAGAAAGGCCCAGAGGAGGGTGTACAAACTATATATATGTGCATATGTAAATTATTGCCAATCACCCTTTTATATGCAAAATGAAACGTCCAAAAATATATTACCATTTCGAGAAATTTCTAAATTTATTTTTATTCTAAAATGAATAAAGCCAATTACATACATATCCAGATAGATTGGGTATATTTCTTTACTTTAAATCTTCTTAAAGATGAAATTACTATATAAATTTCTCAAGGGGTAAACATGTTAGATTTTATTATTTTATTACTAATTCAAATTTTTCTTTTAATAAGAAAAATAATAATAATTTACTTTTATTATTTATTTTATTCTAAAATGAATAAAGTCAATTACATACATATCCAGATAAATTGGGTATATTTCCTTATTTTAAAATTTTCTTAAAGAAGAAATTACTATATAAATTTCTCAAGGGGTAAACATGTTAGATTTTATTATTTTATTACAAATTCAAATTTTTCTTTTAATAAAAAAAAGAATAATAATTTACTTTTATTATTTATTTATTCTAAAATGAATAAAGTCAATTACATACATATCCAGATAAATTGGGTATATTTCCTTATTTTAAAATTTTCTTAAAGAAGAAATTACTATATAAATTTCTCAAGGGATAAACATGTTATATTTTATTATTTTATTTTTATTTCAAATTTTTATTTTAATAAGAAAAGAATAATATTTTACTTTTATTAAGGGAAGTCGGTGGAAGGCTGGTTAAACCGTTTGGTTTTCGACCACTACGACCCGGGTTCGATCCCCGCATTGGACACTTTTTCTGTTTAAAAAAATATATAAAAAATGCTCCAATAACCCCCCGATTCTTGCAAAAGTCCAACCCCACCAGCGAGTGCATGTAACCAAACGGGGCTCTGACACATTTGTAAGTGCAAAGTCGAACTGCTTTTCACATGTGTAGACATGTGGTGCGCTTACAGTAAAAAAAAAAGCAGTCGCTAACTACCCACCATGATTATCATGGCCTGTACCACGTGTACTAGGGATAAGCAAAAAAAAAAACTTTTATTAATTTTTAAATATACTCTGGAAAATTTAAATTATTTTTTTTACTCTGTAAGAAGATAATTTTTTGAGGGCGCCACCTTTTAAAATTAGAGTCAGTCAGAAAGAAGCACGCGAACGGAGAGGACGGTCTTGAGAGGGCTCGCGACCTGATGGGAGGCTGGGGATGGTGTCTAGAGAGAAATGGTAGGTTAATATATATATTTTATTTTGTTTTTTTCATTTTATCCTTAGGTATGGGCCCATAATGGGCTCGTTTATATGTCGAAAAGGCATATTCATAGTTTTATTTAATAGGTAAAATCATATTTTTGCATGAAGTCTTATAATTTTGCTAAAAATAAATTTTATGCCTACTTAGAATTGTCTACAAATGAAAATTTGTAAAATCTATCGAGGTAAAATAAAAACTCATGTTTTACTATTTTAAAGTGTGTTTGTAATACTTTATCCTTAAATAAATACAAATATGTACTAAACAAGGTCCACTAACCATCAGAGGTATTATTGGTTTAATGATTTGCCTTAAATGATTCTACTCGTAAAGTAGGGATAAGAGGAAGAAAATGTATACTATGGATAAACTATGTATGAACCTTTTGGTGTTAGCTACATCTTTCTATGTGTGTATCTAAATTTTAACCCACGTTGGTATATAATTGAAACATTATTGTTGCTGAGCTAAACCAAACTTTAAGTTCGAAACGTCCTCAATAGGACCTTAAAACAAGAAGTAACATTTGGCGCCCGCCGCGGGGCTCGAAACTCCTGAAAATTGCAAATTAACAAAGAAATTTGCGAGAAGTAAGCCCACCCCTGAGATAAAAAATCCATGTCTTTACCTATTTTGAAAAAAATTACGTTAGGCTTAAAAAAAATAAAAGCGCGTGTCATATTTATGCATCTCTTTATATATTTTCCTGTATAATTTTTAGTATATAGCAAAATTCATATCGCTACATATTTTATTTTGAAAAAAAAATACGTTAGGCTTAAAAAAATAAAAGCGCGTGTCATATATATGCATTTCTTTATATATTTTCCTGTATAATTTTTTAGTATATAGCAAAATTCATATCGCTACATATTTTATTTTGAAAAAAAAAATACGATAGGCTTAAATTTAAAAGCGCGTGTCATATTTATACATTTCTTTATATTGTAACGTTTTATTTTTGCTTTAACTTTTTAAGAAATGTTTTATTTTAAATCTTTATCTAATTTGTTTGTTTGTTTTAAATAAAGAGGCAAATTTACCATGTTGTTGTTCTTTTGTTTATTAATTGTTCTTTTTTTCCAATGATGATAAGAGTTATTGATCACACATTAAAAATCAATGAAAAACCAATTACCAAATTAATTACAAAATTCAGAAACGTGTCATATCCCTCGGCTTGAAGGATTTATTTTCGCAAAATAAATGGTTTCAATTGTGACACATGAACTTTAACCAAGGAGGAATCATCTTTCAATAATTCACACGTAACACTAGATATTATTCTTGTTATTTGAAAAGGACCCTCATACTTTGGGGATGTTTTGACCATACTTGGATCATTACTAGCTATTTTACGAAGGACCAGATCACCAACTTTGAATGACGACTGCGGATGTTTTGCATCGTGTCGTGCTTTCCACTTTTCTCTATGCTTTGCGCTATTTTCTATTGCTTTCTTCCTTGCATTTTCTATGGTGAAATGTGGTGATTCAGAAAATTCTGGTATTGCACAATCACCAAAAAGTAGGAAATTTGGAGAAAACCCAGTGACATCATGGGGTGTGCTATAATAATCTTTCACAATTTTGGCAAGTAATGATGACCATTTTAGTCTTGGATTCTCTTGAAGGTTTGTTCTTAATTTGGTGAGTATAGTGTCATTCATCTTTTCACACAGTCCATTACTCTGCGGATGATATGGCGTCGAATAGGTGTGTTGAACTTGATGCTCATTCAAAAACTTGTTAAATTATTTTGATGTAAAATTCTTTCCGTTGTCGGTCAAAATACATTTGATTTGGGGAACAGTTCTGTTGATTTTGTCTAAATATTGAATTACTGCTTGAGAAGTGTTGGTGACGGTAGGGAAAGCCCAAACAAATCTTGTTAGGTGGTCAATTATTACTTGAATGTATTTGTGCTTGGTTTCATTTTCTGCAGAGCCTAGCACAATAGTATCCATTGATATTAATTCCAGTGGTTTCAGATCAGAGTTTGGTGCAACATATTCTCCAATAAATGGTTTATGACTGCATTTAGTTATTTGACATATTTTACATGAGCGAACATAGTCTTTGATGCATCTGATAGCATTCGACCACCAATAAAATGGTGTTATCAATCTTACTGTCTTGTTAATTGAGGGGTGAGAATGATTATCGTGGTATTCTTTGAGAATTTCTTCTTGGAATGATTCTGGAACAACTGTTTTTAGAACTCCATTATGTTTCACCATAATAAGATCTCGATGAATATGAGAGTTCTTTACAAAACTGAGATCCGCTTTTTGTTGGTGTAGTCGAAGAGTGGGGATTGATATATGAAATGACACTGGTGATCTTGACAATGCATCAACATGCGTTTGCTTTGATCCTGATCTGTGAACTATTTTCATTGACTTGGTTGATAATTCAATTATCCATCGGAGATATTTTGCCTTTGGTTTCTTTACGTTGAAGAGCCATTCCAAAGCCGAATGATCTGTAATGACTTCAAATGTATTGTCCTCAAGATAAACTTCAAAGTATTCAACTGATTGAACTACAGCAAAGCATTCCAACTCAAATGCAGAATAGTTCTGTTGATGTGGTAGAAGTTCCCTGAATAATAGGAAATTACATGTTCTTGATTATCATTTCCAATTTGAGCTAAAATAGCACCAATTCCCAGTTTAGATGCATCTGTTTAAAGCTTACATGGTAATGAAGGATCATATGTAGAAAGAACTGGATCTGTGGATAAATGAGACTTTAGTTCCTGAAATGATTTGTTAACTTCAGTAGTCCATTTGAATAACTTATTTTTTCTTGTGAGGCTTGTTAAAGGATCTGCAATTTCACTAAATTTAGGAATAAATTTCCTGTAGTAACCTGCTAAACCCAAAAACTGCCTTACTTGCTTCACTGTTTTAGGTTGAGGGAACTCATTTATTGCCTTTGTTTTTTCAGGGTCAGGTTTAATCTTGTTATGTCCTATGATATGACCTAAATATCTTATTTCTTGTTTTGCAAAGGAGCATTTCTTCAACTTGAGTTTGATATTGTTTTCTTTAAGCTTGTCAAATATTTTCTTCATGAGTTCAATATGATCTTTAAAAGTACTGCTGTAAATTAGAATATCATCTTGATGATTACAAACACCGTTCCAAAGAAGATTTCCAATAATATGCTGAATTATTCGCTGAAAAGTACTTGAAGCATTTTCAAGCCAAATGGCATAACCAAAAATTCATAATGCCCGTCATTTGTAATGAAAGCAGTTTTCTCAACAGAGTCTGGATGTATTTCAACATGCCAATAGCCCCATGCTATGTCAAGTGTTGTGAAGTATTTCGCATTATGTAAGCGATCAAACATATCTTGGATGTAAATAGACAAAAGAATTGCTATAAATTATTAAATAAAAACAAACGATAGCAATGCGTCTCTTTATACATAAAATTTTTAATATGCTAGCTTTCGGATCTTATCGATCCTTCAACAGGCCAAGCTGTAAATTGAGAGAAAGAATATATATATAAATGTAAAATATTATTTATATACACCAACGAAGATAGAGAATAAAATATAAAATAAAATAAATATAAACACATTTCACGAGTTCACGTTTTCTCGTGGCCAGGCTGCTGTTGTTTCATCTCTGTCCAAAGCTCAGTTTGTTTTCTTTTATAGTCAATTGGTCCTTTTATTCTAATGGCTGGGCTGTTTTTTGAATGAGTGGTACTGAGATGGTAGTTCTATACGCCTGTTGATACTGTTTAAATCTTGAGAGACGAAGGATTCTATTAATAATCTTTGATATTTGGATTTGATGTTGTGGTAATGACAGGTTGGGTCGGAAAGGTTAAAGGTATGGCCGGTTTTAGAGGTATGCTGAAAGATCAAAGATTTGGGATCTTTGTTTATTATATTTCTGTTGTGCTCGGAAATTCTGTTGTAAATGAAACGGCCAGTCTCACCCACATATTTAGCGTTGCAATCTTGGCAACCTATGGAGTAAATGGCATATGGTTGCTGGTCGGGACGTTTCTTAATATTAGATTTGGTGATGGGGTTCCGGAGTATTTGGCCTATTGAGAGGTGGTTGGTAAAAAAGGTTGTTAAACCAAATTTCTTGAGGGAGAGGGCTATTGATTGATTTTCAAAGGAATAAGGTATAATACAGGTGTTACGGTTTACTACGGGCTGAGTGTGTTTGGATTATAGACGTAAGATATCGGGACCAAATCCAAATAAATGATGTGTGACATTTTGGTAACAGCGTTGTTACCATCTTCAGGCAAATGCACTAAATAAATTTAACTACAGCATATATATATACTAGACGAATGACCCGGGCAACGCCCGGGTTTACCCGATTAAATGTTTTATTCAAACACTATTCGTTACAATTATAAATTGGCGCCGTGGATGTCACTCTTGTGAAACGTCCCGCTCCAAACTTTACAGTCAGATTAGTTACGATATAAATCTTCAAATCGAGCGAGCGTCTATAAATATTTCGATTTAGATCAAGTATTCTAATTATTAAGCGAACTATTATTAATAAAATTTTGAGAAGATTTCGATTTTAAACGTATTTATAACCTTGATAGAGGGCGCTGTTCGTGAGCTAAGTAGAATAATTTGAATATATAGTTTTAATATTTAATTTATATATAATTTAAAATAGCCTATCGTTTTCCTCGTATTTTTTTTTACCTATGTATGGAAATTTTGGTTTGAATTAGTGAACTACTGCGAATTTGTATACCGGACATACAAACCAACAAACAAACAAACAAACATTCTTTTTTATATATATAGAAGATATAATATAAATGAGTTTTAAAAATTGTTTAAAAAAAATGCATCGGCCGGGAATCGAACCCGGGCCGCCCGCGTGGCAGGCGAGCATTCTACCACTGAGCCACCGATGCGTATACAAAATGGCCATATTTGGGTATTCATTCCATGCCGGATTACTCCGCGTAAAAAAAAAAGTTCTTCAAATGAAAAAAAAAATAGCCAAAAATACTAAGCAAATTGTATCCAAAAATTTTCCTCAGGTTTATAAAAAGCGACATGCAAAATTTGGTACCAATAGGTTCAGTAGTTTTTGAGGTTATCGCGAAACAGACAGACAGACAGAAATTGACTTTTATATATATAGAGATTAGTGTTTAGGTATTTGATTTAATTCATATATAGTTGATATAATAGTGTATATATTTATATTATATTTTTTATAAATTAGTTTTAAAAATTGTAAAAAAAAAATGCATCGGCCGGGAATCGAACCCGGGCCGCCCGCGTGGCAGGCGAGCATTCTACCACTGAGCCACCGATGCGTATACAAAATGGCCATATTTGGGTATTCATTCCATTTCGGATTACTCCGCGTAAAAAAATAGTTCTTCAAATTAAAAAAAGAAATAGCCAAAAATAATAAGCAAAATGTAGCCAAAAATTTTCCTCAGGTTTATAAAAAGCGACATGCAAAATTTGGAACCAATTGGTTTAGTAGTTTTTGAGTTTATCGCGAAACAGACAGACAGACAGGAATTGACTTTTATATATATACTAGATAGATATATTTGTTTGTTTATCATAGTATATCTTCCATATCAACGTTATTTCCTTCCTATATATAATATTCATATAAATTTTGGCATATTTATTATCCTGATATAGTATTTTACAATTACAATTATTTTATTTCAAAAGCGCTATATCCCGCAAGGGATACTTGCGCCAAACAAGGAGAAAAGTCTATTTACATGAGTTATTTACATTATTCAACGAATAAAAACATTAGAGATCCAGATTTTGTAGAAATTTTAGAATGTATTTACAAAATGAATTGAACTTTAGATATGAATTTTTATTGGAAATCAAATCGTTTAATTCATAAACAACTAGTTCATTCTTCATTCTATAATCTTGAAATGCTGGGCAGTCGATCAGTAGATGTCTTGAGGTTTGTTCCTCCATACCACAAAAGCAACTTGAATCCTCCACTGCCTTTATTCTATTTAAAAAACTTTTGAAATTTCCGTGGTTTGTAACAAATTGAGTATTATAAAAATTTGGACGAAAGTATTTAGGGATTTCTTGGGGAAAAAAGCTTAAGAAAGTATTATTTGCTTCGTTTTTCAGAACATTCATTCTTGATTTGAGAAAGGTATCTATAATTCCTGGAATAAATGGGTCATAAATTTGTTGATCATCTGTGGATAAGTTTCTCAGATCAGATATCATGATTCTGGATTCGATAAAGTCTGAGATCAGAGGAATGTTGGCCAAACTATGAACACAGCTATATGATGTGGATTTATAGGCTTGTATACACCATGTCAGTATTTGATATTGGGTTGAATTTAATTTTTGTAAACATTTTTTATTTAAATATTTGAACCAAATTTCGGCTCCATATGTAAGTATTGGTCTAAAAATGGATTTATATAAAGTTAGCCTTTTCTGGGTGCTTAGACCCCAAGATTTCCCGCAAATTGAGAAAAGATAATTTTTAAAACGTTTTGTACGATTTACTATTTCTTCTATGTGGTATGTAAAATTTATTTTGTTTTTTCTTCTGTGATTTGCAATTATTATTCCTAAAATTTTGGTCTTCAGAGTTGGTATGATTATTTCATTATTAAATTTGATTGGGATTTTTTCTTTGTTATGTAAATAAAGTATATTAGTTTTTTCTAGACTTATTTCAAGTTTGTTACTCTTACACCATACATCAATCGTATTTAATGCCTGTTCTATAACTAATTTCAGGTCTTTGCAATTGTTGTGCCAGCATATAATTGAAACATCATCCGCATAACATACCACTTCACTATTAGGAACTTGATATTTGATCAAAAGATCGTTTAGTAATATTATCCATAGTAGTGGAGATAGCGGGCCACCCTGCGGACATCCCTTTGTAATTTGTTTATTTATTGTTAAGTTCTCATATGTAAATTTCGTTTTCCTCGATTTGAAATATGATTGAATAGTCCTTATTAAACTTTCCGGCAAATTATCTTCATCTATTATTTTTAAAATCGCAGGCCACCATGCGTTATCAAAGGCTCCCGCAATATCTATTGTGACCAGAGCTGTCAGTTCTTTGGTTTTGTGTTCCATTATTATATCGATTATATTATTCAAGGCTGTAATAGTAGATTTTGACTTGATGAATCCATGCTGTTTGGGACTTAATAAATTGTTTTGCATATAATATTCATAAATTTTCTTTTTAATAACTTTTCGTAGATCTTAGACAGATTAGATGTTAACGAAATAGGTCGATAGCTTTTTATTAATTCGACGTTAGATTTGTTTGGTTTCATTAGAATTTTTAAAACTGTCGTTTTCCATTTCCTTGGAAAATATCCCATCTGAATACATTTATTTAATAACGAATGTAGCACAGGAAGTATCAGAGTCTTTGAGTATTTTATCATGTTATTACTGATATTATCTTGACCTGGTGACTTTTTAACATTGGTATTGTCAATTAGATATTCTATTTCTTCGGTATCAATATGGATAGCGCTTGAATTCCTTAGAAAAGGTTCGTAACTTCTAACCAATTCTTGTTGTTGGTTGTCTTGATCAATTCTGTCATCTGCAATTAATACATTTATTATGTCTGTAATGCGTTTTTCTTTTTCTGATTCTTGATTGTTGTCTATTATGGGAAGTCCTTTTTGCTTGTTTGAGGATTTGAGCTTTTTGAAAATTTTATATGCGTTACCAAAAGGATCATTTGATTCATTTTCTTCGATGAAAATTTTCAAACTATTTCTCTTTGCTTTCTTTATCATATTGTTAAATTTGTTTCTGACTTGTTTAAATCTTGTTGCATCGATAGTCTTACTGTGATAAAATAAGTTTCTTACATAATGAAAATGTGTTTTCATTAGTTCAAGTTCTTTATTCCACCATTTTATACCTGCATCATATGCGTAGTTGTTTGATTTTACTTTTAATGATTTGTAAGCTGCTTCTATTATGTTATCCGTGAGTTTGTTTACAACTTTATCAATATCCGTGCAATTTTCCACCATATCTGCCTCATTCTTTAATTTGATAAATTCTTGATACTTGATATTTTTGGAGAAATTTGTCCAGTTGGCGTGTTTTTCATTGAATTTCCATGTAGAATTCTGTTTATCTTTTATATAATTAAATTTTGAGTGAATTTCAAATTGAATTGCCAAATGATCAGAAATATTCGTCAGTGATGAGGTGGTCCAATGTCTGATCATATTTATTGAAAGTCTATTCGAGATTGTTAGATCTACTATACTTGCACCTCTACATGTTGGAGTTTTATCGTTGTGAATGTACAAGTGATTTTCATTTATTATTGTTTGCAATTTGTAACCATTTGAATTTGTTATTTTATCGAACCAGATTGGATGACGGGAATTGAAATCTCCGCATAGGACTATAGGGTTATTTGAATAAGTATTAATCAAGTTTCTTATAAAATCTAAGTGAGTATCATTACAGGAATCGGGATGCAAGTAAAAATTTGCGATTACTACAAACGAATTTGAGGTTATGACAGATATTGCAGTACAGAATTGATTCGTAAAATTATCTAATTTTTTGAATTTTATATTTTTATTTACAATGATTGTTGCTGTGTAAATAATTTCTGAATTTAACATATCACCCACCATGTATATTCCCTTTTCTAATTATAATTATGTATATTTATATATGGATAAGGCACAGTGTGGATTATAGACTATAAACATAAGATAACGGGACCGATGCCAAAATGAATAAATAGTGTGTGACATTTCGGTAACAGCGTTGTTACCATCTTCAGACCACAGCATGTATATTTATTTGTTTACCACTGTATATCCTATATATATCAAGTCATTTCTTTTCTACATATATCATATATTCATTCAAAAATTTTTTTTTTTTTTTGGTATATATTCATTCTCCTCGTTTTGTTTACCATATTATTACTGCTATTTTGATTGCATATGCCAATTTAATTTTGCCTTATATAACCATGTATAATCATTTTTTTATCATTACCACATGTACCTCATCATGTATAGTTAATAAATTTTTTTTTAGATGTGTTTTAGGAATTGGACATATCTACGTTTACACGCACAATTCCTTGGCGCCCATATGATTATGTTTATCTGGAATGGTCTAAAGATCTGTTTGTACAGAATCTGGATAAAGACCACTTCCCCATTTCCTACAAGGACTGCAGCAGGGAATGTATGGATTCACCTCACAACTAGACCAAATCCTCCGGCATACAGACAACGAAAGATGGGCTTAGTATTTTGCCCACTAAATGGTAGGATAAGATTTCCTTTCAATATTACTATGAGTTAACCTGTTCTAGGTACCATGGCCCGTTTGTTCCCCCTTTGCCTGAGTGTCAGTGATTGCACATACTGGTATAGTAAAAAAATGTATTTCTGCCAAAATCATATTTATCATAGAGCATTACAGATCTGAATTGGAATAAACACATTTTTCACTCTGGCAGGGGAGGAATTGTTGGGCCAGATTTTCACAAAAAACAGACCCAACAATGATGTAAACATTTACATCATATATGCACAGTGTCTCGCCAAAATGTTTGTTGTCCAGATGGAGAATCCCCCAACGATGGCCGACGATGCTCTAAAGGCCAAAGCAGGGGAAGACGCCCAGTTGGAGATGACACGGACCCTGTCCAAAAACCGACCAACCCTCCACAGAAGGACAACAACGAGGTGGATTGAGAAATGAAGAACTGGAAGCAGCCCTGGGCGTGTATCCCGAGGCCCGCTGCAGAAAGGTGGAGAATTCCCCAACGAGGAAACTCAACGATGCTTTAAAGGCCAAAGCCGGGAAGACACCCAGTTGGAGATGACACTGGCCCTGTCCAAGTATCCCGAAGCCGGCTGCAGAAAGGCCCAGAGGAGGGTGTACAAACAATATGTATGTGCATATGTAAATTATTGCCAATCATCCTTTTATATGCAAAATGAAACGTCCAAAATTCTATTACCATTTCGAGAAATTTCTAAATGTATTTTTATTCTAAAATGAATAAAGCCAATTACATACATATCCAGATAAATTGGGTATATTTCTTTACTTTAAATCTTCTTAAAGAAGAAATTACTATATAAATTTCTCAAGGGATAAACATGTTAGATTTTATTATTTATTTTATTCTAAAATGAATAAAGTCAATTACATACATATCCAGATAAATTGGGTATATTTCCTTATTTTAAAATTTTCTTAAAGAAGAAATTACTATATAAATTTCTCAAGGGGTAAACATGTTAGATTTTATTATTTTATTACTAATTCAAATTTTTCTTTTAATAAAAAAAGAATAATAATTTACTTTTATTATTTATTTTATTCTAAAATGAATAAAGTTAATTACATACATATCCAGATAAATTGGGTATATTTCCTTATTTTAAATTTTCTTAAAGAAGAAATTACTATATAAATTTCTCAAGGGATAAGCATGTTATATTTTATTATTAATTCAAATTTTTCTTTTAATAAGAAAATAATAATATTTTTATTTTATTAATTTTCAAATATACTCTGGGAAATTTAAATTAATTTTTTTTACTCTGTAAGAAGATAATTTTTTGAGGGCGCCACCTTTTAAAATTAGAGTCAGTCAGAAAGAAGCACGCGAACGGAGAGGACGGTCTTGAGAGGACTCGCGACCTGATGGGAGGCTGGGGATGGTGTCTAGAGAGAAATGGTAGGTTAATATATATATATTTTTTTGTTTTTTTTTCATTTTATCCTTAGGTATGGGCCCATAATGGGCTCGTTTATATGTCGAAAAGGCATATTCATAGTTTTATTTAATAGGTAAAATCATATTTTTGCATGAAGTCTTATAATTTTGCTAAAAATAAATTTTATGCCTACTTAGAATTGTCTACAAATGAAAATTTGTAGAATCTGTTGTATCTTTTATACGGGTTCATTTACCTTTAGCTTTATATATATTTAATATAGTTACAGCCTTTATGTATATAGACAATTAATATACCGCCGTGCTAGAACAATTATATATTTATTATGCGGCGTTGTTTACATACTGTGTTGCCAGATCTTTTGTAGCACAGATTATAACTATATACAACATGTTCCCCTTTTAATTAAAGTCCGGGGTCGAATCTTTTCGGAGGCTTTACCACACGTCCACTTCTAGTGGTGTAGGCAGTGCCTCCTTCATTGTAGTTTCCTATGGGAGTTGAAGTGGATGGGGCCAACTCTTCAGGACTGAGGTTCAGGCGGGGAAATTCTCCTGGTTCCCTTTGACCACTGGACTCCGATGATGTCGAGGGGGCTGGATCCAATTGGGGCGATGACTGGCTGCTCCTTCTCTGTCCAACAGGATAACTTCTGGGCCGTAGGTGAACTCTGTTCCGTTTTAACATTCGGCCCTCGTTGTTCTGAATGATGTATGATCGAGGCTGGTTGGCTTCTCCAATGATGGTAGCTGGTCTCCAGGCATTGCTAGTTTTGGCATTTACCTGTTCACCAGAACTCATTTTAGGAAGTATTTTGGCATTTCGGTCATAATATTCTTTATCTTATATTGATTTTCCCTCTTCTGCTGTAGAATGTTTTCCGTGCTAATGAAAGCAGGTTTTAGCTTTGTGGTTTTCATTGGGATCAAGGTTCTCAAGTTTCTTCCCATTAGCATCTGAGCTGGGGACGGTAGATTATTTGACGGAGTTGTTCTCAGGGCTATTAAACACATATAAGGATCAGTGTTGTCTTGACGGCATTTCTTAAGTTGCTTCTTTACTGTTTGCACCATCCTCTCCACTAATCCGTTTGATTTTGGGTATCCTGGGCTAGAGGTTTTATGTTCTATGTCCCATTCATTTGTAAAATTAGTAAAGTCTTGTGATGTAAATGGTGGTCCATTATCAGTGATGATGATCTCTGGAATCCCATGTCTTGCGAAGGTAGATTTCAAAACTGGTAGAATCTCTTTTGCTGAAGTTGATGCTACCTTGATGACTTCAGGAAAGCTGCTGTAGTAGTCTACTATTATTATGAATACAGATTGGTCTAGATAGAAGAAATCAATAGCTACTTTTTGCCAAGGGTAGTCTGCTATTTCGTGAGGTATAAGTGGTTCTTTCCTTTGCGAAGGTTGTGATTCTTGACAAATTCTACACTTATAAACCATCTCTTCTATTTCTCTATCCAGTCCAGGCCAATAAATAGCTTCATGTGCTCTGTTTTTACAAGCAGAGATCCCTTGATGAGACATGTGTAGTGTTTGCAAGATGCTTTCCCTTTGGACTTTAGGGATGACAAGTCTTTGTCCTCTACAAATCAGGTCTTTCCATATATATAGTTCTTCTTTACAATGCCAGTAGGGCTTAACAGCATAGTCCACACTTTTCTTATGAATAGGCCACCCATTCAGTATATGATCCCTTAATTTTATCATTTCTTCATCTGACTCCATATCTCTGAGAATTTCCTGGTATCTTTTAGTGGTCACCTTCAGATTTAGAGTCATAATGGTGTTCTGGAGATCCAGATCTGAGGTGTCGATGGTTTCCTCTGAAATTGAATCTCTAGATAGAGTGTCTGCGGTGTGAATCACTTTTCCTGGTACATATTCTAAATTAAAATCATATCGCATCAATTTCAAGACCAGTCTTTCAAGTCTTGGAGATAATTCCTCTAGTGGCTTTTTTAGTATAGCCAACAAGGGTTTATGATCCGTCTGGGCTGTGAACTTTCTTCCATACAAATGATAGTTAAATCTTTGGCATCCATACCAGAGAGCTAAGAGCTCCTTTTCAATCTGGGCATATTTTTTCTGAGTGTTATTCAAGGATGCGGATGCAAAAGCGATGGGTCTTCCCTCTTGCATCAAGACAGCCCCAAGCCCATGTTGACTAGCGTCCACTGAAAGTGTTACCTTCCGATGGGGGTCAAAGAGGCCAAGAACTGGAGGATTTGATACCAAATTTTTCAGCTCAATGAATTCTTTTTCTATAGCCTCATTCCATGTCCACAGGGTATTCTTTTTTAGGAGTTGTCTTAACAAGACAGTTTTATCTGCCAGATTATGCATGAATTTAGCTAGATAGTTCACAGTTCCCAAAAATCTTTGAAGAGATGTCTTGTCCATTGGTCTTTTTATTTTTTGTATTGCTTCTAATTTAGATGGATCTGCAGAGATGCCATTCTTGGATATCTCATGTCCAATGAACTTAACTTTTTCTTGGGCCAGTTGCATTTTATTGAATTCAAACTTTAAATTATTTTTTCTAGCAATTTCCAAAACCGTAATCAGTCTACTATTGTGCTCCGTGAGGGAGTTTCCGTATATTATTATATCATCCATGTATACTTTTACTCCTTCAATTCCTGTAAACATACTTTGCATTTTTTTATAGAAAACTTCTGGAGCGCTGCAAATACCAAAAGGTAACCGATGGAATCTGTAATACCCATAAGGTGTAGCCATTGTTAAAAGGCTAGATGACTTTTCGTCTAACTTGATTTGCCAAAAGGCTGACTTAGCATCAAGTACTGTATAGATGGGTGATTTTGTGATATCAGCAATGATGCCTTCAGGGGCAGGAAGTTGACGATATTCCATTTTAATCCATGGATTTAGCTCTCTAGGGTCCATACAGATACGAACCTTTCCATTTGGTTTCTTAATGATTACCATCGGGTGTGCCCACTCTGCTGGTTGGTCTACCTTTGAGATGATCTTTTGTTCCTCCATCGATTTTAGCTCCATCTCAACTGGTTTTTTCAGTGCAAACGGAATTCGGCGAGCTAACTGAATTCTTGGATGTGCATTTTCTCTCAGGATCACAGAATGCTCTCCAGGGAGTGTTCCGATCTCATCAAAGACATCTCTGTAGGACTCTATTATCTTTGTAGGTGAAGCATCCATCTTTGTCCTAGTATGGTCCTGTTCCAACGACTCTACTTTTAATATCAGCTCTAATTTTTTACACGCTGCCAATCCCAAAATTGGTGGAGCTGGCAAATCCACGACTAGAAATTCAAGGATTTCAGATTTTTTCCCAGAGGTACATGAAGCCTTGCATTTGCCCCTTATTGGTACTTTTTCTCCTGTATATGAATAAACCGCAATCCCAGTTGGATATATGCAGGGTTTATTTTGCCAATTTTTAATGGTATCCAATGGCAGGATGTTCACCTGTGCTCCTGTGTCTAATTTAAAATTAACTGAATTATTCTCCACCAAGATTATTTTAGTCCACTCTAGACCAGTAATGCTATCTAGGGATAGGTATTGAAGACACATTTCTTCTTCCTCTTCCGCTCTTTCCTCCAACATATGCACTCTGTTCCTACACATTTTAGCAAAATGGTTTGGTTTTTTACATGAATTGCATATTTTACCATATGCAAAACATTTACCATATGGATGTCTGGAACCACAATTTTGGCAAACCTTTGCATTAGGATGTTCCTCAGATACATTAGGTTTTCTACCAACTGGATATTTGAAATTCTTTTTATATTGCTTTTTATATTTTATAGAATGTAAATCAACATCTTCTCTAGTTATATTTTTTACTTGTTGTCTAGAAGTTTCAGTAGCTCTTCCCAAGTCTATGGCTTTAGCTAAAGAAAGATCAGGATCTTGTAGCATCCTTTCTTTTAAAGCTTTGTCTTTAATTCCAATTATAATTCTATCTCTGACCAAGGAATCTGCAAGCTCTCCAAATTCGCAGTCCATGCTTTTATTTTTCAATTCAGTTACATAGTCATCAAAATTCTGATTCTCCCCTTGTTCCGTTGTAAAAAACTGGTACCTCTTATAGGTTGTGTTTTTATATGGTTTAAAGTGTCCATCAAACAGTTCAAGTATATCCGGAACAGTCGGAGAGGCATCAGTTTCTTGTATTTTAAATGTAGAGTATATATCTAGGGCTAACTCACCAATATTATAGAGTAGAATAGCCCTTTGTCTTGGAATAGATTTTTTATCTATTTCTGTGGCTATGTAAAACATTTGGAATCTCTTTTTCCATTTACCCCATGCTTCTGATGGGTTTGTTCCATTTCTGATGGGTTTTTTTGTTTTTTTTTTCATTTTATCCTTAGGTATGGGCCCATAATGGGCTCGTTTATATGTCGAAAAGGCATATTCATAGTTTTATTTAATAGGTAAAATCATATTTTTGCATGAAGTCTTATAATTTTGCTAAAAATAAATTTTATGCCTACTTAGAATTGTCTACAAATGAAAATTTGTAGAATCTATGGAGGTAAAATAAAAACTCATGTTTTACTATTTTAAAGTGTGTTTGTAATACTTTATCCTTAAATAAATACAAATATGTACTAAACAAGGTCCAATAACCATCAGAGGTCTTATTGGTTTAATGATTTGCTGTTGTGTATTAATTATCATTGATTTTTTATATTCTGTTTTTATCATCATCATCCACGTTGTAATCAAAATATGTTTCGAGAATAAATTGTTTTTGTATTTGTGTGTAAACAAATGTCAGTAATTTAAATGTAAAGACATAACAATTTTTGGCGACGAGGATGTCGATTCTTAATTGAATATGTAAGTAATTTTAAATATAAAATATTTAAAGTTTTTAAGTAAAAATTTTTTTAAAAAATGGCGAGTTTTGGCAAGCTTGAAAATTTCGATTTATCTAAGCCTGAAGGGTGGATTGCATATCTCGAAAGAATTAATTTTTATTTCGTGGCAAATGGCATTGTAAAAATTGAACAAAAGAAGGCAATATTATTGACTTTAATAGGTCCTGAAACTTTTTCTTTGGCAAGATCATTGGCCGCACCTAAGCCTTTAAATGATATTGATTATAGCGAATTGATCAAGCTATTGACTGGCCATTTCTGCCCTAAACCAAACGTAATTGTACAAAGATACCATTTCAATAAAAGAAATCAAGGCACAGAATCTGTATCCGCCTATGTGGCTGAACTAAGAAAATTAAGCGAAAACTGTGAATTTATTGATTTAGATGATCGCTTAAGAGATAGACTGGTATGTGGCCTGAGAAATGAATTTCTGGTTAAAAGACTATTGTCTGAAAAAGATTTAACCTTTGAAAAAGCTGTGAATTTGGCACTGTGTGATGAATCGGCTAGTGCAGATGCAAGTATTCTACAGGAAAAAATGCCAGGTGATAAATGTAATTAGTAAATTAAATAAATTTGAATCGCCTAAGTTTAAGCCAAATAAAGTCAATTCTAATAGTTTAAAAAAAAGTGTAAACAAACTGGTTTGCATTCGTTGCAAGGGCAACCACTTGCCAAAAGTATGTAAATTCCAAAATGCTAAATGTTTTAAGTGTGGCAAAATAGGTCATTTACAAAAGGCTTGTTTAACAAAAGCAAATAACCTTACATATTTACATGATAAAAATAATAGTTTTAGTGATCCATCTTTGAATAACCTCAAAACAGATGATGAAATTTGTCCATTCTACATTACAGCAAATTTAGATGGAAATGAAATAGCAATGCTAATAGATTCAGGTAGTATGTATTCAATACTGAATAAAGAAACCTATTTAAAGTACTGGAAAATGACGCAACTTAGTAAATCTGATGTTTCTTTAAGAACATGGGCATCAGATAAAGTAAAAATTCTAGGAAAACTCAATGTGATGGCTAAAGTCGCAAATTGCACAAAAAGCATGACAATTTTGGTGGCTGATGGACTGGGTCCTAATATTCTAGGAAGACAATGGTTCGGAGCGTTCCATTTAAAAATAAATTTCTTGAATATAAATGGAAGTAATCCGATATCTCCTGAATTCGAGGAATTGTTCAAGGAAGAAATAGATGCTTACAATGGCCCTTTAATTCACATTGATCTTCCTGAAAATGCTGTGCCAAAATTTGTAAAGGCCAGGGCAGTGCCTTTTGCTCTAAGAGAGTTAGTGGATAAAAAGCTGAAATCCCTGGAAGAGCAAGGAATTATTGAACCAATAAAATTTTCTAAATGGGCATCACCAATTGTTACGGTTCTAAAAAATGATGGAACAATAAGGATTTGTCATGATTACAAGACAACAGTTAACTTATATACCAACCCAGATAAATATCCACTGCCCACAATTCCACAACTTTTGGACAGGCTAAGAGGTGGTAAGGTATTTACTAAATTAGATATGGCCCAAGCCTATCAACAATTAAAGGTGGATGATGAATCTTCTGAAATTCTTACCATTAATACGCCCAGAGGATTGTATAGAGTTAAACGGCTTCCCTTTGGATTGAATTCCGCAGTCGGAACCTTCCAAAGATTTATGGACACTCTTCTAATGGGGATTGATGGAGTAGCAGTTTATTTGGACGATGTCCTTATATCAGGAATAAATTGTGGTGACCTTAAAAAAAACAGAAAAAGTTCTTTTGCGTTTCAAGGAAGCAGGACTCAGACTTAAAAGAAATAAATGTAAATTTTATGTTCCAGAAATTGAATTTTTTGGAATGAAAATTGACAATAAAGGAATTCATCCATCCGAAGAAAAGTTGAGAGCAATTAAAGATGCCAGACCACCATCTAATAAAAAAGAATTGATGTCTTTTTTAGGACTTTTAAATTATTATGAGAGGTTTTTAAGAAATAAAGCCACAGTAGTTGAACCTCTTCATAGACTTTTAGACAGTAATAATCCTTGGAAATGGAACAGAGAGCATCAAAGAGCCTTTAAAGAAGCTAAAAGCTTAATCAGTTCTGAGTCTGTTCTAGCTCATTTTGATGATAATCTGCCTATTCTGGTCAGCTGTGATGCTTCTGAGTATGGCATTGGAGCCATATTGTCCCAAGTAGATCATGGAGTTGAAAGACCAGTTGTATTCGCCTCCCGGACCTTGAATAAAACTGAAAGAAGATATGCTGTGATTGATAGAGAAGCATTGGCAGTAATATTTGCTGTATCTAAATTTTATCAGTATCTTCTGGGGAGGAAATTCAAAATTTTGACAGACCATAAACCTCTAATTGGCCTTTTCAACCCTAGTAAACCGATACCTCAAGTTTTATCACCTCGCATGTTAAGATGGTGCCTAACTCTGTCTGCATATTCATACTCTATAGAATATAAACCAGGAAGAACAAATGGGAATGTAGATGCACTCAGTAGACTTCCATTGAATGAATCACCAAGTGAAGTTCCAAACCCACCTGAAGTATTTTTCATTGAGTCAGAAAATGCTGCTGTTAGTTCTTCTGAAGTTGCAAAGTTAAATAATAAGGATCCTATTCTGTCTAGGATAAAATTTTGGGCAATGAATGGGTGGCCTGAGCAGAGGTATGAGGAGAAATTTAAAGATTTTTCCAACAGGTCTAGTGAGATTTCAGTTCACAAAGATTGCTTGCTGTGGGGGAGCAGAGTGATAATTCCTGAAAAGTTGAGAAGAGACATCTTAAATCTCTTGCATGACACCCATGTTGGTATAGTGGGAACTAAGGCATTAGCTCGAGGATTATGCTGGTGGCCTAATATGGACAAGGACATTGAGAGATTGGTATCTAATTGTAGAATCTGTTTGTCTTGTAGTCATGATCCACCAAAGACTAGTGTATACCCCTGGATTTGGCCTTCCAGACCTTGGTCAAGATTACACATCGACCATGCTGGTCCCTTTCAAGGAAAATTATTTTTAGTAGCAGTAGATGCTTTTTCAAAATGGACAGAAGCAAAAATCGTGCCATCAACCTCTGCTGAAATTACCATTAAAGTTTTAAGAGAAATGTTTGCTACTCATGGTTTGCCAAATGTAATTGTTTCGGATAACGGAACTTCTTTTACTTCCGATCAATTTCAGACATTCTTAAAAAGAAACAGTATAAGACACATTCTCTGTGCTCCATATCACGCTGCCTCTAATGGCCAGGTAGAGAGAGCCATACAAACTTTGAAAAATCTTCTTAGAAAAAATGACAATGGTGATTGGTCAACCAGGTTGGCTAGATCTCTATTGACAATGAGAATAACTATCAATAACACAACCCAAAAATCTCCAGCTCAGCTTCTAATGAATAGGAATTTAAAATGTCTTCTGAATAAATGTCATCCAGAGATTGTCTCTGAGGAGAGGAATAAACAAGAAGAAAAATTCATGAGAACATGGAGACCCCATAGAGCGGTGGAAGAAGGACAGGAGATTGTGGCTAGGAATTACCATGGTCCTAAATGGCTACCTGGAGTGGTCTGTGAAAAAACAGGCCCTGTCTCAGTTAAAGTGGAAACTGATGATGGAAGAGTTATCAATAGACACTTGGATCAGGTAAGGAGCTGTGGAGAAAATGAATCCTTGCCTTCTACATCGTCGACTCCACAAGTGCCACCTGAGAGCGAAGAAACCCAAGATGCTCCAGCAATAGAGTCTCCTGCAGCGACTCCGCAGCCTGTCTTGAGGAGGTCCTCAAGAATAAGGAAGCCTACTAAGATTTTTGACATCTGATTGGTGTTTGACTTAATGGGGAGGAGTTGTTGTGTATTAATTATCATTGATTTTTTATATTCTGTTTTTATCATCATCATCCACGTTGTAATCAAAATATGTTTCGAGAATAAATTGTTTTTGTATTTGTGTGTAAACAAATGTCTGTAATTTAAATGTAAAGACATAACATTTGCCTTAAATGATTCTACTCGTAAAGTAGGGATAAGAGGAAGAAAATGTATACTATGGATAAACTATGTATGAACCTTTTGGTGTTCGCTACATCTTTCTATGTGTGTATCTAAATTTTAACCCACGTTGGTATATAATTAAAACATTATTGTTGCTGAGCTAAACCAAAGTTTAAGTTCGAAACGTCCTCAATAGGACCTTAAAATAAGATGTAACAGCAATATGGGTGGGGAAAGAGAAATAAGGACACCACAAGTTGGTAAAGGAATCCTAGACAACCAGAGAGAGATAGACGGGCCTGCCACCGCTGAGCGGCCGGCCCTGTCGCCACAATCACCCACTGCCCTAATAGTCCTGAGGTTCCAAGTAACGTGCCCCTTGGAATGTCGCTGATATCTCAAGTGACAGGACTTTACATCCTGTCTTAATAGTTCCGAGAACTCACGGGCCCCTCTGGTCGCCTCTTGGAATGTCGCTGATAGCTTAAATGACCGGACTTTAGCTGCCCATCTCTCTCTGGGTTGACTGTAGGCTTGCTTTATTATTCCTGGAAGAGTATATATTATGACATATATATATATTTATATTCCATCGAGTTTAACATCTATTGAATTCAAAATACAATCTATGTCTTCTGTCCAAAAAGAAGAAGAAGAAGAAAAAAAAAGGGGGGTAGGGAAAAGTAAAATCTTATTGAAGTGATATTAATACTATACTTATGATATAAAATAATTTAGGACAGAAAGTTATATAAGTTAATATTAAATTTAAAAGAGGAAATAAAAAAAGTACTTAGCTTAACGCGACGAGCGAAGCAAAACACGTCCGCACAGTTGGCTTCAGAAGCCATACTTTTGAAAGTAATCAAATAATGAAAAAAAAAATAGGTCACAATTCAACCTCAAAATTTATCTTAAATATTTTGAGGTCTATATTAAAATTATTTTGATAATATTTTTTTGGTCACAAGCATAATAATTTTTAAAAATTACGTAATATTTAACATTTTAAGTAACAATCTGACAATGCTGATAAGCTTCGAACGACAATGAATATGGTTTCTAAAAAAAAATCAACGAGAAAAAATATTTTTATATAAAAGGCTTCATTAATATATTTCATTGATCCGCGTAAGAGAAGCATATTGAATAATTGATAGTAATTATTTTTGTATGTAATTAATAACTACATGATAGTCTTTTTAAAAACAAGCGATGTATATGTCACTCATACTGGAACCTTGCTAAGAAAAAAAAAAAAAAAAGGGTTGTTAAAAAAATTATTTCTCTTTTTAGAAATTCAACGATAATTTAAATATATACCCCATATAATGCGGTTATGTTAATTGAAGGGAAAATATCAAAAATGATTCTTGTTTTAAAGAACTAATGGTAAAGAGCTTAATCAGAAATATTTAAATTTAGCTAATCGAAATAATCAAATAATAATCTCACATTTACTAACAATCCTTATTTTAATAGTTATAAGGTTAAATTTTTGTAAAGCTTATATTTAAAAATTGTTAATGCTAATTGCCAACATTAGAAAATTTACAGTCTTAATATATGTAAACATATATATGTTGCTTCTATATATATATGCTGAATATGTCAGATAATACGGAATATATGATTTTATAAATAATTTTATTTTTTCTTCAATGTTTTCCCAAATAATAGGATTGTTTAAAATGTGTGTTTTTTTTTTGTATAGTTTAAAATATAGTATCCTAATGAGAGTGAATCTCTGTGTGTTTGGTGTTTAAAAAATAATATAAAGTCTAAATTTTAACTTTGTAATTTTTAAAATTAATATTCATAATCCTCTTTATTCATAATCATATTTTTTCAATCAAAGTTTTACTAAAATGTCAATATACATGAGTGAGAAAATGTGTTTGAACTGGTCTCTTATGAAAAAGGAAGCTTAGAATTAAATACAAAAAATATTTTTAAAAATGCCTTAAATAATTAAAATTTTGTCTAGTTACTTACTTTTAATGTCAGATTTCTACTTTCAAGTTGAATTAGAACTAAGCTAGACATAAGTAATATTCTAAACCTTGCAATCCCTATATACAGTCGAACCTCTTTAATTCAACACCCCAAGGGATCAGAGCTTTCGGTTGAATTAAAGGAAGTGTTGAATTAAGGTGAGATGATTAGGTAATCATCTAACTCGCTAAAATAATATTTTTTTAAAATAGCCTTGTAATATAAATTAATGATATTAATTGAAACCATTGTGTGTTTTTATTTTATTTTCATGATTAACTTTTAATATCAGGGACAAAATGGCATTAATACATATTTTAGAAACATAAATAATTGTAACAAATAAATTTACTGGCAATGTGTTTCTTTTCAGTAATATAATCAAATATTAACTCTACAGAGACATTATAAAATATTAAATATAATATATAATATTTTATTCTAATTGAAAAATATAGCAGTTGAAAGGAAATAAATATGGTAAATATAAAAAGAAAATTTAAAAATATTATTTAAAAATTATCATGAAGAGATCTTTTAAAAAATTCCTTTATAGATGTCTGTTTTTGCACTGAAATCCTATTCAGTATTTATTCCAGATGGTCATTTTGAAAAAACATGCATGTCTTTCTTCTTCTGAAATGTCTTTTAATAAATAAATTTTAATGTATTAAAGTCATCCACTGCTGCTGCAGGTGTTATTGATTTTGTGTTTAAATCTTTTATAATAACACAGAAATGGAATATTGAAATGAAATGTTATCATAATCATTGTGGCTACATTTTATAAAGATTTATTTATTTAAAAAGAAATTATTTATAAATTTAAAAATAGCTAAAATATTTCAATGTTAAAAATAAAAATTATTATTAGTTAGCGCATGATGCCGAAATTCCCGCGTAAAAAAAACAACATCCGCGAAATTGCGCAACGGCATTGCAAAGTGAAACTTAAACTAACCAGAAACCAAAAGTGCCCAGGCGCGATCGTATCGGCGCCCGCCGATGCCGATCGTCGCCGCCGTAATACCGTTTAGCGGTAAAGTTGCATGTAAAATAACATTCAACTGTCAAAATTCGAATTTTAAAATGGTCGAACTATCGGAACTGTCGTATTATCGATACTGTCGAATTACGGTTTGTTAATTGATAGGCCGGAGGTCGGGTCATCGGAACATGGTCGAATAATCGCCGAGTGTCGAATTGGGATGTGTCGAATTAACGAGGTTATACTGTATATAAAAGTCAGTGTATGTATGTATGTATGTATGTATGTGGGTATCTATGTTGGCCATACACGTCCACAATATGTAACTAATCTGACTGAAATTTTAACAGTATATAGAGTAGAATCTGGAAAAACTTATAGTGAAAATTTCAGGTCTCTATCCCGAATATTCTTAGAGTTATTTGCAAATTGCGTTGCACATTTGCCCTTTCGCTCGCAAGCAGCGTCTCTAGCGGTGAAGATGGGAGATAATATCAGTTGACCTAATGAACATGTAAAACGTGTTTTAACAGGAGGTAGAGAAAAATCTGGAAGAGATATTTATCGGATTTTTAGCCAAGAAAAATTTAAATTGACAGGTTCTGGGCATAAATAGTTGTTTTTTAGTTTAAAAATGATGATGACAATATTTCTGTATCATATTTGATTATCAGATACACAATCACATCGCGAAAAATTCCAAAAAGCAGAGACCACGGGTGAAGCCAGTTCATTTTTAGTGTTCAGGAACAAAATTCTAACAGAAAAACATTCATTCGAGCAGAAGACACAAAGCCAGATCATCTCTTTATAAAAAAATCGCTTCTCTGACACAGTTTGGAGTGGGACGTTTCACAAGAATGACATCCATGGCGCCAATTTATAATTTTAACGAATAGTATTCGAATAAAAACATTTATTCGGGTAAAACCTGGGCGTTGCCCGGGTCATTCGGCTAGTTAGCAATAAATGTGAGGATCAATCATTAATATTTTAAAGTTATTTGGGTAAAGTAAATGCATATATTTAAAAAAAATTAGATTTGCTTTTCTTTTTCACTACTTGTGATTTTCATATTGTAAGGTATAACTGTCATTTTTGTTTTCTGCTTGCTAAATTAAGCCCATTGGAAACAATTTTGGCTTAAGAATTTTTCCTAAAATGAATAGTGAATCACCATTCTTTATGTGTATGCCTTTTATTTAATAATTTTCTTTATATATATATATATATACATACAGTAGAACCTCCCTTTAAAGGACACCTAATTGCAGAGCCAAAGTGTCCTTTAGGGAGAGATGTCCTCTTACCGGAGAGTTGCTAAATTGTAAAAATGGTAATTCTACAAATGAAAACTGTCCTTTGTGGAGAGGTGTCCACAAAAGGGAGGTTCTACTGTTTATAGAAAATTTGACTGTTGAAATGTTGACGATTCTTGTCCTAAATAGGCAAAGTTGGTTTGATAGATTGACTTCCTTTGCATTCAATACTGGATTGATGTACACACACTTTATTGAAAATAGAACAGAGCCTATGTCCTCACATTAAATTGTTCACCTTTCAACTAAAAATATCAATGTGGATGTAAATAAGTTGACAGTGTTTAAAAGGTGGGGAGAGCCATCTAAATGAAGTAACCAAAAATAAATGGAAGTTTGCATAACTACATGGATAATATCTATTCACCATAATGTGTGGAGGAATACACCTTATAGAATGTGAGACAATTGAATTGAAGTCTATTGACCACAGTCAAAAACGGAGCAAAATATGAAAAAAAAAATACTAGAAAATAAAAATATATATATTTACATAAGAGAAAAAGAGAGAGAGGGGTGAATCCCATTGGGGGGACGTCTGGAATTTATTTGCTGTCACAAGCTGCTGTGAAGTCGGACAGCCATCCATGTTATTTTTCCCCCGATATGCATTATTGCAATGCAGAGGAATTTGCTCAGAAGATGCCTGTCTTCATGTGGGAGCCATAAAGGCAACTTCTCCCTTTGAAAGCGGGATAAAACTGCACTAGCTCTAACTTCTCTAAGTTTTTCCATCACTTATGGGGTCTGGGAATGAGTCAAGGTCCAGACTATCAAATAGCTCCACTACCTGTTTCTTTGTGGTCTGAGAAGGCTGACTAATTTGGGGTTTGGGCTTGAGGATTGAAAGGTTGGTGCAGCCTTGGCCTTGGTTTTTGGCAGGGGCTTCTGTTGTTGCAGTTATGGTTGAGGAAGGCGCACAGGAAGGCGGAAGAAACAAAGAATGGCGTTACAAAAAAAAACAGTGGCAGCATGCCCTTTTAGAAGCGTTCTATATCAAGTTTAACTTAAGCTAAATAATAATTCCAAATAATTTTAAAGCCAGAAATGGTTTGAATAACAGGTAAAAACAAAATTTAATATACACTTCAGAAGAATATGTGGAAATTGGAAGAAGGAAAAAAAAAGAAAAAAAAAAAAGTTCACCCAAGTTCCCTGTGTCTCATGGGCCACAAACAAATCGACTTATAAATTCTCAAAAACTACCACTACAGTTCTATTTTTAGAAAGGAATTCTTGTTAGGTATACGACTCATTCAGGGTTCGTGGATATTCCCCCGGCCGGCTGTTTTACCACCGATTTTGGGTTTGCAAATTGGCTTTTTTTATCCGCAATTTTACCGATCGCGCTATCGTATCAACATGTTTCGCCTCCGTTTTTTCTGAATTGGATACTTTTGATTCATCCTCAATTGATTCACAATACACGGAGCTTCATTCCTTTGATGGAAATAACAATATTTTAAGACAATTCTGATTTTCTAATTTTACTTTCCACTTTCAAACAACAAGGCATTAGAGGCATTTTTTCAAATAAATTTAGTATTATATTATTTGAGAAAGATGTTCTAAAATACCTTTTAAATATATAATTAATATTGTTTTGCCTAGGGGATTTGGCTTAATTTTTAAATAATACATATCATTTATACATAAACATGTATGCTAATGATAAGAACCTATTATCAAATGACTTTTTTTGATATTCAGCATTACTGTAAAGAAATAGTTCAATTTAGAGAATTAAAACAAAGTGACCATTGTGTATGACTGTTTTTTAATTATACGGTCTAAAAATTTAGAAAAAGTTAAAAAATGGTCAAACCGTGGCTATAGTGAACCAAAAGCTCTGTCCCATTGGGGTTCACTATAGAGGGGTTTTACTGTATATATATAAAATGTGGAAATATTAAAAAGAAAATTGTTTATTGAAGAGATTGCAATTAGGCTAATTGATTGAAACCTACAAAAACGGGAAAATAAATGTTTTCTGCTAAAATATATCAAAACATATCTATAATTGCTTCTACAGATATCCACTACAAGTCAAGTCCTAAAATGTTATAATTAATTGACAGATATAAAGTTCTTTTGTTTCTTCAGAAAAAAAATAATCCAGGGTCACATCGACAGTGAACGGAAGCTTGCCAAATTTGTGATCATTTCAAAGTCTGAAAATCCAAAATTATATGTTCTAAATGCGCTAAACACATTTATAGTGAACACTCAACAACACTTTGCAAGAAGTGTGCACAAGAAAAATTCAGATTTTTATTTATATTTTTAAAGGATTTTTTTTGTATATGTTGATAGTTTATATATTTTTTGTCATATTACCAATTTCATAAAATAAAAATAATTAATAATATATAAGTTTTAAAAATAAATTGATATATTTGTAAACTTGAGACTGTATTCTTTTTTATTTTTCAAGGATTTTATTCAATGTAGAATATTGGGGTCTGCAGACCCCCGCACGAGTACTAACGTCAGTAAATAAATACAGTAAACCCCTCTATAGTGAACCCCAATGGGACAGATCTTTTGGTTCACTATAGCCACGGTTTGGCCATTTTTTAAAACTTTTCCAAATTTTCAGACTGTATAATTAAAAAACAGCCATACAAACAGGAAAAGGTAGCCATTTAATAATGGTCACTTTATTTTAATTCCCTAAATTGACCTATTTCTTTACAGTAATGCTGAATATCAAAAGAAGTAATTTGATAATAGGTTCTTCTTATCATTAGCATACATGTTTATATATAAACCTATGTGTTATTTAAAAATTAAGCCAAATCCCCTTGGCAAAACATTATTAATTTTATATTTAAAAGGTATAAGAGAAGTTTTAGAACAACTTTCTCAAATAATATAATATAATATTTATTTGAAAAAATGCCTCTAATACCTTGTTGTTTGAAAGTGAAATTTGAAAATCAGAATTGTCTTAAAATATCGTTATTTCCATCAAAGGAATGAGGCTCCGTGTATTCTGAATCAATTGAAGATGAAAAAAAAGTATCCAATTCAGAAAAATCGGATGCGAAACATGTTGATACGATAGCGTGATCGGTAAAATTGCGAATAAAAAACGCCAATTTGCAAAACAAAATCGGTGGTAAAACGGCCGGCCAGGGGGAATATCCGCGAACCCTGAATGAGTCATATACCTAACAAGAATTCCATTCTAAAAATAGAACTGTAGTGGTAGTTTTTGAGAATTTATAAGTCGATTTGTTTGTGGCTCATGAGACACGGGGAACTTGGGGGAGCTGTTTTTTTTCTTCTTCTTCTTCCAATTCCATTTTCCACATATTCTTCTGAAATGTATATTAAATTTTGTTTTTAACCTGTTATTCAAACCATTTCTGGCTTTAAAATTATTTGCAATCATTTTTTAGCCTAGGTTAAACTTGATATAGAACGCTTCTAAAAGGGCATGCTGCTACTATTTTTTTTTTTAGAACGCCACTCTTTGTTTCTTTTCTTTATTTTGGAAGCCATTTGTATTTTTCTTCTATTTCAAAATTGTCGCATGCAAAGATATTCTATTAAATAAAAGTATAATGTGTAAAAATTTATACAACATACAGCAAAAATAGAATGGAAATGAAAACAAACAATGACGCTAATTTTTTGTTTTGAAATCACGATCCGTGAGCTGAAACATTTTCAAATTTTTGTTGTTTTAAAAATTTTTTAAATCACAAATTTAAGTTCGTTATAAGCATAGTATTTTTAATAGATTTTATCATTTTGGGACCGAAAATAGGTTCGTTATAGGGGTAGTTCGTTATTTTAAAAATTGCACAGTTCGTTATAACGATGGTATTTTCAATGGAATGGAATTGGGAATCGCCGTGGGTTCGTTATAAGGGAAGGTTCGCTATATCCAGGGTTCGTATTAGCGGGGTTTTACTGTATATAAAAATGAATTTGCGTCTGTCTGTACTCAATAGATTCGAAAACCATACATCCAATCGCTGTGAAACTTTGGGAAGTTGTGTTTACTATACTACTGGGAAGGTTTCTGGTTTGAATTTGATTTGAAATAATATTTGTTACAATTTTATTTGCAAATTTTTCTAATTTTATTCGCAAGCAGTGCCTCTCGTGGCATCTGGTGAAATTTCTTTTATAAATTGTAAAAATGCTAAAATGTGTTCAAAGTATAATAAATTTGAAATTTAATAGTAATTATTTTTGAGGATTTAGTAATACAATTTTCGAATCACCTTGTAAAAAACGTGACATTTTAATATTGTTATATATTTATAAGAAATGATAATTTTAGTTTTTTTCTTTTTTTTTGGAAGGAAACCTTTTGTCAAATTATATTGACAAATATTTGCATTTTTTAAATCTTATCTCAGGTTTTAGTGGGAAGGATTTTGTTTTCTTTTGATAGTGAACCAATCTCTCCCGCCTTCTCATTGGACGAATGTGGCCATGTCTGTATATATAAGGCGGCTATGGTATTGCGAGGGGGGAGTGTGGTGGATTTTCGTGTGGAGACGCTTAAAGTGTTCTCTGCGTGCTTTATCCATGTCTGGCTATCTCCTCGCATACCTGTGTAACCCCGGTCCGATCCCTACCAACGCAACAATAAAGATTAGTACTGTTTTTTTATTATTTCATTTTACAAATTGTGATTTATTTTTACCTTTTTTTTTGGTGTTGTACTCTTGAGTGTGCGGTTTTGTGTGTTTAGTTACTATTACTCTAGGCCCTAGTTTATTGCAACTTTTGTGTTAACCTGTACAAAGTAACTTTTGTCATTGATAATTTTTTTAATAATGTTCATTTGTGGCAAGATAATATTCCTTCAACGGCAAATTACTGAGGGGACCAATTAATATTGATTTTATTCAACTTATCAGTATTTTTAAAGGGACAGAGAAAAAATTTCGAATTATCAAGAGATTCAAATTAACGAGTTTCAAATTATCGAGAGTTAAATGTATATCTATCATTTTGTACATATGTTATATTCAAATGACATATAGATAGGGATAATTTTCTTGTTAATCTCATTTTGATGTATTATATACATTTAATCATTAATAAATTATGTTTTAGGTATCAAAACTGCCATTTTGTTCAAACACAGCAACATGTGAATGGGTACAGCTAGATGGAGCAGAGTATCAAACATAAAGTTATCTTGACAAGTATAGATTCAGTAGGAATTGGATGTTTGCTAGAGTCGTTTTAACAAATGTTTGTTAGGCAAACTTTTACTCGGGTAAAAACTGGGCAAAGCCAGGTACCATTGCTAGTAATAGATAAAAAAAAAAAAATCATATAATGTTTTATATATTTTTTAATGTTGCTCAATTTTTTATTGAGATCGTACAAAATACAAATACACTTCACATACTATAATCTATACATGACAATGGGTAGAGAGTAAAAGGTAAAATAAACTGTAAATATTATCGGATAAGCTATTAACTATTTTCTATAATATTTATTTTAAGATAAAAATATGAGTTACTGCCAATAGCTAATCTTACTATAATGAATTATGAAGCAGTCTTCATGCAAAGAGGCACTTGACATCAATTATAGACTATATCATCTTACAAACTTTCAGATTTTAAATAATATTGAGTGGTAAATGCATTTGGTACTGGTTTCATTCAAAGAAGCGATAGGAAAGTGATTAAAAAAAGTGTATGAACAAAGAAAAATGAACAAACAAGAAAGAAAATGGGCAGGCAATAGGGGCTGCTGGAACGGTGGTTGCATGTGATGTTTTATAGGTACAGATAGAAGAAAATAAAACCTAATCCAAATAAATTAATAGTGTGACATTTTGGTAACAGCATTGTTACCGAAACGTCACTCAGTATTAATTTATTTGGATTAGGTCTTATTTTCTTGTGTCTATAATCCAAATTGTGCTTTATTATTATCATTTTACAGGTACATTGGGTCAGCTGACATTTCCCCCAACTTACTGATAGATAGGCACGAAGGTATGGGACAAGATCCCTTTAGACACGAATTTGTGTAGGCAGCCGGCAATTTTATATTTGTTTTTAGAAATCGGGGATGCGGAATCGTGTCCTTTAGGTCCAAAGTGTCAAGAAAAAAAAAAATATTTCTCACATTGTTTGGCGTTCTCACACCCTTCTGGCCTAAATACCTGTTTCAATATTTTTCAGAATGCCCCAAAGAACAGCTTTTGTGGTTGTTGAAGTCCAGTTTTCATTACACTAATATGGGCCAACAGCTTGAAACGCATACATGGTTAGCTTTTCTTGATAAATGGTATTTGGTCATGCTGGAAATTATTAAAAATCAACGATTAGTTGATATTTATTCTGACAGATGGTGCAAGCCTCAGCAACTTTTAGTTGCACAATCAGTAGATTCCTTTTGCTTAATTAATGCTTAGTTGATGGCAGTAGCAAAAATTTTGCAACTGATATTACCACAATATTAAATAGCTTACAGTGATGATATTAAAATATAAATACATACAGTGTTGAATTTTGATATAAAAACAACACTTTGTCATAACCAAAGTTTAAATAGCAATTTTGATGTTCTACCACCGCTGCTGTTATAAAAAGGGTATAATAAGATAATCCACTATATATTTATTTATTTATTTAAAGAAAAGTGGTTTAGGATTATTTTTTATCTGAAAATATTGATAGCCTTATGAAAAAAAAGTGTTTAAACACAATAACATCAAATTGAAAAACTAAAATACAGTCGAACCTCTTTAATTCAACACCCCAAGGGATCAAGAGCTTTCGGTTGAATTAAAGGAAGTGTTCAATTAAGGTTATATGATTAGGTAATCATCTAACTCGCTAAAATAATATTTTTTTTAAATAGCTTTGTAATATAAATTAATGATATTAATTGAAACCATTGTGTGTTTTTATATTATTTTCATGATTAACTTTTAGTATCAGTGACAAAATGGCATTAATACATATTTTAGAAACATAAATAATTGTAACAAATAAATTTATTGGCAATGTGTTTCTTTTCAGTAATATAATCAAATATTAACTCTACAGACATTAAAATATTAAATATAATATATTAAATAATATTTTATTCTAATTGAAAAATATAGCAGTTGAAAGGAAATAAATATGGTAAATATATAAAAAGAAAATTTAAAAATATTATTTTAAAATAATCATGAAGAGATCTTTTAAAAAATTCCTTTATAGATATCCGTTTTTGCACTGAAATCCTATTCAGGATGTATTCCAGATGGCATTTTGAAAAAACATGCATGCCTTTCTTCCTCTGAAATGTCTTTTAATAAATAAATTTTAATGTATTAAAGGCATCCACTGCTGCTGCAGGTGTTATTGATTTTGTGTTTAAATCTTTTATAATAACACAGAAATGGAATATTGAAATAAAATGTTATCATATTCATTGTTGGATCATTTTATAAAGATTTATTTATTTAAAAAGAAATCCATATATATAAAATTGAATGTCTGTCTGTTTGTACTCTATAGATTCAAAAACCATACATCCAATCGCCGTGAAATTTTGGGATATTATTAGGTATATCACCGGGAAGGTTTTTGAAAAATAATTTCCTGAATATCTTGAATATTCTTAGAGTTATTTGCAGATTTGTAGATTTAACTCGCAAGCAGCGCCCCCATTGTGACGATGATAACAAGTTTTCTTATCACTAAGTTTGTTATCTTAAATATTATTTATCAAAAGTAAGATTATCTCAGGATGACACGGCAATGTGACACGGGAAAAAATGTTCACTAGATAAAACTATGATTTTCTAATGTAGAAAATTATGAAAGACAAAATTCAGGATGACACGGCACACAGGGACCGGGAAAAAATGTTCACTTTATCGAGAGATTCAAATTTACAAGTTTCAAATTATCAAAATATATCTTTTTTTTTTTTAATAAGTTTTTAGAGAATTGTTTTAACAAATGTTCGCTAGACAAACCTTTACTCGGGTAAAACCCCGGGCGAAGCCGAGTACGTTTTATAAGTTTATAGAGAATTGTTTTAACAAATGTTCGTTAGACAAACATTCACTCGGGTAAAACCCGGGCGAAGCCGGGCACATCCGCTAGTTATTTATAAATTTAAAAATAGCTTAATATTTCAATGTTAAAAATAAAAAAATAAAAATTATTATTAGTTAGCGCATGATGCCGAAATTCCTGCGTAAAAAAAAAAACAACAATAACATCCGTGAAATTGCGCAACGGCACTGCAAAGTGAAACTTAAACTAACCAGAAACCAAAAGTGCGCAGGCGCGATCGTATCGGCGCCCGCCGATGCCGATCGTCGCCGCCTGCCGATGCCGATCGTCGCCGCCGTAATACCGTTTAGCGGTAAAATTGCATGTAAAATAACATTCAACTGTCGAAATTCGAATTTTAAAATGGTCGAACTATCGGAACTGTCGTATTATCGATACTGTCGAATTACGGTTTATTTGATAGGCCGGAGGTCGGGATATCGGAACATGGTCGAATTATCGCCGAGTGTCGAATTGGGGTGTGTCGAATTAACGAGGTTATACTGTATTACTAAAATCCTGATATTCAAAAAGTAAAGGTTATAAATTGGAATTATTGTTTTTACTTGAAATGGGATTAAACTGACATGGTACCCTAGATTTGAAGTTTCTTACAGATAGAATTTTAAACCTTTATGAAATGGCATCATCATAGATGTCCACACTGAAGATGAAGAATGGCTTATCTGAAATTATCTTTCAAATACAAAGCCACTTAGTTGAATAATTTATTCTTCAAGTGACATTTGTAATTTTTATTATAAACAAATAATATTTTGCAGAACACCAAAAGAGCGTGCAAAAGAGTTTGAAAAGGTCAGTGTCCGGCGGTATAAACCGTCGGTTTCTGATAGCCATGAACCAGGTTCGAATCCCGTATTGTACACTTTTTTTCTGTTAAGAACCTGTTCCTAGTTTTCATTGTAAATAACATAAGCTAGGTTGCTCTTTTTAAGCGGCACCTGATAAGTTATTTTGGAGCAGGAAAAGAGTTTGGTTCTTAATGATGAATTTTAATCAGTATTTTTTGTTTTTCTCTTTATAAAGGGCCAATCCAAACTCGTCATCATTGGTATCAATGATGTGTGTGTTTAGAAGTATGGATGGTACAAGCCGCAAGACTGGGAGATGGGCACAGGGGCTAGGAATATTAAGGCAGTGTTTGGGTTCCATTTTCCAAGGTATTTATAGTGTGTGTTATCTCCCTAGCCCAGAAATATCTTTCCAACCTTTGGCATCTCTTTTCTCTCAAAGTAGTTGTTAAATCATTTTTGGAAACTTGTTCTCTCACAACAATGGATTTTCTCTCTGGATCTAGTTTTCAGTTTATTTTCATCCTGGTTAATTTTTAATGTATTTTTCTATATGTGCAGCTTTCACACTTATTAATTTGTCAAATCCTATTTTTATTAAGGTATTAAATCCTTTTATACAAGGTATGTCCCATAAGTTCCCGGACTGGGTCCATAAAAAAAAAAGGTAAGATTTTTAAATTTTTTTTTTATTAAAACTTTTCAAAGTAATCCCCCCTTGCTTCAACGCACCAGCGCCATCATTTCTCCCAATTGTCGAAACAGTTTTTATAGACCTCTTTTGGAATGCTCTTCAATGCCAGCAGCGATTTTTCTATTATGTCTTCCCTGGTGTCAAAATGTCTTCCTTTTAGAACTGCTTTGAGTTTGGGGAACAGGAAAAAGTCATTTGGTGCGATGTCTGGGGAATAGGGTGGTTGAGGTAGGATTTCTGTCCCGTTTTTCGCCAAAAAACTCGTCACCAAGTGCGCTGTGTGAGGGCGGGCATTGTCATGGTGTAGGATCCAGTCACCATTAGTCCATTTTTCTGGCCTTTTTTTTCGAATCGCTTCCCTTAGACGGCGAAGAATGCTCAAATACATTTCCTTAATAACTGTTTGGCCTGCAGGAAGATACTCGTGATGAATAATGCCCTTGTTATCCAAAAAAGCGACCAGCAACACCTTGTTGCTGGATTTCAATATCCTGGATTTTTTGGGTCTAGGCTCACCCTGACCTCTCCACTCGGCAGATTGACGCTTGGTTTCAGGGTCATAGCCATAGACCCATGTCTCGTCGCCTGTGATTATCTTGTCTTTCCATTCCGGATCCGTTCTTGTCATTTCCAGCATGTCCTCACAGGTTGCAAGCCGACACAGTTTTTGCTCATTAGTGAGGAATCTTGGGATGAATTTTGCAGGAGTCTTTTTGAGCCTCAAATCTTCGGTTACGATCCTTCCAATCATTGTTTTAGAGATGCCTGTGTCTTGCTCTAGCTCCAGCAAAGTGGTTCGAGGATTTTCTTTTATCAAATCGGTGATTTTTTGCACATTTTCATCAGTCCTTTGAAATGTTGGGCGTCCTTGACGAGGATCATCTTCAATGGAAATTCTGCCAGCTTTAAATCTAGAATGCCATTCAAAAACAGTTGTTCTTTTTGGGGCGTTATTGGGGAATGCTTTATTAAGCATTTCAAAAGTGTCGGTTGCTGATATTTGAAGTTTCACACAAAATTCTATGCAAATCCTCTGCTTCAATTTTTGTTCCATCGTAAAATCGCCGCAGCGCAAGGTGTAACCTTTAAATAAATTCGAATAACTTTGGCGCGCGCGCACGTACCGCCTCGATATTGGTACCACCGTATTGCCAGATATTTTTTCTATAATAAACTGTCAAATTTATTTACATTTTTCATTTATTTATTTTTTTATGGACCCAGTCCGGGAACTTATGGGACATACCTTGTATATTTTCTTTTGTAGCAAAACTTGGAGAACCTCTTAAGTCCCAGCAGTATGGACTTGCTTAATTTAATCATCACTTTTTATATAAATATCCTTTTGTAGTAGAGATAAATGCAATGTAAAAGCAAGATAGTGATATTATGTAAACTCACATCCCAGTTGATTCAGAAATATATTCCTGATATTTCCAAAATGATCTTTTCAAAAGTTTTTTAAATTGATTTTTTGGAATGTAACCACCACCACACAGGTTTTGATGGGGAAAAAAGCTTTAACAAAGACTTTGCCAAAGAATTTTAACTATGGGGATCTTCATAAATAAATAATTTGATCAATAAGGTAACAAATGCATTCAAATGAATAAATGGTATGTGACTTTTGGTAACCAGTGTCATCATGCATAATTTGTTCATTTCGATATAGTTTTTTACCTTATGTTTTTAATCTATATATACACTCTATAACAAAAAATTGATGCACCAAGAATTTCTGATTTATATGAAAATACATATGCAAAGATATTTATAAAACATTGCAAATGATTGAAATTTTTTGCCGATTTATAAAAAGCAAGAGCTCCAGTGCATCTGAACTGCGTATCCAGTACAAATATTCTAGACTCAATATTTGGCACAGCACGAGCTAATTTCCAAAATTTCCACTCAATTTTTTTTTGCAGTAAGCCTATTTCTACTGTTTCAATGCCTCACCAAAAGATTCGTGCTCATTACAAACATATGTCAGAGTTTGAAAGAGGTCGTGCCATTGGATTGAAAGAGGCTGGTTGGTCAAATCAAATAATTGCACGACATCTGTGTTGAAGTTATGCAGCTATTGGAGGATGTTAGTAAGAGTGGGTCAACAATGGAAGAATGCAATGTCAGGACGGCAGCAGTCAACCAAGAGACAACAGAATGGGAGGACAGAGCGATTGTAAGAATGGCTGTTGCAGCACCGGATTCAGAATTTTCTGCCATCCAAAATGTGACCACCACACAAGTGTCCAAAATGACCATCAACAGATGACTGAGAAGCAGAATCTAAGATCCTGGCAATCGTTACGATATTATGAATAATTTGTATCCATCCATTCATAATGCTAATTATACAATTCACACTATTTTTCCAAACAGAATTCCTACATAGTTCCATCCAAATTTTATAGCACTCAATTTGTCACATTACATGGAAAATTCCAGAAATACTTATAAAAATAGGTCGATCAGAAACACCAAATTGTTCCTGTGGAGAAACTGAACAAACTGCTCTTCACCTTATTTATGTCTGAATTTTGCAGAAAAGAAACATCATTTGTTCCCTGATCTAAATAATTTAACTCTCTTAGATCAGCCACTTTGTCTATATAAATTTTATGAACTCTGTCGCTTAATATATGTGTAAAATTGTAAATATTTAATTCTAAGTTCTAATTTGTTTGTTGTTTTGTTTGTTTCCTCTATAATAGGCACAAATATTTCAATATTGCGCCTGTTTATTAATAAATAAATAAATAAATCCCACCCCTCACACCTTTATACAGACAAGTTTGACTACAGTTGTGTCGGGAGCAATCAACTTGGAACTGCGCTGACTGGAGACGTATGGTCTTTAATGATTAGCCCCATTTCTTACGTGTCCTGACGACTGTCCATCACAAATGTGTCTGGAGACATCCTGGGCAGCGTGTGGATCCTGGACTTTTGAACACCATACAGGTCCAAAACAGGGGGGTGGTCAATGAACAAAACTGTGAGTGTGGTGTTGTGTGTCTAAAGGGATTACAAGAGCAATCTCTTTAAAATAAAAATGCCTTTATTAAGCAGATGTCTAAAGTACAAAACAAAAACAGAGAGACAAATTCCAGAATCCTGATGCCAGGGGTTTTAACAGATAAGAATAAAAGAGGTGACTGCCTTTTGATCATCCCTTATCCTTTAGTCACCTTCAAATACTGGCTGTTTCTCAGCGACATTCTTCCCCCCACTTTGAACTCTGTCCATTTTGACTTCAGATCCATTTTGGCTATCTTCATGGCAGGATGGCGATATATTCCTGTACATGTTTTCACATCCACAACCCACACCATCTCGTTCGGGAAGGTCTCACTCACTATTTCTAGTTGCCAGGTGTTGCTGCCTGGGTTCTCATCAATAACTTGAACACATTACCAACTTATAGGGATGGTGATTGCCTCCATATGTTTCTTTTAACCAAAGTGGGCAGGTACTCTCGTATCCATTTTCTCCAGAACATGTCCACCAACTTCTGTGAGGTTCTCCATTGTTTACAAAGTTCTAGATCATCACTTGTAAACAATCCAGGGTAGCTTATGTTGCTGGAAGTTCCTATAAAGAAGTGCATTGGAGTAAGAGCTTCTGGCTCTTTAGGGTCAACTGGTACATGGGTTAGAGGTCATGAGTTCACAATAGCTTCTGCTTCCACTAATACTGTTTGCATAACTTCTCCCTTATGCTTTCTAGATAATAAAATTGTTGACATAATTTTTTTTACTGATTGTATGAAGCGTTCCCAGCTTCCCTCCATATGGGGTGAAATGCCATTCGATCCATTTGCAGGCCAGCGTGCTTGTCATGATGTCTTGGTTGATATACTCTAAGGATTTCTGTAGTTCTTTTTCCGATCCTCGCAATCTTCTTGAAGCTGTTACTGTGTTAATTTGGGTTGAGTTAAAAAAGATAGCCTTTTTTATATCATTATTTTATTTAAGATCCAATTTAAAAACAGGAAAGAACAAAAAAATATTATAAACTTCTTGTTTACAAGTTACGAGTTAGAAGAACAAAATCACAGAGTTGTCAAATCATTTTTGGTCATTTATATATATATTAACAGTTACTTTGCTCTCTGGAAGTGCAACTGGTTCATTACTCCAAAGTAACCCTGTCTCACACGTCTCCTACTTTCGTGTTACTTTGTCCATCTTTTTCAGTGCAAGTAGATCTTCTTTTGATCGTCACTTTTCCGCCATTGATTGACCCCATTACCCTATTACCTACTAAGCAGAAGGTTTCCTTCTCGAGTTGATGCATCTCATCATGTTGGTTCCCGGTGATGCAGCACATGTCATTGTCTGTGCCGTCATCGTGGCCGTTTGACGTAGGACCATGTAGAACCCAACCTAGTTGAGTGCGCGTGACAGGCGCACCTACTGGACCTTCAATCACCTTGTGGGCTACTTGTCAGGTGTATGTTATCCTGACCAAAAAGTATTGAGGGTTCAGCTTCAGAAAGGTCTTGAACCAACTGTTGATTGAGGTGTGGCCACACTTGCGTCATATTATTGCATCATATTGTGTCATCTGGTATGATTGTATGGGAAATGAGAGATGCTTTGATGTCCGAACATTTCTGAGAGGGTTGTACTTCCCCCCATTTGCACCTCTAATTTGACACCCGGTTGTTCTGCTAGATTTGTCAACTTGAGTTTGGCTGTTGGTTCATTGAAGACGTGAAGGTTCGATTTGTCCATCCAGTCCTAGTGCTTCAGTTAGCTCCTGAAGGTAACTTGTCTAACATTTGTTGAATAGGGCAAAAGTGCTGATTACCCTATTCGGACCTTTAACATTTACTGGTGAAAATCTCAAGATCACCCAGTTTCCTGAGAAACATGACCATTGACTTCTGGCTCTGGTGATAGAGCAGAAGTTATGCTGGCTTCTGCTTGAGAAGATGATGATTGGCTATGCAGCAAAGTGTTTTGTTGATGGCTGCATCCATCAACTCCACAGATCCATTGACCCTTGCAGTCACGTGTCCTGTATTGAGACAATTGAAGCACAATCCTTTACCTCTGGAAATTTTCCAATGTTCATGAACTTCTTTCGATTTAAACACGATGTACCTGGTATTGTCGTGGTTATCCTTGACGCATAGATATCAAATGCCACGCCTTGTGGTCTCCGTGGTTTCGAATGTAGAGTCTTTCGTTTCTGTCCTTTTTTGCCAGTTGAAGCTTCGGCGATGTCACATTGCTGGCAAAGTTAGCCGTTTCATTCATCCAACTGGCAAAGTCCAGAAGTGTAGCATTTTGTATCTTCATCATCTTCTTGCTCCATTTTAATTTCATACTCTCTGTAGATGCGCAGGAGCGTTCAAGTCTTCAATCATTGCCACAAGATGGTTGATGGCATCAGAGTACTCAATAATACAACGGAGGTTACCTTCACCTGGAGTAGGTGTTCGATTAGCTTATTCGATAAGGGCTTCAATAATGTACTTGGTTTTCTGTATCTTTTCTCTAGTTGTTCGATGACTCGGCATTTTCATGAACAATCATTAGAGCACACACAGAGTTCCTGGCTTCCCCCTTCAGGGCCTTTTCCAGCCTTCTCATGTTCTGAGCTGAAGAATACTCTGTATCTTGGGTTAATTGTCTATAATGATGAATGAAGGTAGGCCAAACCAAAGGATTTCCATAAAAATCTGGCAACTTTCCTGATTAAGAATTTCGGGAAATTAACTTTCCAACAGTAGCATTTTGGGTGGCTAAGCGCCTGATTTATTGCCTGTGCTGACACTTCTATTCCAGTCCTAGATAGAGCCGGAGGCTGCAGAGATGGCTGTTGATGGGCTGCGAGGGAGTCATCACACAGTGGGGTAGATGGGTGACCTGAAGTGAAGTCTCTGAATGAAAGAACCATTTCTAATTGCAGTAGATTTCTCCTCAATCTCCTGACACTCGTATTCTCTGAGGTCTTGCGACACATTTTCTTCTGCTTCAAGCTTGTGAATTTCCAACCTTTCTGCAGTATCTCCTTCCTCATCTTTAAGCTATGTAATTTTAATTCCCTTTCCTATACTTCATTAGCAGCAAGTTGTAACCTTAATTCTAGTTCAGCTTTTAATTTTGTACTTTTCTCTGAGATTATTGAGATTATAATTTTTATTTTTGTTGACGATTCCATAATAAAAAGCAATTAAACAAATTTTAAGTTTCTAAATCTATAATTTCGGCATAAATTGATTTCTTATTATCAATATTTTGAAATTTGATTAACTTTCTCTGGTTTCAGCACCAAATGTCAATGAACAACACTGCCGCTGAGCGTGGTGTTGTGTGTCTAAAGGGATTACGAGAACAATCTCTTTCAAATAAAAATGCTTTTATTAAGCAGATGTTCAAAGTACAAAATAAAAACAGAAAAAGACAAACTTACAGGCTGTTAACCCCATGAGAGATCATAAGTTGACATCTGTTGTTGATAACAGGAAAATTCCAAACTGATGACGGCAGGTGTTGATAACAAGAAAATTCTAGAATTTTAATGCCAGGTGTTTTTGATAAATCTGAACAGAATAAAAAAAAAAAGAGAGGTGGCTGCCTGTTTATCTTCCCTAATCCTTTAGTCGCCAGCAAATACTGGTTATTTCTCGGGGACAGGGTGTATGGTCTGGGGTGCCATTTGATTTGATAGCAGGACCCCATTGGTTGTCATTCCTGGCACCCAGACAGCACAACTATATGTAGATGACATTCTACAGCCTATTTTGTTGCTGTTCCTCTTGCATCACCCCAGGCTACTATAGATTGCCAAACTCTTCTGTTGCCAGCATTTGTCATCTGATCTCTCACCCAGAGAGTACATTTGGGATGTGATGGAAGGAGACAATTTCAAGACATCCTGCAGCACACCATCTGGAATATTTTATCAGTCCATGACACGCCAGGTGGCTGCCTGCTTTCAGGCTAGTGGGGGTCCAATGACATATTGACATTCTCAATTTGTGATGATCAAACTCTGGAATAAAATATTTTTTCTGAAATTTTAAGTTTTTTCCATATACAGTAAAACCCCTCTATAGTGAACCCCAATGGGACAGAGCTTTTGGTTCACTATAGCCACGGTTCACTATAGCCACGGTTTGGCTATTTTTTTTTACTTTTCAAAAATTTTAGACTGTATAATTAAAAAACAGCCATACACACAAGTAGAGGCTGCCTCTTAATAGTGGTCACTTTATTTTAATTCCCTTAATTGACTAATTTCCTTATATTAATACTGAATAATAATAGAAATCATTAGATAATAGGTTCTTCTTATGATTAACATACATGTACCTCTATGTCTAAGTTAAAAATCAAGACAAATCCTAGGCAAAGTTTTATTAAATATATATTCAAAGATATGAAATGATTTTAAAACATCATTATCACATTATATAATACAATTTTTACTTGAAAAAATGGCTCTAATACCTTGTTGTTTCAAAGCATTCTTCCAAGCATTGCACCATTCAAATAAAGTTAGTGTTTTTCTTCCATTTCATGTTTCCCCATATTCTTCTAGGTCTAGATTTCGTTTTTTTTTTAACCTGCCATGCAAAACATTGCTGACTTTAAAATCACCATAGTTAAATATAATAGGCATAAAAATAATTTTTGTTTCATCACGGGACCGTTTATTTGGACTTTTTTTTTTTTTAGCCCTAAAACGTACGATCGCGATCGCGGCAAAAGTTGAAGTTGATTCCTCTTTGTAACAATTTTTAATAACTTTATATTTTATCTTTTATAATAGAAAAGTTATATTCTCTTATTTTAATATGTTCTTAACATTTTGCCTATGTTGTTTCACTTTGAAAAGTTCTGAAAATGGCCTTTTTTTTTTTAAAGAAATAATGCTTTTGTTTTTAAAATGCCTTTGTTTTCTTCATTTTGGAAGCCATTTGCATTTTTTATATTTCAAATTTAATGGATGCAAAGATATTCTAATTAATAAAAAGTATAATGTGTAAAAATTTATACAACATACAGCAAAAATAAAGTGCAAAAATCAAACAAACAATGCCGCTAAATTTATTGTTTTGAAATCGCGATCCGCGAGCTTTAAACATGCTCAAAATTTTGTTTTTTAATTTTCTTTTTTAAATTACAATTCTAAGTTCGTTATAAGCATAGTATTTTTAATAGATTTTATCATTTTGGGACCCGAAATAGGTTCGTTATAGGGGTAGTTCGTTATTCTAAAAATCGCAAAGTTCGTTATAACGATGGTATTTTCAATGGAATGGAATTGGGAATCGGCGTGGGTTCGTTATAAGGGAAGGTTTGTTATAGCGGGGTTTTACTGTACATGTTCTTCACATACACCAATTTTTGTCCCAATCAGACAACTACTTCCTGGTGCGCTGATTTTTTTTTCTATAGAGTAAATATAAGGCCTGTATAAGAAAATTCAACTGAGTGCTTTGAATATCACGTGGTCGCTGTTCGAAAACCTGATTCTTAAGTGTGTTAAAAGAATAATTTGTTTTGTAGTTAGCAATCATTCACAATAACGAATCAAAAAGAACGTCAAAATGTGATTTCCAAATGACTTGAAAATCCACAACGTCCAACCTCATTGATCGCAAAAAACTTAGATGCCTCATAGGTTTGAGGCATTTAAAATCTTTGATTTAAAAAAAACTATTTTGAGTTTACCTCTCTTGAAATAAAATCTGGATGGGGAAGAAAAATGTGGTTCCAGTGATCCTACTCTGCATTCAAAAGTCTGTAAATATCTGTAAAAACCAAAGCATGTCGATCAGAGATATTGCCAAAAATAATGGAAAAAAATTGGAATGATTCAGAACACACTACAATGCAAAGGTATAAAGACCCACAATATACAAAAATTTCGAAGAGTTTCTGAAAAGCATAAAGTAACCATTAAAACAAGAGCCCAAAAAATCTTTTGACTTTCTAAGAGAGCAAAAAAGACATTTGATCATCGACAATGAAACCTACAGCAAGATTAATTTCTCAATGCTTCCAGGGCCCCAGTACGCTTCATTTCAGGTGATGGAGACTTCCTCCCTGAATCATAAACTACGATGGAAGTAGGAAAATTTGACGATAAATATCTCATGTGGCAAGCAATTTTATTTTAAAAATGGAAACCCTAGTGGTTCAACCGTGGATGGAAAGATATTGGTATCAGGCCGAGCCTTATCAAAAGTTTTCCTGGCGTTTGTTTCGACCCTGCACTTAGCAGCCCTGCCAATCTTTTAGACCTTGTATGGAGTTAAAATGAGAAAAGCAAGGAATTCTGAAAAGTTAAATGTAGTGTTGAAACAACCACCAGGTAAACTTTTGAACCCGCCTGGTACAAATCTCTATCCACAATTGAATCATTAGTGTTTCTATTTAAAAATATTAAACATTTAAATAACATTGGTTATGTAATCTCCAATTTGCACTCTAGGAATTCCTATTATAATCTAAAACTTATATTTAAAATTACAAAATGCTTTTAAAAATGAACATTTAAAAAAATCCTTTTTGAAATGTATCCCAATTTGTGTGAATAAATATTATCATGTTTGTCTTTAGCTCTTTTTCTACTATGTTTACTACTTTTCCTTTCTATGTTCTGCATATATGACGGAAACTGCTGAAGCTTTTACGTAAACCTTGTTATAGCCTTAATTGTTATTAAATATAAAATTGATAATCTTTTTGAAATTTCTTTTATTTATACATAATATTTTTTCTTTATATTAGCTATATCAATTATCAACTGCTAAATTAAAATTAATTTATACTAATGATTATTAAAAATGATAATACAGTAAAACCCCTCTATAGTGAACCCCATTGGGACAGAGCTTTTGGTTAACTATAGCCACGGTTTGGCTATTTTTTTTTTACTTTTCAGAAATTTTAGACCTTATAATTAAAGGACAGCCATACACACAGGAAGAAGCTGCCTCTTAATAGTAGTCACTTTGTTTTAATTCCCTTAATATTTCCTTACATTAATACTGAATAATAAAATAAATCATTAGATGATAGGTTCTTCTTATCATTAACATACATATACCTCTATGTCGAATTTTAAAATCAAGACAAATCCTAGGCAAAGTTTTATTAAATATATATTCAAAGATGTAAAATGATTTTAAAACATCATTATCACATTATATAATACAATGTTCACTTGGAAAAATGGTTCTAATATCTTGATGCTTCAAAGCACTCTTCAAGCATTGCACCTTTCAAATAAAGTTGGTGTTTTTCTTCCATTTCATGTTTCCACATATTCTTCTTATGTCTAGATTTCGTTTTTTTTTTTCAACTTGTCAAACATTGCTGTCTTTAAAATCACCATAGTTCATGGCATAAAAATAATTTTTGTTTCATCACGGGCCCGTTTATTTGGACTTTTTTTTTTAGCCCTAACACTTACGATCGCGATCGCAGCAAAAGGTGAGGTTGATTCCTCTTTGTAACAATTTTTAATAGACTTCGTTTTATCTCTTATAATATAAAAGTTATATTTTCTTATTTTAATATGTTCTGAATTTTTTTGCCTGTGTTTTTTCACTTTGAAAAGTTTGGAAATGGCTTTTTTTTCCTTTAGTAAAAACGTTTTTGTTTTTAGAATGTCTGTTTTCTTCATTTTGGAAGCCATTAGCATTTTTTATATTTCAAATTTAATGGATGCAAAGATATGCTATTTAATAAAAAATATAATGTGTAAATATTTTTACAACATGCAGCAAAAATAGAATGTAAATTAAAACAAACAATGCCGCTAAATTTATTGTTTTTTTAAATTTTAAATTTTTTTACAAGTACAATTTTAAGTTCATTATAAGCATAGTATTTTAAATAGATTTTTTTTTTATTTTGGGACCGAAAATAGGTTCGTTAAAGGGGTAGTTCGTTATTTTAAAAATCACAAAGTTCGTTATAACGATGGTATTTTCAATGGAATGGAATTGGGAATCGCCTTAGATTTGTTATAAGGGAAGATTCGCTATATTCAGGGTTCATATTAGCGGGGTTTTATTGTATATTTATAATCCAATATTTGTACCAAATCATTATTTAATTTATATATTGTATAATGCTAATTGGTATTTTGTTAATGACTATATCATGGCTTCTGTGCAGAAGTTTATCCAGTAGCAGAAAAATCAGCGTTTTGCGGGATGGGTGCCTTCCTGGATAAGCCAAAAACTGACAAGCATGTGGAGACTGGCTCTGGCAATGGACTCCGCTATGCCCTCTGTAGCATGCAGGGCTGGAGAATTGAGATGGAGGATGCCCACCGTGCTGTAGTGGGGCTGCCTCATGGCCTCAAGGACTGGAGCTTCTTTGCTGTATTTGATGGCCATGCTGGGGCAAGGGTAAGTGCTCACTGTGCAGAAAATCTTTTGGACTCTATCATCCAGACCGAAGACTTCAGAAATAGTGTAAACAATACTAATGGAAAAATCTCTACAGAAAAAGTAGATTGTGTCAAGAGGGGTATCCGTGATGGATTCTTAGCTCTGGATGAAAGAATGAAATGCCTACCTGAAGTTGCGTCAGGTGAGGACAAGAGTGGTTCAACAGCTGTTACAGCCCTGATCTCTCCTACTCATCTTTTCATTGCCAATTGCGGGGATTCCAGAGGCGTGCTTAGCCGAGAGCGCCAAGCTGTCTTCTCCACACAGGATCACAAGCCCATCAATCCTCAGGAGAAAGACCGTATTCAGCGGGCAGGAGGAAGTGTGATGATCCAGAGGGTAAATGGCTCTCTTGCAGTCTCTCGGGCTTTGGGAGATTTTGAGTACAAACAAGTGGAGGGCAAGGGGCCCTGTGAACAATTGGTCTCCCCTGAGCCTGAGGTCACAGTTCAGGAGCGTGACCTAGAGAAAGACGAGTTCCTCATTCTGGCCTGTGATGGCATCTGGGATGTCATGAACAATGATGAACTCTGTGACTATGTCCGGTACCTCCTGGAGCTTACCCCAGACCTCCAGCAGATTTGCAGTGCTGTGATCGACACTTGTCTATACAAGGTAAGTTTTTCCATCTAGTTTTAAAAACTTTCAGAAATTCAAAAGGAATCTCATTATAACATCATAATTTTATTATCCTGATTGCATGGTTAGATTCTGATTGTTTTACCCTTGGTAATAAAAATAATCTTGGTTCCAAATGATGTTATAGTGAGGTTGATATATAAAAAAAATATATAAAACTCAACATTTGTAGATTTATTTATTTGTTCCTTATACATTTCCTCAATATTTAACCATTCTGGCTGATATTTTAACATGATATAGAGTTAAGTCTTGAAGAGACTTTTGTCACATTTTCAAGCAAGCAAAATTAAAATTACCAAGTATGAGAAAAATTTACTCATCTTTTAGTCAGTAAATTCTTTTGGGGATTATTTACTCAAGCAACACACAGGGAAGGCCAGACCAATCATTTTTTAGTAGACAAAAACTTTTTTTTCAGTGAAACCTTCACTTGGCAGAACACAGAATGAGCCAGTTTATATATAAAAAAAGAAAGTTCAAAGGCCACTTAAATTATTTTCCATTAAAACTACTAATTAGAAATTACAAATTTAATGTAGATGCAGTTTTTAAAATATAGGCTATACAAAGCTATTTAAATTAAACCAATAACAAATTACATATTTTGTTATAAAAAAAATGAAGCTTTGATATGAAAGAAATTTGAACCAAGAGAATTTAAAAATTTCAAATATCAGACTAACCTGCATATTTTGGTCTCAGAAAATGTAATGCTAATAATTCTGCATAATGATTGGTTAATTGCATTCATATAATACTAGAACATTAGTCTGTTTTATAAATAGGTCTAGAACAAAACTAGTTCTAAGGTTTATTAAAGTTTATCCTAATGAAGCTAAAAGTGTGAGACCATGTTTTACTAGTAGTCTAACCTCTAACACAGAGATCAGAGCTTTTGCTTGAATTAAAGTTAAATTTTTAACGCAACTGTTAAAACTAGTTCATTTGTATAAAATCATTTGTTGATCACGTGATGGGGAAAGCCAATCAGGTGAGACTTTGCGGGGGCAAGATAAGGTATAAAAGGCACGGCGGGATGGCCGTTGCGGGGATTAGTAGTGTATGACGATTGGAGTGCCTAAGCCTGCCTAGGAGATAAAGAACTCAAGCTCAGAGGAAACGTTTGTTATTAGTGCCTGAGCCTAGGAGATAAAGAACTCAAGCTCAAGTGAAAAGGCTGAAGTTGAGAAAAAGTCAGTTGAAGAAAGTGAAAAGGCTGAAGTTGAGAAAAAGTCAGCTGAAGAAAGTGAAAAGGCTGAAGTTAAGAAAAAGTCAGTTGAAGAAAGTGAAAAAGCTGAAGTTGAGAAAAAGTCTGCTCTGGAAGAAATTGAGGAAAGTGAAGAGGTTAAAGTTGGCAAAAGATTGATCTATATAATAGTTTAGTTTATTTTTATGTATCATTTCTTTATAATAGAATAAAGCCCAATAGTTATATTCATCAGATCCTGTTGATCATTACCTCCAGAATATCACCTGCCTATCGCTACAGTAAGCAAAATAGTTATATACAAAAATTATTTATTTAAATTATTCATTTATTTATTTATTTATTTATTTTTTTTTTAAATTTCTTTTAATCCCAATAGCAACCTTCACTGCTAGTGGACATTTTTCACTTTCTAGGATAATCAAATATATATTTTAAATAATATTTTCAGAATATACTCTTGTAATATATTTTAATTAATAATGTAAATTGATACCATTGGGATTTTATTTTAATTTTTCAGATTGTTTCATGATTAACTTTTAGTAATGGATAAAATTACATTTTAAAATTTTTGAACAAAGGAAAAATTATAAATACTTAAGTTAATCTTAAGTATTGGAAGTATATTTTAGTTTGCGAGTATTTTTTTTTTTTCAAATAAGTGAAGCTTTATTGTGAAAAATTGGTTAGACATTCAATGTTCAAAGTATTGTCTGTCGCTAACCACTATTTTTCCCATCTTTCTGGCAATTGACAGATCCCATCGCGAAAAAAGGTAAGCTCTTTGACCGCGATCAATTCATCGATTCATTTTTTGACTTCATTGTATTTGGAGAAGTGTTGGTCAGCTAGGCCATGTTGTATTGATTGGAAGAGATTATAATCGGAAGGGGCAATGTCTGGGCTATACTGCGGGTGGGGTAGGAATTCCCATTTGAGTGTTTCTAAGTACGTTTTAACGGGTGCTGCAGCATCTGGCCAAGCTTTATTCATCATCTGTTATCACTTTGTCTTGTCTATTGGCATATTGCAGCCGTTTTTCTTGCAATTCTCAGCTCAAATGCATCAATTGTCTTTGGTAATCCTCCCCTGTGATCCTTTTGTTCGGTTGTAGCAGCTTATAATATACCACTCCTAACTGGTCCCACCAAATACACAGCATAATCTTCTCGCCATGAATATTCGGCTTGGCCATCGATGATGAGGCACGGTCAGGGTATCCATATGTTGCCCGATGTTTTGGATTATCATAATGGGCCCACTTTTCATCACCAGTTACAATTTGATGCAAAAACCACTTTTTTGCCGTTGGAGCAGTTGTTTACACGTGAAAAAAGGCGTTCAATGTCTCTTGGCTTCAGTTATATGGCACCCAATTTCCTACCTTTTGAATCATTCATATTTCTATTAAGCGGTGAAAAATGGCTGGTTGAGTTACTCCAGATGTTTTTGCGATTTCCTTTCGCATTTGTGTTAGATCTTAATTGAATCTTGCCTCTAATTCATTGTCCTCAAACTTTGGTGGCGCTCCACATCCTTATTTGTCTTCTAAATCAAAATTGCCACTTTTAAACTGTGCAAACCACTTCTGACATGTTCGCTCAGCTAGAGCATGGTCACCATAAACTACGATGACTCTCAGCAGCCTTTTTCTTCATATTGAAGTAATGAAGTAAAGCTCCCTGTAAAAACACATTATATGATACAAAAATTGACATTTTAGGAGCAAAAAGAAACTAGTTTGTTTACACTTCTGGGAAGCCTTATGATGACGCTTCAAAATAATGGTGTTGCCAGATGAAACAATGGAATAATAAACTAGTAGCACCATCTTTATCAAAACTGCACAAACTTATTAACTCCCAATAAATAAATGCATTGAGAAAAACTAAATTAATTTAGAAAAGGCTATAAATTTAATTTTAAAGAATCATCTTTTAAAGAAAGCTTTTATGGTTGTTTACCTTTAGATAGAACCCTATTTAGTGTGCATTCTAGCTGAATAATCTTTAAAAGACATACATATCTTTCCTCTTTGTATATTATTTTCATTAATATGTAAAATAATTATTCAGATAGCGGAATGTTACTTTCAAAGAAATCATTGTTTCACCAGGGAATAGTTGCTACTTATATTAGGCCTAAATAGTCCCAGAGTAAACAAAATTGCACACAATATCACCGCTGATATATATACCAGGTCTATTAGTATGAAACGCAAAAATTTTCAGTGAATTCAAAAGTTCACCAATTCCATACAACAAAAGATTTTTTATTCAAAGTAATTGCCCTGATTAGCTATACACTTGGACCACCTTTCAGGCAATTTTCGAATTCCTTGTCTGAAAAATTCTATACCTTTTGAGACGAACCAGTCAACAAGCCATTTTCGGAGTATGTCTGAGTTCGAAAATTCCTGGTTTTTTAGGGCGTGTCCTAAAGATGTGAAAAGGTGGTAGTCCGACGGCGCTAAGTCTGGTGAGTACGGCGGGTGGGGTAAGAGTTCCCAGCCCAAGTCTTTTATGGTGTTTTTGACCACTGTAGCGTTGTGGGCTGGAGCGTTGTCATGCTGCAGTATCAGCTTGTTGTGCTTTTCACGCAATTCCGGTCTTTTTTCATTCAATGCCTCTCTCAAACTGCATTTGTTGTTCGTAGCGACTAGTATTGACCGTTTCGCCAGGTTTCAGGAGTTTGAAATATACTACGCCGGTCTGGTCCCACCATACGCAAAGCATTGCCTTTTTTCCTAAGCGATTGGGCCTAGGCTTCCGTTTTGGAAATTGGACGAGCAGGCCCCACGACTTTTGGCGCATAGGATTGCTGAAGTGGATCGATTTCTCATCAGAAGTTACAATTCGGTGCAAAAATGACTTCTTTTCATGCCTGGCGAGCATCCCTTCACAGGTTACCAAACGCCGTTCTTGCTGCCTTTCGCTTAACTCGTGGGGGACCTATCTGGAAAGCTTTTGGGTCATTCTGAGGCTGTTTAAACGTAGGGAAACAGAACCTTGAGACACCTGGAGCTGTTTCGCGAGTTTCTCCTGCGTTTGGGTACTGTCGTCATCCAACAAAGCTTGCAGTTCAGCGTCCTCAAACTTTTGGTGCGGTTTTCCACGTGGTTCATTATCAAGTTCGAAATCGCCACTTTGGAATTTTTTAAACCACCTGTAACACTGTGATTTGCTCAGAGCGTGGTCGCCGTGAACTTCCTCGATCATTCGGTGGGCTTCAGTGGCACTTTTCTTCCAGTTGAAGGCGAACAACAAAACCTCCCGCAAATGGGCACTTTTTGGCTCGGAAATCACCATTTTCCACGGGCTCCAGAAATTTTCCACGATTTGAATTTTTCTAAAACTCCACGCATGCTGATGCCACGTGAGTCAAAAAACAAAATGCCTTCAACAGCGCCACCGTCGGCTCAAATAAAGTTGCACAGCGCCCTCTGGCAGCCATTTTCGCGTTTCATACTAATAGACCTGGTATACAGTAAACCTCGTTAATTCGACACACGCAAATTCAACACTTTACCTTAATTCGACCATATTCTGATGTCCCGACCTCCGGCCTATCATATAACAAACCGTAATTCTATAGTATCGATAATACGACAGTTCCGATAGTTCGACCATTTTAAAATTCAAATTTCGACAGTTGAATGTTGTTTTACATACAACTTTACAGCTAAAAAGATATTACGGCGGCAGCAAGCGGCGACGACGCCGGGCGCCGATAGGATCGCACATACGCACTTTTGATTTCTGTTAGTTTTAAGTTTCACTTTGCAGTGCCATTGCGCAATGTCGCGAGTGTTATTGTTTTTTTTTTTACGCGGGAATTTAGGAATTGCGCGCTAATTAATAATATTATTTTCTTTTTAAATTTCAGCATTGAAATATTTAAGTTATTTTAAAATTTACAAATAATTTCCTTTCAAATAAATAAATCTTCATAAAATGTAGCCACAATGATTATGATAACATTTTATTTAAATATTCCATTTCCATATTATAAAAAAAGATTTAAACACAAAATCAATAACACCTGCAGCAGCAGTGGATGTCTTTTATACAATAGTTATTTAAAACACATTCCAGAGGAAGAAAGACATGCATGTTTTTTTTAAATAGACCATCTGGAATATATCCTGAATAGGATTTCAGTGCAAAAACACATCTATAAATAAATTTTTAAAAATATCTCTTCATGATTATTTTAAAATATTATTTTTAAATTTTCTTATTATTTTCCATATTTATTTCCTTTCAACTGTTATATTCTTCAATTAGAGTAAAATATTATTTGTAATTATTTTCTGTTTCAAAAATATGTAGTATTGCTATTTTGTCCCTGATACTAAAGTTAATCATAGAAATAAAAAATAATAGAAAAAGGACACACAAAAAGGTTTCAATTAATATGATCAATTTATATTACAAAGCAATTTTAAAAAATATTATTTTAGCGAGTTAGATGATTAGCTAATCATCTAACCTTAATTCAACACTGCCTTTAATTCAACCGAAAGCGCTGATCCCTTGGGGTGTTGAATTAAAGAGGTTCGACTGTATTTTTTCTTCTGTCGGTGAGCAATTAGATGTATCTGAGTGAAAATAAAAGCGGCAGGGGACGATCATATTTAGGGAAGAGGAGTACAGCAAATACATAAAAATTGCTAATCAGTTGCTACATATTAAATTACATTAGGTTCAAAATTTCAAATGATTGTCCCCCGCTGCATTTATTTTCACTCAGATACATCTAATTTCTCAATGACAGAAGATAAAATATTTTATTTTTTCCTTTTTAGTGCATTTTTAAATAAAAACTTTTTTTTTTTAAATGTATTTTCACTCATAAATTTTTTAACTCTACCTAATGTAAATAGTGAGAAAACTGTTTATCAAGATATAATGTTCTACATAATTTTTCTATTTATTCTCACAATATACAGTGAAACCCTTCTGGTGAACTTTTGGTTCACCTGTAATACAGAGGGGTTTTACTGTAAAAATATTATTTTAATTACAGTAAAACCCCTCTATAGTGAACCCCAATGGGACAGAGCTTTTGGTTCACTATAGCCACGGTTTGGCCATTTTTTTTTACTTTTCATAATTTTTAGACCATATAATTAAAAGACAGCCATACACACTGGAAAATGCAGCCACTTAATAATAGTCACTTTGTTTTAATTCACTAAATTGACCTATTTCTTTACATTAATGGTGAATATCAAAAGAAGTCATTGGATAATAGGTTCTTATTATTATCACTAGACGAATGACCCGGGCAACGCCCGGGTTTACCCGATTAAATGTTTTATTCAAACACTATTCGTTACAATTATAAATTGGCGCCGTGGATTTCACTCTTGTGAAACGTCCCGCTCCAAACTTTACAGTCAGATTAGTTACAATATAAATCTTCAAATCGAGCGAGCGTCTATAAATATTTCGATTTAGATCAAGTATTCTAATTAGTAAGCGAACTATTATTAATAAAATTTTGAAAAGATTTCGATTTTAAACGTATTTATAACCTTGATAGAGGGCGCTGTTCGTGAGCTAAGTAGAATAATTTGAATATATAGTTTTAATATTTAATTTATATATAATTTAAAATAACCTATCTGTTGGATCCTGTGATATAATTTTGGAAGTCGGATTTTTCTTTAAATTAAATTTTGTATTAAGCAATTTTTTAATTTTTATTCTTATATGTAAATAATTGTAAATCCTTTAAAATTTCAATTTTTGTATATTGTTGATGATTCAGTAAGATATGTAAATTTCTATCAGGCATAGAAAAGGCTTAATTTAGATAACTAATGTAGCTACTCCTAACTCTAAAACTCAAATAAATCAAATAATTCAAGTCAAGTGGTAAAATGCTTCTTTATATCATTTACTGAACATTCAAGCCACAACAGTATGGTCCCTCGAGCCGGATTCTTTAAAAATTAAGGTAAGCCATTTGAAAACTTAAAATCATTAAAATAAAGTCATGCCTAAATCAGAAGTTAAAATTCAGCATAAATTCAACTTTATTATTCAGGAAATAAAGGATCTGGAACCAAGGAATAAATCTATTGTAGAATCCAAAAATATACATAGATTAAAGCTATTCCAACAAGAAGTTAATGAAAGGAAAATTAGCCTAAATCAAATTGTCAACACATTATTAGAATCAGAGTTAGATGAGACACAATATGAGGATTATTCAAAAGCCAAAGATGATATTTTTAATATGTTGGTGTCTATTGAAGAAGCTTTATCTTTGATTGAAACCAAAGAAAATACTCATAGTGATAAACAACTGCCCGAATCCAATGTCAATTTACCTAAGATAAATTTACCCATTTTCAATGGTGATTCAGCCAATTGGCTTAGTTTTAGAGAAATATTTAACTCCACCATTAATTCAAATCAAACACTAACTGAAATACAAAAATTTCAATATCTAAATGCATCAGTTAAGGGTCCTGCGGAAAAGTTGATTCGGGGTTTTCCCATTTCTGACAGAAACTACCAGCAAGCATGGGATACCTTATGCAATAGATTTAATAACAGAAGAGAATTGGCTTTTTCACAAATCAACAAAATATTCTCCATAAGGCCATTAAAATCTATTTCAACTGGTTCTCTCTATGAAATCCTTGATGTTTGCAATGAAGGCATTAGAAATCTCTCAGTGCTAGGACTTGAGAAAAACACATTAACAGATCTAATCCTGATCAATTTTTTTGAAAAAAGAATTGGTGAAGCCCTCAGGAAAGAATGGGAATTAACCCTTCAAAATGAAGAATATCCAACATTTGAAAACTTTGTGAAATTTTTAGAAAAACATGCTAGAAGCCTGCAAGGTATGAGAATTCCTTTGTTCCAGGAACAAAAAACCTCTAGCAAAAATATGATGGCTCACGGCCTTTATGTCAACAAAGGTCAAAATTGTATTTTGTCATCAAATTCATAAACTAAATGACTGCCATAGATTCATAAATCTTCCCTTGCCTAAAAAATGGGAATTAGTTAAAAAACATAAACTTTGTCAAAATTGCCTTAGAGCAAATCATGAGATATCCAAATGTCTCATCACATCAAGATGTAAAAACTGCAAGCAGAACCATCATACTCTTCTGCATGAATACAACTCTGAACCATCCATTCCACAACCAACAACCTCTCAAGAGATGTTGATTTCAACAAATACCATCTGTAATGTGATGCCTTTGGGAACAGAAACAAATATTCTACTGTCAACAGCCCTTATTAAAGTCAAGGCGAAGGATGGCTCATTTGTGCTATGTAGAGCATTAGTGGACAATGGGTCCCAAATATGCCTAATTTCAGAACAATGTTGCCACAAGTTGGGACTTGAAAAAATGAAAAATTCTTATACACTAAAAGGTGTAGGTGACATTGTTGTCAACAGGACAACATCGCAGGTTGAAATAGAGTTCACCCCACATCATAATGATCAATTATTTTCTGCCAGAGCATTTGTGGTTGGGAGGGTAACTGCAGACCTTCCAAACTTCCAAATTCAGTCAGCAGACTTTCCTCATTTAGAAAATTTGCTCTTGGCAGACCCAGAATTCTATGTCACCAAGCCCATAGACCTAATTTTGGGTGCAGATACCTTTGTAGAAATCATTCTAGGTCATAAAACAGATTTAAAGCACCATCCTATAGCACTTAATACCAAGTTAGGTTGGCTTGTTTCTGGGAGAATCCATTCAAATATTAAGTCGAATACTTCGGTAATCAATCACTGTACCACTGAGCTGAAACATGCTCAAAATTTTGTTGTTTTAATTTTTTTTTATCACAATTTTAAGTTATTCATAAGCCTAGTATTTTAAATATATTTTATCATTTTGGGATCTAAAATTGGTTCGTTATAGGAGTAGTTCACTATTTTAAAAATCGCAAAGTTCGTTATAACGATGGTATTTTCAATGGAATGGAATTAGGAATCGCCTTAGGTTCGTTATAAAGGAAGGTTCGCTATATCGCGGGTTTGTATTAGCGGGGTTTTACTGTATATATTTGGTTATCCTAGAGAGAGAAAAATGTCTACTCGGAATGAATGTTGTGATGAAATCATCTGACTAATTCAACACTTACTCTAATTCATCCGAAAGCTCTGATCTCTTGGGGTGTTGAATTAAAAAGGTTAGACTGTATTTTAATAATTTCTTCTCATCCCACCTGCTCCAACACATGGGCAGATTGCAATTGAAAAAAAAAAAAAATGAATGTATGATTTGTTTTTGTTTCTCCTTTTCGACTTATGGGGGGGGTGGTCACATTATCTTGGAATAAGCATAAAGGGCCTTGACAAAATATATTGAATAAAAAATATAAAATTTAGTAAAATCCACTAATACGTACCCTGGATATAGCGAACCTTCCCATATAACAAACCTAAGGCAATTTCCAATTCCATTCCATTGAAAATACCAACATTATAACAAACTTTGCGATTTTTAAAATAGTGAAATACCCCTATAACAAACCTTTTTTTAAGTCCCAAAATAATAATTAAATTTTAAAATCCTAGGCTTTTATTGAACTTAAAATTGTTTTTAATAGATTTTAAAATAACATAATTTTACGATATCAAAACAATGAATTTGGTGCATTGTTTGTTTATATATATATATATTTTTTTTATGTTCTATTTTTGCCCGCATGTTTTATATACATTTTTACACATTGTACTTTTATTGAATAAAATATCTTTGCATTCGCAAAGTTTGAAATGGAAAAAAAAAAATGCAAATTGCTTCCAAAATAAAAAAAAAGAAAGGCGTTATAAAAACCAAAAGCTATTAATTAAAAAAAGTAATTTTCAAAGTTAAACAACGCAGGCAATATTTTAAAACATTAAAATAAGAAAATGTAACTTTTCTATTATAAGAGATAAAAATAGAAGGCTATTAAAAATTGTTACAAATACCGTGATCGTGCCCATCTCACGGGCCACAAACAATTCGGCTTATAAATTATACAGTTCTATTTTTAGAATGGAATCCTTGTTAGGTATATGACTCATACAGGGTTCGCAAATATTCCTGATGGGCCGCCCCTCAGTTTTTTGAAGGAGATTATACAGATCATGCTAGCGTACCAATCAAGGGAATTTCTGCAAGTGTAAAAAAAAAACAATGAATATATAAAAAAAAAAGAAAAAATCATATTAAAAACTGACAAAGACATGGTTCGTGCTGGTGGTGAAAAGATCCGCTAAGATGGTAAGGTTTGGTGAAAGGCAAGGTAATTTCGTGGTTGTTGAGAGAAAACAATTGCAGAAGTTGAGAAGTGTGAAAAGAAACATGGTGAAACCAAATTAAAATATAACGATATTTACAAAAGTGGGACAATGGTACTCTTCTCGAGTACTTGGGGTGAGAAAGAAAACGTGTGGGTACATAGGTTGACACACGAATCAATGTGCAGCATTGCGACAAGACATTGATTTTAAGGGAGATAGTTGCCGGGTAGTATGGTACAACACGTGGAGTACAAAAAAATTAAGGTTGGGATAAGCTATCTGTGATGTAAGGGAAATAGTTGTCAGGACGTAGGTGGTGGGGTAGTTCTAAATAGACGTTGAATGGTTTCACCTATAAAAATCCAGATGATGGTGAGTACAGTGGTACCTCGACATACAAGCGCCCCAACATACGAGTTTTTCGAGATACGAGCTGACGAACAAGTGATTTTTTGCTTTTAGTTACGAGCGAAATTCGAGATACGAGTTCGGTTCGGTAGTAACACGCAGTCGCGCCATCACGATCAGTTAGCAGCGTGCTTCCGCTGTGATAAGTTGTGTTTTGTGTTCACGTTTTGTTGTTGCGTTTATATTTACAGCTTTAGTTCATTTATTTTTATAACTATGGATCAGAAGAAAGTTTGTAAAAAGTCAAGTGCTAAGAAAAAGATGATGAGTATTGAATTAAAACGTGAAATTATAGAAAAACATGAGCAAGGTGTTGGAGTTGTTGACTTGTCGAGGCAGTATGGCCGTAGTACGTCCATGATATGTTCTGTGCTTAAACGGAAGGAGTTGATAAAGAGTGTAACGCTGGCTGAGGGCCTTACGATGGTTACATTGGTTTTGAGGAGTCAGAGGAGGAGGTTATTTCTACAAGTGAGATAAAGGAGATCTTAGGAATGTGGGAGAGAGTTTCACAGTTCGTGGAAAAAAAACACCCAGAAAAAGTTGCAACAGGTCGTGCATCTGACCTTTTTAATGACACTTGCCCAACTCATTTCCGGAACATTCTGAGAGGGAGGAAGAAGCAAACCTCCTTGGACATGTTTTTTTCTAAACGGTCTACAGGTGAAAGCGAGAAAAATGTAGCGAAAAAGGCAAAGACCAGTGAGGATATCTAATTTATTTCTTTACATTCTCTTTTTTGTTTTTGTGCAATAAATATTTGATATTTATAAATACGTTTTTATTATTTAAAACCACGTAACAAAAATAACTGGGGTGACATTTTGGAGGTTGGAACGGATTAATGGTAGTTCAATTGTTTTGTATGGGGAAATTTGCTTCGAGATACAAGTAATTCAAGATACGAGCAAGGTTGCGGACAAATTAAACTTGTATGTCGAGGTACCACTGTAGTTGGAAAATGGCTTTTTCCAGCAGTTCCGTTCAAGTAAAATACGACGTTGGCAAGCTTCATGGTCTCGTCCCATCTGTTGTACTTCGAAACTCTCTCGTACTCTTTCAACCACTGTCCAGGGTTTATATTTCCATCTCCAGAAAAGGTAGAAGGATCTTGTTGGCGCTGACAAGGGAGGTAGGATCCGTTAACAGTAGGTCTGTGGTCGTCTTCCATTTCTATTCGTTGTGGCAAAGGTTGAAGAATTGGTTCACGTCCCTGTAGACGTCGACTTCTTCGAAGTTCCGTCACGCTACCCAGCGTCTCTGCCAAAATATGTCGCAGAGATAAATAAAGCAAGGGCAAGTTTGGGGATAATTCATTTATTATAAGAGGTATTTATAGGGAGAGAGAGAGTCAATACAACTTACCCCAAGACAGAGTTAATCCTAATGAGGGATGTCAGTTCCCCCCGCCGGCCAGATTCCGCGAACCCCTCACCCCCCTGGTGTCCAGGGATGATTGACAGGCGTCCCATGGGGCCTCTCGTAGTTGGAACCGCTGAGCCGCTTGACAATATTTTCGAAACAAATAATATTTTATTCCAATTGTGAATAATAGTTTAAAGAAAATAAATATAGAAAATAAAAAGAAAATTAAAAAAATATTATTTGAAAAGAATCATTATTAAAAAAATATATATTTTATAGATCTCTGTTTTTTCTCTGAAATCCTATTCAGGATGTATTCCAGATAGTCTATTTTTAAAAGACATGCATGCCTTTCTTCCTCAGAAATGTCTTTAAAATAACAAAGAGTTTTTATTGTATTAAAGGCATCCACTGCTGCTGCAGGTGTTATTGATATTTTGTTTAAATCTTTTTCTGTTGGCTCTACCTCTTCATCTTCTTCTTTTCCCATTACTTCCTTTACAATTTCTTCAATGGACTGTTCCCCAGCAACTTGCACATCTTTATCAACTTCCAAGAAGTCAATATAGTTGACATCAATGGCTTGATTTTCATTTTTTCCACATAAGTGAGCTGGTGATACTGACTACGTTTCCAATTTTTATTGGCAGAACCTGACATTCTTGCCCCACTCATTTATTCAAATTAACACAGAATATTGAATTAAAATGTTATCATAATCATTGTTGGATCATTTTATAAATATTTATTTATTTAAAAAGAAATTATTTATAAATTTAAAAATAGCTAAAATATTTCAATGTTAAAAATAAAAAATAAAAATTATTATTAGTTAGCACATGATGCCGAAATTCCAGCGTAAAAAAAAACAACAATAGCATCCGCGAAATTGCGCAACGGCACTGAAAAGTGAAACTTAAACTAACCAGAAACCAAAAGTGCGCAGGCGCGATCCTATTGGCGCCCGCCGATGCCGATCGTCGCCGCCGTAATACCGTTTAGCGGTAAAGTTGCATGTAAAATAACATTCAACTGTCGAAATTCGAATTTTATAATGGTCGAACTATCGGAACTGTCGTATTATCGATACTGTCGAATTACGGTTTGTTATTTGATAGGCCGGAGGTCGGGACATCGGAACATGGTCGAATTATCGCCGAGTGTCGAATTGGGGTGTGTCGAATTAACGAGGTTATACTGTATATACAAAGTGACTATTATCAAGAGGCACCTTCTTTCTGTGTGTATGGCTGTCCTTTTATTATATGGTCTAAAATATTTGAAAAGTAAAAAAAAAAAAAAAAATAGCCAAACCGTGGCTATAGTGAACCAAAAGCTCTGCCATTGGGGTTCACTATAGAGGGGTTTTACTGTATATGAAAAAACAATAGAAAAAAAATATAAAGGTCAGGTATTGATATTAAAAACAAAGTAGGCGTATCCTGACCAAAAGCACATGTGCTTTTTAGATGGCAGAGCGCCATCTAGTGGAACAGAAATAAACTAAACATTGATTTAACCTGTTCCCTGATATTTGGCCAACCCATTTTCTTGATTTATAAAGAATTTAAAAGCACATGCTTTCCTGGTCAGGATATGCCTACTTTGTTTTTAATATCAACGCCTGACCTTTTTTTAAAATTTTTTTCATGTGTTAAACATATTTATGCAAGTTTTGCCTTAAATACCCATTTCTTGGCTACTCAAGAAGCCTTTGGGACCAAAAATATTATTGGTCGCAGTGGTACAGCCTGCTCCACGCTGATGAGCGCCAACAGTGCAAAACGCATTCGTGGATGGCTTTTCTTGATTTAGCAAGAAAATGGGTTGGCCAAATATCAAGGAATAGGTTAAATCAATGTTTAGTTGATTTCTGTTCCACTAGATGGCGTTCTGCCATCTAAAAAGCACATGTGCTCCTTGTCTACTTTGTTTTTAATATATATAACATATGATTTTTAACCAAACTTTTAGGAGGCAAATAACTATTACTCCTTGTTGGTCTATTAGAAAATCTTATGTATTATAAAATATGTGATAGTTTTCTTCAAATTAGTTTTCAAACAAAAAATTGAATGACTTCACATATTATAACAATAAAAGTCTATTCACACACAATTATGAAAGAGAAAAATTATTTTATTTTGGGCAAATGTATCAAGGCACTAAGACTGGAAATTTTCTATCAAATCAAATTTCTATATTTGCCACCCAATATTCCAAGTGCCAGCTATTTAATCAGGGCATCCTTCAAAATTTTAAGAGTTAAAATAGATGCAAAATATAATTTATACATTCTCTTTTGGGGAATTTTTAAGAATCTTGTAAAGATAAATAAAGTTTATTTTAAAGTGTGCAAATAATAGATTGAGTATTTTTCATAAAAAAAAAAATATATATATATAAAATATAGAATGGGCAGATGGAAGTTATAAATGATTTACTTCAACCTTTTCAAATACTTCATTCCAACATTTCAGCTCTCAGCTGTTATCCATATTAATAAATTATTTTTTTGATGAAGCCTTTTTGATGTCAAGTTTTGAATGGTCTGATATTTAAAACATGCAAAGCATACAGCGCATCGATAATCAAACTTTGGAATACCATATAAAAATGTTGAAGTAAATTATTTTAAACGATATCACAGAGCCAACCTGCAAAATGTCGTTTCCCATAGAAGGTTTACATATTAAACCTATGTAGGTTACATAAATGAGATAATGTAAAACACCAATTTATGCGTTTAAAGAATCTACCATAATTTATCATCGGCAACTTAAGCATGACTGGGATCCTGTTGAGTGACCAGTTTTGCCATGTTTTTTGGGCTGTCTTTCATGGGAGACTCTACTGTAGCCTTAAATAATAAATAAATAAAATAAAAATAAATAAACATCCATATTGCTGCTTATTTTTAGCAATATTTTTAAATTTTTTATTTAACCATTTCAACCTAAAAGCTCTTTGTATTTTGAAAGAATTTTCTCCAAATAAGCATGAATGCAAGATCTGTTTTCACTGTAATTGTTATTTACATACATTTTAGGGGTAATATTCCTGGTGTTTAAAGGGTTAGCTTTATTTGAAAGGGGCAATGCTTGTAGAGTGATTTCAAACATGGTACTAGAAACATTTTATCAAGTAAATTTTGTATTATATAATATGATAAAAATGTTCTAAAATATTCTTATATCTTTTAATATATAATTAATAAAGCTTTGCTTAGGATTGGTCTAAATTTTTAAATTATACATATAGGTACATGTATGCTAATGGTATAATGAGGCTATTATCAAATGACTACTTTTGATATTCAGCAATAATGTAAGGAAATAGATCAATTTAGGGATTTAAAGCAAAGTGCCCATTATTAAGTGGCTGCCTCCTGTGTGCATGGCTATTCTTTAATTATACAGTCTAAAAATTTTGAAAGGTAAAAAAGTAGCCAAACCGTGGCTATAGTAAACTGTGCTGAGAACATGTAAGAAAACATGTACCTATGTTTTCCCACGTGACGCAGCGGAGCGTGACCTTGCTTGCACGGGTGAGTCAGTTGTTATTTTGTACTCTGTATGGATGGACATTAAAACATGGTGGCAGCGATAACTGGATAAAATACGAACCCGTATATCGCAAAATATCGATTTTTGCGTACCTTGGAAGATAATTCAACATGGCTCAGATTCAACCTCCAGAAACTTTCGACTTCTCGACTCCCAACGAATGGCCCAAATGGAGGAAGAGATTCGAACGATACCTCGTGGTCAGTGGAATGAAGAAGAAAGAGGAGGCGGACAAGATCGATTTGTTCATGTACTTGATGGGTGACCGCGCGGATGATATATTCAGGACCTTCAAGTTCGAAAAGGAGGAAGAGGCAACGAAAATTGATTCCGTCCTCAAGGCGTTCGACAGCCACTTCTGTGTCAGGAAGAATATTATCTACGAACGTGCGAAATTTAATTCAAGAATCCAAGAGGATCGGGAGCCAGTGGACGAATTCATCACTTCATTGTACAAATTGGCTGATAGTTGCGAATTTGAGGGTCTTCATGAGCAGTTGATCCGTGACCGAATAGTGGTTGGAGTGAGGGACAAAGCTTTATCTGAAAGAATGCAGTTGGACAGCGAACTGACTTTGGAAAAGGCGGTGAAAATGGTTCGACAGCAGGAAGCCGTTCGACAGCAGCAAGTCGACCTGCAGCGTCCCTCAACAAGCCAAAAGGTCAATCAGGTGAAGTTCAACTCGAAGAAGCAATCACCGAAACAACAACAGCAGCCTTCGAGGAAGAAGGAGAAGTCAGCCAAAACAAGATCACGATGTCCAAAGTGCGGAGGTTTCACCCACAGGGAAGGACAGGCTTGCCGTGCTGAAGGACAGAAATGTAACCTGTGTTCAAAAACAGGCCATTTTGCAAATTGCTGCCCAGATAAGCAGGCGAAGACTGCGGAAGTCAAAGCTGTTTCTGAACTTGATGAAGAAATTGGTTTTCTCCTGGAGGTCTCAGCTGTGGAAGATTCATCTAATCTCGATGATGATGGAGGCGAGTGCAGGAGGCGATGGACAGCAGAAATCCAAGTGAACGGGAAAAAGGTGAAGTTCAAGCTCGACTCCCAGGCGGATGTTACATGTGTTCCTCTGTGTCTCTTCAAGAAGATAATGGGACAGCAACGACTAGTGGAAAGTGATATCAACATTAGAGCTGCTGAATTCTCCGAACTTCAGACTGTGGGTATGTTTATATCAACGCTGCGAAATGGCAATTATGAAATCAAGGAGAAGATTTATGTCATTCGTCGTTTGAGTGAACCTCTTCTGAGTCGCCGGGCATGTGAGCTCTTGAACCTGGCGAGGCGAATTGAAGTGGTTGCGACGAGAATTAACCCAATCAAGGAATTCCCCGAAGTATTTGAAGGACTGGGACAGATCGGAAACCCTTACGAAATCAAATTGAAACCTGGAGCAAAACCATATGCTGTGCATACTCCTCGACGGGTACCAATACCTTTGATGGAGAAGCTCAAAACAAGATTGGAAGAGCTCGAGAAGGCGGGAATCATAGCACAAGTTAACGTTGCGACTGAATGGTGTGCACCGACTGTGATTGCTGGTAAACCGAATGGCGACATACGACTCTGTGTGGATCTCTCAAGGCTGAACGAACATGTACAGCGCGAAGTGCATCCCATGCCAGTGGTGGAGCACATGCTGGGGCAACTGGGGGAAGCAAGATTCTTTTCGAAACTGGACGCGAACAGTGGCTTTCACCAGATTCCGTTGAGCCCGGACTGCCAGCATTTAACGACCTTCATCACTCCTTTTGGGAGATATAAATACTGCAGAATGCCATTTGGAATCTCACTCGCCCCAGAGTATTTTCAGAGAGTTATGTCAATAATCTTGCAAGGCATGGACGGTGTAATGTGTTACCTGGACGATATCCTGATATTTGCCTCCGACTCCAAGACTCACGATCGAATTCTTCGTTTAGTGCTCCGAAAACTGAAAGACGCGAAAGTTACACTAAACAAGGCCAAGTGTGTCTTTGGCGTGCCAAGAATTAATTTTCTTGGGCACATACTGGATGAAGACGGTATTCGACCAGATCCAGCGAAAATCGAAGCAGTAACGAAGATGCCTGCTCCGACCGATGTTCATGGCATAAGAAGATTTCTTGGCATGGTGAACCATCTGGGACGTAAACTCCGAACGACCTTGCCAATTGCACCAGAGAATCTTAATCCAAAGTTGGTGGACTCTCAGACCCTGAAAAGAAAGGAGGGGAGAAGGAGAAAGGATATGAAATCCAGGTATGATCGACGCTGCGGAGCTACGGACATGGAGGAGCTATCCGAAGGTGACACGGTTTGGATTACAGATATGCGAACCTGGGAGATTGTAAAGCAGATGGCATCGACACCAAGGTCATATATGGTTGATACTCCAGTTGGGACTTTACGTCGAAACAGGTTCCATCTACGAAAAGGAGATACAGTGCAATATCCAGCCGACCCATCGACGCCGACCTTTTCGGGGGAGGAACTGGTTGAAAATGAAAAGACCCCAGTTGTGGATTATCCCTCTAACGACTCAGAAGACGGCCAGATAAGAACCCGGAGTGGAAGAATTGTTAAACCTGTGGATCGCCTTCATTATTAATTATATTATGCATTTAAAGTTTGTAATGTATATATATATTTCAAGTCTTAAAAAGGGGGATGTGCTGAGAACATGTAAGAAAACATGTACCTATGTTTTCCCACGTGACGCAGCGGAGCGTGACCTTGCTTGCACGGGTGAGTCAGTTGTTATTTTGTACTCTGTATGGATGGACATTAAAACATAAACCAAAAGTTCTGTCCCATTGGTGTTCACTATAGAGGGGCTTAACTGTATTTCAATTTCAGCCTTGTTAAATCATGGCTGATATTTTTTATAAACAATCCCCTGGTACAATTTTCAATTAAAATGTGTTTAGAGTAATGAATTATTTAACCCCCCCCCCCCATCTTTCCAGAAAATGTATTCACCACCTGTCTGTTTTCCAGGGAAGTAAGGATAACATGAGCATTGTCCTGGTTACCTTTGAGGGAGCTCCATCAGTTTCTGAAGCGGCCATCGCTCAAGATGCTCAAGTTAATGCCATCTTGGAGAAGAGAGTGAAAGGTAACATTACTGATAAGGTGGTTCCCTCTTTGTATCTTTAATTTATAAACTTCATTGGTTGGAAAGAAGAAAAATGGAGTAGGATTGTAATAGCTATCTGAATATGCTGATTCACTTGCCCCTATGATAGCAACTTCAATAATTGTAGTAAGGAAGTAAGTACTATTTACTAATAACTATTTATTTTATTCACCATTCTTTTGGACCTCATTTCCAAGATGTTTTAATAAGCCTTTTTATTAATTTACTCTTTAAATCACTAAGTATTTTCATTGGGTGTGCTAACTAAAAAAGACTATGTGTATTTGGAAATATAATTTTCCAAAAGCTTACACTTTGATACAGTAGAACTTCTATAGTTGCAGAGTTAAAACATCCTTTAGACAATCAGGGGGTCTTTGTTTTCTCCCCTCACCTCAAGGCTCAGAAAAAAATTGTATATGGATGATTTTATTGATGGGAGAATGGAGTTGATGATATACATCCCTTGTCTGAAGGGCTAGCCCTGTAGTTGGGTGACCTCTGAATGGTGTTGAAGGCCTTCCAGATGAGAGGTCTGAGGTATTGGCATGACCATTAATGGTGGGCTAAAGAGATCATTGGAGCCTCAAGCTATGCAGGGTTCCCGGGCACAAGCTAGATGTGCAGGGTTGGGTAGGACTGCCGCATCTGCATCATGTCCAGAGCAGCAACAATTTCTAAGTGTTGCCCATTTGATGCCAGTCACTGGTACATTTATGGTGGTCTCCTATCTCTCCAGGAGTTGGATAATGGGCAGGGCAACAAGATGCAGCAGGCTGTGTGGATGATATGTATTTAAGGGCATAGGGGTAGTGTCAGCCATGAGGGTACTGCATGTAGGCTGGGGGAGATCTGATCCAGCCAGATCCCTGAAGAGTGATCTGAGCCATCTCGTGGAAGTGTGAGAAGGTACAACTCTCAAAAGTCCAAATAAAACAGGTATACTCTACCTACACAATTACCAAAAATTATCTAGAAATTTAACGGTATAAATATTCAGCCATCAGAAACTATAAAGATTTTGGGAGTTATTTTTCACAACCACAGACAAAGAAATCAAATTGATTTTGGACCACACGTTGACAATATAATTAACAGGGCTATGAAATTTAAGAATGCACTATTTATGGTGGTCTCCTATCTCTCCAGGAGTTGGATAATGGGCAGGGCAACAAGATGCAGCAGGCTGTGTGGATGATATGTATTTAAGGGCATAGGGGTAGTGTCAGCCATGAGGGTACTGCATGTAGGCTGGGGGAGATCTGATCCAGCCAGATCCCTGAAGAGTGATCTGAGCCATCTCGTGGAAGTGTGAGAAGGTACAACTCTCAAAAGTCCAAATAAAACAGGTATACTCTACCTACACAATTACCAAAAATTATCTAGAAATTTAACGGTATAAATATTCAGCCATCAGAAACTATAAAGATTTTGGGAGTTATTTTTCACAACCACAGACAAAGAAATCAAATTGATTTTGGACCACACGTTGACAATATAATTAACAGGGCTATGAAATTTAAGAATGCACTATTTTCATTATGTGCACGTACTTGGGGAATTGATTAAAGGCGCAGATTGATTTTATACAAGGCGGTGATACGTCGTATGTTAAGCTATGCATCAAATATCTGGTTCCCTTTTATAATACAACAAAGCGTCTCTCGGAAAGTTAAAATCTATACAGTGCCAAATTTTAATTAGGTGCATTCATGCTTACAAAAGTTCATCTTCTTAAATTACTCATATTCTAGCGAAAACTCCTATGCTGACCGACTACCTTGAATTATCACTAATTAGATATAATATGAAGAATTCTCTGACAGACCAAACACTAAATAAGCCCCTTTCAAATGAATTGAATAAATTATATATCAATACAAAATTTAGATTTTATCTTTCTCAAACTAATGCAACATTCAAAAATTTTTTTCTGAGAGATGTACCAAGCTTCATTTCTCCTGACACTACTTTGTTCTTCACAGGCAAAGGACCTTTTTTAAGTTTTCTCTTTGACTTGAGAGTTATAAATGATCCAACATGTGAATGCTGTCTAGAAATTGAAACACCAGAGCATCTTTTGTTGGCTTGCCCTCTGACTAACCAAATTGTACTTGCTTTCTTTGACATAATGCCAAATCATCTTTCTGTATATACTCAATCTTATGAAAACTTGGCAAGTTTAGAGCTATTTGTACACATATTTATAAATCACTACTAATTCATCGTGTAAATAATTAAAGATATATATGTAAATAATTCTAATATAGCACAATAGTCTGATAGACTTCGTGCTTCTGTAATAATAAAATAAAAAAAATCTCGTGGAAGTGTCCATTAGAGAGAGATTGAGATTGAAACTGATTTATTACAACGTCCATATAAGATTATATAAGGTTAAATACATAAAATGAATAAATAAGATTATATAATGATATATATATGAATAAATAGATAAAATAATTGATAAATATACATATATATTGTCAGGAGGACAGAGTTTCCTGGTATTCCCTCTTATCTTGACTGGACCGGTCAGGGTAAACAGTGGCGCCACAGAAAAGGTGGAAAGATCTGAGTTTCCCCTATTGCTCTAACGGCTGGGTCGATTTAGCTCATGTAAATAGTAACTCTTATTTTATATTTAAAATCTCTCATATAACTCATTAAATAAATATTTAAAGTTATTCGAAGGCCTAGTTAATTATTTTTCCTCACGACAAAATATATATACAAGGTTGTTGGATGTGATCATCTTTATGTTAAATGTTTAAACTTCTATTGTCTTTATTAAATGTTAAAATCTTTATTATGTGTAAATCCATTGTTTAAAAATTTGTATTTTTAATTTTGTATATTTAAAATATTGCTTTTTGAAATCCAAGAGTTATGTATGTAAATTCTTGTGCCAGGTTGATCTACAATAGATGATTTTGCATATGTCTTGTAGGTTAAAATGAAAATAATAGTTTAGGCTGAGAAGCTAGATGCTCTCAGGTTAGTTGGTTTTCTGATTGTAAATATGTTAGTATAATATCTTTAATTTTTCTGCTTTAATTTCTTTATTAAAATAAAATAATTTCATCATAAAAGTATATTTATTTTTTCTCTTTTCAAACTTCAATTTACCAAGAAGTAGAAAGAAACTACCAAACTTTGATTGCCAATGCTGCTGATGGAAAAGAAACCTGGGAAATACTAAAGCAGAATTTTGAACCAAATTCAAGGGCCAGACTGGCTGGATTGATTGGTGAATTTTATGAACTGAAATTTGCTCCTGATGAAGAAACTATAGGAATATTTATAAAATGAGTCCAAGAGAAAAAACAATTGATTAAAGAAGCTGGATTCGATCTACCTGAAGTACTAGTGTGTTTCCAATTAATAAGGAAGTTACCTCAAGATTATGATGGCATTGTCCAAGTTCTATACAGACTAGAAGAAAAACAATTCAATGTTGAAAACATTGAAGCCCACTTAATAAATGAATCTGGAAGAATTCAACAAAAGAAAAAAGATGATGGACTTGATATTGTGGCAAACGCTTATCAAACAAAAACTCCCAGGATGTACCAAGGAAATAAGAAGAAAAATTATTTTTCTGCAAAAGCACAGTATAGCAGTGGAAGCATGCTGGAGCCAACAGTGCATCCAAGAACAGCAAGAACCCCTGATATAAGGAATTGCTCCTTCTGTGGGAAAACTGGCCATCTTTTAAAAGACTCTTTTCTTAGAAACAAGAACTCTCAATGGCAACACTACAGAAAGGATCAGAACTACAAGGGAAAATCTTCTGCATTTCACTTAGAAATTCTAAGCTTCCACCACATTTGCGAAAGAGCAAGTGATCCAACTAGTGAATTGGGAGAATGGCTGATAGACAGCGCAGCTACATCTCATTTTTGCAAAAAAAAAAAGGATTGGTTTGTGAACTACCAGGATATCCCCCCCATGGACGCTTTGATTGGAGATGTCGACTGCAAGTCAACAATCTTAGGTAAGGGAGATATCAACTTTGTTTTAAGAGACGTAAATAACACCGTTGTAGAGGTAACTCTACTTAATGTTTTATATGCACCAAACATGAGAAGGAATCTCATTAGTGGATCATGCATAGACATAGCAGGAAATAAGATTATATGGAAAAACGGTAAAATGACAATCTTTAAAAATAATGGGAAATATTTCTTTACAGCAAGACGAGTAGATAAATTATATATTGTAAATGGATACCCTAATAGAGCCAAAGCTCAAAATTATTCAGTTTCCTATAACTCAAATCTTAATTTTCTCCATAAGAGATTTTGTCATATTAACTCAGAAATACTGAATTCTATGAGTAAAAAGAATACTGTCAAAGGATTAGAAAAGTTAAGGGTAATCCAACCACATGTGATATATGTAAAGTAGCTAAGGTCGCCAGATCATCATTTAAATTTAGCTATACAATTCTGACTAGAAAACCTTTAGAAAAAGTGCATATGGATATTTGGGGTCCTGCACCAGTGAGATCACTTGGTGGCAGTAGATATTTTCTTTCTATCATAGATGACTACTCTAGAAAGGTTAATGTTTATTTCCTAAAAGAAAAGTCAGAAGTTTTTAACTATTTTAAGCAATACTTGCATGAGTCTGAGAGAGCATTAAATGCCAAATTAAAATGTATTAGGACAGATAATGGATTAGAATTCTGTAACCAAGAATTTGAAAATTTTCTAGTAAATTTGGGTATTAAAATAGAAAGAACATCAACTTATAGTCCTGAACAAAATGGAATTGCTGAAAGGTTTAATCGAACTGCTATTGAAGGTGTTTGAGCAATGCTTTTAGATAGTGGGTTACAACCCAGATTCTGGGCAGAAGCCCTGAATACCTTTATATATACTAAAAATAGAGGTGAACATGCTCTAACTAAAGGAGTAAGTCCAATGGAATTATGGTTAGGACATAAACCATCTGTAAAACACTTTAAAATTTTTGGCTCATTAGCTTTTGTACATGTCCCTAAAATAAAAAGAAACAAATTGCAACCTAAGGCCAATTCAGGCATAATGGTAAGTTGTGCAACCAAAACAAAACGTTATAGAATCTGGTTACCAGCAGATAGAAAAGTAATAGAAACCATTCATGATGTATATATTGATGAAGCTAAGAAAGGTGTAGATACTTTATTTGGTACTGCTTCTAGAGTACAATATGTTTTTTATCCACAGGATGATAACTACCCATATGAAAATAATGATAGTGATAACCATAATTTACATACACTTACCCCAATAGACATAACTAAATGGAAAAGAATAGAAGTGCCTAGAAATGATGTACAAAAATATTGCGAAACACAAAAGCATGAATTAAATTCTGAAATGTTTTCATTTAGACCACAAAAACCAGATATAAGCGAGGAAAATGAAGTTAAAATAGAAACAAACTGTTTAGATGATTTGTTCGAAAGTATTTTCCATGAGGAAATCTATAATGTAGAACTTTCTAAAAACTTTAATGATGTACAACAATCACAGGAAAAAAAGAATTGGATTAAAGCAATGGAGGATGAACTTAAGGTGATGAAAGATAGGAAAGTATGGAAATTAGTAGATCCCCGACCTCAAGGTGTTAAAATATTAGGTAATAAATGGATATATAGCGTAAAAAGGGATGATAAAAATAATATATAGAGATATAAAGCTAGGTTTGTGGCACAAGGTTATAGACAGAAATATGGAATAGATTACACTGCCTTTTTTCACCAGTTGTAAATTTTTCAATAATCAGATTCCTGTTTATAATATTAGTATCTTTGCTGAGATGGAAGCATGTCAGTTAGATGTTAAATCAGCCTATCTTTATGGAAATTTGAAAGAAAAAATTCACATGCAACAACCTGATGGATTCAAACTAAAAGGTAGTGAAGATAAAGTTTGTCTTTTAGAAAAGACTATTTATGGGTTACATCAGAGTGGAAGAGAATGGAATAAAGAATTGGATTCAATTTTGAATTCAATAGGATTTGAGACCATTAAATGGTGCAACTGTGTATATAAAATGAATAATAGTGTTATCTTGATAGTATATGTTGATGTTATTTGGAATAGAAACATCTGTAATTGGAAAAACTATTCAAATTATTAAAGAAAAATTAGATATAAAGGAATTAGGAAAGGTTAAATATCTGTTAGGAGTTAACTTTGAAACTACAGACAAGGGCATATACTTACATCAAGAAACATATATAAACAGACTTATAACTAACTAGCTTTACAGATCTACCTAAGACATAGGTAAATTTACCTTTTAAGACAGGGTGCTGGTTACCACCAAAAATTAAGGAATATGAAATTATTGAGACTGAACTCATGAGAAAATACCCATATAGATCAATAATAGGTTGTTTATCTTTCCTTGCAGACAGAAGCGGACCAGATATTTCTTTTTCAGTAAACACAATGGCTCAATTCTGTAATGGATACACATATCAGCAGAAAATATCCAGCATCAAGATATAGCGTACTGTCCATTTTCTTTATTTTATGACGATGTTAAGTTATAACTAAAGAAACAGGCTAAACATATGACTGGCTTAAATTTCATGTAATCTCATCATGCCTTCTGCTGGCAAATATTTACTGTAATTTAATACTATCGAGATGTTTTTATTCGTCCTCATCCAAGGAAAAATGTTTCAGAAGAAAAGAATCTTTGAAATTTTACCCAAGTTATTTTTGTGAAAGAAAAAAAATTGCACGTTTATAACACTTCAAGGTGACCTCATGCCAGTGTGTATACAGGATATTTAGGATCATACATAGTTGGAGATAACATGTACTGGAAATCGGCCGCCGGGCGCGTCACTTGACCGCCATCTTGGAATTTTGCTGTGATTGTATTTCGACATGTAAGCATCTATAGTAAATTATACCATATCGAAAAAAAATATGATCCTATTCAACGTTTCAAAGAAGCAAGCTAAACTATACGCTTGTCTAAAATGTCGGGGTTAAGTTTAAAAAGGAAAATGCATATTCATATAAAGTTAACAAAATAAAAAAAAATCAAAATACTGCGAATGACAATGCACACTAGATAAGAGGATGAATGTTTTAAATTATTATATTGAAGACGTTAAATACCATAATTGAAGACATTTATAAATTAAACAAATCGCATGATAATGCACATTAGATAAGAGAATAAATGCCTTAAATTATTATATAGATGATGTTAAATTTCATAAAGATATATACATACATACATATCAAAGAGAACAAAGAGGGCACAATCTGGCAAACCAAAAAAAAAAATACCTTCAGATCTATCGAGCGGAAATTTTGTTGGATAAAGTATTTGAAATAAATTGTTAAGCCATGGTTTACAATATTACTAGTCATATTGAACTTACAGTGAAAAAAAAAATAATGGTGAAGAACTAAAAGGAGATGGAATATTTCAAGCGTGAAGCCTTAAATACAGAAAATATAACTGAAGACCTTAATAAAATTGAACAAATCCATAGGCACCTATGTGCATATATGGACATAGAAATAAAATAAACCATCACTCTATAGAATAAAATATGTACGCGTCCATCGACCGCCATTTTAAAAATTTATCATGGTTGTATTGTCGCACGACTATTTATATTAAATACTATATAACAAACTAACATGGGGTATTACGACGCATGAAATGCCAAAAAGGAAAATATTTGTAATAAAAAAAAAAAGTCTCAATAATCCAAAATATATATAATTACAAATTATGCTGATTACAAATGTTGAATACAAAAGGCCAGTAAATAGATGTAAATTAAATTAATACTTCTAAATACCAAAGAGAAAATAGAGTTGACAATCGGGATTATCTCTTGAACCCATGATACGCAAATATTTGTGAGATCTAGATAGATAAGTAAACAAAAAGATAAAATTGCGAGATGGATAGCTGAAATATAAATTAAAATATATAAAGTAGTAAGTGAATAATACACACAATATTTAATTGTTTAGTAAAATCAAACTACTAAAGTCATAAAGGCGTTTCGCCTTCCCATAATCAAGAGATTGAAATAAAATATGGAGATTGTCTCTGGATACATCATATCTATCCAATACCTGCTTTTGAAGAGAGGAAAAAAAAATCGGTAAGTATGCATATCCAAGTGCGGAAGAAAATTAAAATAAATAATGCAGACTCACCAAAAATTGCTAAATATGATCATATACATGGTACCAATAAATATTGCTGTATCACTTAACAATTAAAAATGGGCATGACTGAGGGGAATTATTCTTTGGCTAAATATAATGTATTCCAAAAAAAAAAAAATCAGACCCATTCTAGAAGGCGAGACCTACAAGATATATTATGAAATACATGGATTACAAGAAAATGAAATAAATAAGATCCTGTGGATAGGTGGACGTTAAATGAATCTAGTTGTCAATCCAAAATGCATGATATGCTAAAATTTTGTAATAAAACTTAATCTTGCAATAATCTGAAATATATAGTTGAGTATCATGCGGATTTTACACAAAAATGTTAAAAAATAAAATCCCAGTAAATAAATATAAATTCAGTTGTCCTATCTCATGGGCACTACCCGAAAATTTATATTAACTGTCCCATATAAAGTGATCATTATCGAATAAAAAAAATAATTGAAAACACTCATAAATTAAATAAACCGCATGACATATGCACTTTAGATAAGAAAATAGATGCTTTGGATTATCATATTGATAAATGTTAAACACTATAAGGATAAGAGGTAACTGGAGAACAATTTGACAAATTAAAAGGAAATATCTTCAGACTTATCGAGCGGAAAATTTTGTTGAAAAAAAATGATTGAAATATAAAGTTATTAAACCTTAAATATAAATTGAAAATTAAAATATTAAACCTTGATAATAAATCGCATTTGATCTAACAAGTTTAAAGGATAATGGTCAGAAAAATTAAAAGAAGATGGAATATTCAAGAGGGGAATCCCTTCCGCAGGAGCGGAGAGAGAAAAAAAAAAACTGACCTTTCTAGCTCGGGAGCTGGCAGTGAACTGAACTCTAATTGTTTTTCTTCTTCCCGCCTATAGTGGAGACATGTGTTTGACACATGTCCACCCCGAAAATACCTCCATTCCCCATAGCTTACCTCCCCCTTCGAAAACATCTTGCACGCACATCTGTTGTTTTTCATGCCCATCATTCCACCCCTCTACAGATGTGGTCCCTGCCCCAGCGTGTCAATCAAAGATGTCCCTAGAGGCTCTAAATTTGGAGCTTGTGGGAAATTCTCAGGTTTTGAGAAATGCATTGTTTTTAGGCCTATCTTGAATACATAGAGAAGAAAAAAATCAAAATTTTTAGTCTTAGTGGTAAATAGTTGTAAAATTTTAACGTTGTATTGAAAGACCAGTGACTTTCTAAAAAAAATAAAATTTAACTTATCATGGATGCGCATCATCGTAACGTATGATTTGAATATTGCAAAGATCGCTCTAAAACATAAAAAAAAAAATACACTAAAGTGAACTAAATTTTAGGCAATAAACATTTATTTGAATAAAAGAACGAAAAAAAAAAGACATACGCGAATAGATAACGGTTATCGTGAGTACATAGAGAATTAATAAAAAAAATTAAAATTTTTAGTCTTATCGGTAAATAGTTGTAAATCTTTAACGTTGCATTGAAAGACCAGTGACTTTCTTAAAAATATTTTTTTTTTAACTTATGGATGCGCGTCATCGCAACGTATAATCTGAACTAAATTTGCAAAGATCACTCTAAAACATGAAAAAAAAAGGTTTAGGCAATAAACATTTATTTGAATAAAAGAACGAAAAAAAAAAATGACACACGCGAATAGATAACGGTTATCGTGAATACATAGAGAATTAATAAAATTAAAATTTCTAGTCCCAGCGATAAATAGTTGTAAATCTTTAACGCTGCATTGAAAGACCAGTGACTTTCTTAAAATAAAATTTTTCAACTTATCATGGATGCGCGTCATCGCAACGTATAATCTGAACTAAATTTGCAAAGATCACTCTAAAACATGAAAAAAAAAATACACTAAAGTGAACTAAATTTCAGGCAATAAACATTTATTTGAATAAAAGAACGAAAAAAAATGACACACGCGAATACTTGTTGAAGAAGAAGAATTCACTTTGAAATTTATTAATAGTAATTTAAACTTAGCTGACTTCCTAACTAAACCTTTATCTAAAAATAAACTAAGTCGTTTCATAGAGAAACTGTTTTGGAGATGAACTATCTACAAATTAATTCAAGACATCTTCAGACAAGACTGGACCCGAAGCAGGAGGGAGCGTGAAGCCCACTACTTGTACAAGTCGACAAGGGACTCTGCATCATCTGTAAATTCCTTCACTGTGTTGTCCTGTTTATCTCATTCTATCTCATTATACTTTTGGTTAAATAGAGCTAAGATGTTGTAAATAATGAGAAATGAAGATCATGGGGCCGATTGTTGGATGTGATCATCTTTATGTTAAATGTTTAAACTTCCATTGTCTTTATTAAATGTTAAAATATTTATTATGTGTAAATTCCATTGTTTAAAAATTTGTATTTTTAATTTTGTATATTTAAAATATTGCTTGTTGAAATCCAAGAGTTATGTATGTAAATTCTTGTGCCAGGTTGATCTACAATAGATGATTTTGCATATGTCTTGTAGGTTAAAATGAAAATAATAGTTTAGGCTGAGAAGCTAGATGCTCTCAGGTTAGTTGGTTTTCTGATTGTAAATATGTTAGTATAATATCTTTAATTTTTCTGCTTTAATTTCATTATTAAAATAAAATAATTTCATCATAAAAGTATATTTATTTTTTCTCTTTACAAACTTCAAGAATAAATATAACAGATTTCAAAGGTACTATCTCTTTCCTCCATGCACCTAACAAAGGTCTTCATTGGTGGCGCCCACCACGAGAAAAACTTCGCCACCGATGGACTGCGAGAGTTCTTTCCCACAGAGTGGGCAGGTTGATGTGTTGGCTGGCATTACCCAACTCAAGACCAAGATGGTACTTATAGATGGTAGCCTTCGCCACGCTTGTTAGCTTCACTGCCTCGGGATGGAGGCCGACGCCGAAGAGCCAGGCCTGCAAATCCAGGGACATTTAGCAGGAGGCGAACACCTCCCGGAGCAGGGGTCGCACGGCTCGGCAACTCCAATATCTGTGGGTCAGCGACCCGTCGCTGGACCCACAGGCAGCACAGTTGGCATGCCTCGAGGCAGGATGGTCAGGGTGTGGTAGGGCCAGCCGTAGGGCGACATCTGCGTCAGGCCCCGAGAAGCAGTTTCAATGCAGGTCGGCCCAGGTGATGGAGCGGGGCACATCCACGGAGGGGGTCCACCGGGCAGCCAGCTCTTCAGTAGGAGAGAGAGAGAGAGTTGTCTTCTTACTGGAGAGCTAAGAGTAAAAATGGAATTTTATCTATGAAAACTGTCATTTTTGTAGAGATATCATCTAGCGAAAGTATCCTCTCATGGGGGTTTTAGTCTATATAAAAACATTGACCACATTACCTAATATATATTTCATGTTAGTTTTTCGGCCCAAAATGGTTCATTGATTTGTCAACAAATACATGTGTAACACCCAAGAGCAAATTTATATCCTTAAGAAGGCAGTATCAAGTCAAAAACCTTAGATGCTATTGAAACATCTGACACCATTGTATGTGTATTGCAGAGCTGCTAGCCATAAAGGAGCTGACAGACATCAATGATGTGATTCAGCTCCTCTCTGAGGAGAACATCTCCGGCCTGCCACCTGGGGGCGGCCTCTATGCCAAGTAGGTTGATTTCACAACTCGAGAGGAAGGACTAGTAGCTACTTGAGAGACATACTGAATTGAATAAATTTTCATTTGCAGAAACTCCATGGTAAATCCATGTAAGAAATTTATTTTCCTAAGATTTACCCAGAATGATCTATTTATTAGCTTGGTTATCTTATTTAAGTTTTCCTGTAAATAAATTTCAATATTACCATTGAATGTGATTAGATTTTTAAAAAATTGCTGATTGCTCCTACTATTACTGTTATTTCCGCATGTACCCAACATTTCTGCTCGGAGAATCTGTACAAGATCAAAAGGTCTTAATAAAACCTTTTGTTGTTGTTGTGTACTGGAGAGAGATTAAAGTACTCTATTGATTTAATATTATTTCAATATGGTAAAATCCAGCTAAAATGAACCAGAAATAATTTCCATTTTTATTTTATGATATAGTGAACTGATAAGCCTTTATTTGGATTATAGATTGCAAACACAAAGTAATAAGACATAATCCAAATAAATAATTAATAAATAAAAATAAATTTATAAAAAAGCTTTTATATAAATGCACTAAAAAGGGAAAACAAAAATTGTATCTTGGCATTGAGCAATTAGATGTATCTGAGCGAAAATAAAAGCAGCAGAGAACGATCATCATGAATTTCAAACCTAATGTGATTTAATATGTAGCAACTAATTAACAATTTTTAAAAGTGTTTGCTATATTTTTACCTTTTCTATAAATATGATCGTTCCTCGCCGCTTTTATTTTCACTCAGATACATCTAATTGCTCAATTATAGAAGATACAATATTTTTATTTTTTCCTTTTTAGTGCATAAAAGCTTTTTTTTTTAAATTCATTTTTATATATTAATTATTTAGTTAGTATTACTATGGATTTTGGTATTGTTTATTGGTGGGGTAATTTAAAGTGGTATTAAAAATAAAATTTGTAGTGGTTCTCATGGAGAATTTTTTTTGCTAAGTAAATCTTTTCTACTTATATTTTAAAAATCCATTTCTTTTGGCCAGGTGGAGGGGCCCTTCTTTTGTGAGTCTTGAAATTAGGTTCCCAATTAAGTATGTAATTAAAGGTTCTGTGCTTGTTTCCATAACTATTGATCTTGTTTATATATTGGCAGATTGTAGCTTCTTCTATCCTTTAAGGGCATAATGTCAGTCTCATAAAGTTAAATGTCATTAGGGCAGAGAGTATATATATTATATTATAAAAAAAAAGATAAGATTTCTGTTGTTTTGGATCATTTTGATGATTATGTTATGATGGTGCAGTCATGGCTAAAATCTTGAAATAAAAATAATATTGAAGATCAGAGATTTCTTTATTGAGCTGAGGAATGAATTCATATGAAAAACATAATTTTGTACAAGTACTGCCTGGATTAAGGCGTAAGAATAAATGAAACAAAATATTATTTACATAATTACAAACATGCCTGAGCCGACCCAACGGGGAAGAACAACAATGAGATTTTATAGGGGAAGCCTGACCTCTGGCGGCCGATTTAACAGAATATTTTTATCTATGAAATATATTCTTAAATGAAACAATATCTTAATATAACATTTTAAATAATATCTTAATATAACATTTTAAATAATATCTTAATATAACATTTTAAATAATATCTTAATATAACATTTTAAATAATATCTTAATATAACATTTTAAATAATATCTTAATATAACATTTTAAATAATATATTTTAATTTAACATATATATATATTTCGAAGACCTGTAATAATTTTCCTGCACCTAGTTGTAATTCTTTCCAGTGATTTTAGATTTGTTTCAGATGCTGTACCATAGACTTGATATTCATATTCCAGGATAGGTCTAATTAAAGATACAGTAAAACCCCGCTAAAAGGAACCCTGGATATAGCGAATCTTCCCTTATAACGAACCTAAGGCGATTCCATTCCATTGAAAATACCATCGTTATAACAAACTTTGAGATTTTTAATATAATGAACTACCCCTATAACAAACCTATTTTAGGTCCCAAAATAATAAAATCTATTTAAAATACTATGCTTATAATGAACTTAAAATTTGAGTTAAAAGGCGATCAATTAATTAAAATTATATAAAAGGGTGTTATTATGTATCTACTTTAAAATATTATGACGCAACGCTAGCCATTTTTGCATACCACCCATTTTAATTAAAAACAAAGTATTTATACAGCAAATGATGATGATAAATAATCTCTATGAAAATATGAATACATAACAGGCGTACTTGGATCTGTAAAGAAAAAAAAAAAAAACAATTTTTTTTCTTAAAATATTTCCTAGAGATTGCTCCCTCTTTATCAAACTGTGCAATAAATTGATAAAGAAGGAGCAATCTCTCAAAATATTTTAAGAAAAAAAATATTTTTTTCTTTACAGATCCAGGTACGCCTTTTATATGAACATAAAATTGTAATTGAAAAAAAATTAAAACAACAAAATTTTGAGTATGTTTCAGCTCGCGGATCACAATTTCAAAACAATAAATTTAGCTGCATTATTTGTTTTTATTTACATTCTATTTTTGCTGTATGTTTGTATGTTTTGCCTAGGATTTGTCTTGATTTTAAAATTGACATAGATATACATGTATGCTAATGATAAGAAGAACCTATTATCTAACAATTTCTTTTATTATTCAGTATTAATGTAAGGAAATTGGTCAATTAAAGGAATTAAAACAAAGTGACCACTATTAAGAGGCAGCCTCTTCCTGTGTGTATTGGCTGTCCTTTAATTATACGCTCAAAAATTTTTGAAAAGTGAAAAAAATAAAATAGCCAAACCGTGGCTATAGTGAACCAAAAGCTCTGCCCCATTGGGGTTCACTATAGATGGGTTATACTGTATATAAGTTAATTTTAGTGTTGCTAGTGTTGTGCTCACGGACAGCATATACAAATGAGACCTCCCGCGCTGGGGTTTCCTCTGAGGATATGGCGTTCACCTCATTGTTTTCTCTTCGACAGAGATTAGTGTAATGGCCCTTTTCAACGCACTTTCCACAGACTTTGTCCTTAGCTGGGCACTTATCTCTGTAACGATAATGATGTTTGGTAGTCCCACAGTTAAAGCAAGTTGGGAATTTTTTTCCTTTGTCTGTTTCCTTGGCACTGTCTGTTTGTCTAGACGTTGATCTGCCATTGTCCTTGCCATGAACTGATGCTTTAGGCTTCTGCTTGGCCACTTTCCGCATTGTGTCGACCTGCAATGTAGAAGGATTAAGATCCTGTTGTTCACGCATCACAGCTTCCCACTGACGGGCGATCTCGACTGCTTTGGCCAAGATCAGGTTTTCATTTAGCATCAGTTTCTCCGACAACTTCCTATCTTTTACTCCAAGCACTATACGATCATGAATAAGCTCCTCACGCAGATTAGCGTATTCACAGTGCTCAGATATTCTGTGCAAAACTGTTACAAATTCCTCAATGGTTTCTTCCGGCCGTTGACTCCTTAATCCGAACAAAGCCCGCTCATACACCACGTTGCGTTTGCCAATAAAGTGGTTGTCGAACGCTTCAATGACTTTGTCGGGGTTCTTTGCATCATCTGCTGAGAGATTGAACGCAGAGTGGATTTCCTCAGCCCTCTTCCCCATAAGATATTAGGAGTACAAATAAGTTTTGAGGGATTTTTAAATAAATTTGAAGCTTTATTCAGAGAAATCAGTACAATATATTTCATTCAAAGTATTGTCCATCTTTAGCTACGACTTTTTCCCATCTTTCAGGCAGCATACGGATTCCGTGTCGAAAAAATTCCTCGTCTTTTGAGGCGATCCAAACATTGACTCAATTTTTCGCCTCTTCGTAAGAAGTGAAGTGCTGCTTGGCCAGGCCATGTGTCATCGAACGGAACATGTGGTAGTCTGAAGGAGCAATGTCTGGTGAATACAGCGGGTGGGGTAGGACATCCCATTGAAGCGCCTCCAAAGTCTCCTTGACAACTTTTGCAACATGTGGCCGAGCGTTGTCGTGCTGATAGATCACCTTGTCATGTCTTTTGGCATATAGTGGGCGTTTAATCTTCAATGCTCGGCTTAATCGCATCAATTGTTGTTGGTAACGTTCTCCAGTGATGGTTTCGTTAGACTGAAGTAGCTCATAGTAGATCACTCCGAGCTGATCCCACCAGATGCACAGCATTAGCTTCTTGCCATGAATATTCGGTTTGGCCGTTGAAGTTGATGCATGACCTGGCTTAACCGACGATTTTCTGCGCTTTGGGTTGTCGTAGTGAATCCACTTTTCGCCCCCGTCACGATTCGATGCAAAAAACCCTTCCGATTTTGTCTTTTGAGCAGTAGTTCGCACGTGCAAATATGGCGCTCGATGTTTCCTGGCTTGAGTTCATATGGAACCCAATTTCCTTGTTTTTACACCATACCCATGACCTTGAGACGGTTCGAAATCGCTTGTTGAGTCACTCACAAGGTTTCAGCGAGCTCCTCTTGAGTTTGGCCTGAATCTTCGTCCAATAAAGCCTCCAACTCAGCGTCTTCGAACTTTATTGGCCTCCCTCCGCGTTCTTTGTCTCTGGTGTCAAAATCGCCACTTTTGAAACGCCGAAACCAGTACTCACATGATTTTATTGATAGAACATGTTTACCATATGCCTCACACAGCAATCGATGTCCATCAGTTGCACTTTTCTTCAAATTAAAACAAAAAAGCAGCGCTTCCCGCAAATTGTGTTTTGTTGGCAAAAAGGTTGACATGGTTAGAGCACCAAAAAAAAGTTCCTTACACTTGAGTGAAAAGACTTCTTCTGATTTTTTTGGGGAAATGATGAAGCCTTAACATGAAACCTTACAAGGTCCGATGCTATTTATATAATATTTGTTGTGGCTTCTTTTGCAAATCCCTCAAAACTTATTTGTACTCCCAATATATCAATGCTGTGATCTGATATTCTTGTTCCTTGGCGTTCAAGTTGGAGAGAAGTCTGTATCGAGAAAATTGCTGTTTCCAGCTTGGCCAATCCTTGGCGTCGAAACTGAAGTTAGGAGGCGGAAGAAAGGAATTTGATTCCATTGTCAGGTTTGATTGTACAAGAGTGGAATTAATTAAAAAGGCACTTACTTGGGCTCTTCACGATCCCACGAGCTTCACGAGCTTCCTAGGTACCGGTTTTATTTATATCCAGTCCTGGAACATAAGTAGCACATCACGAGGCGCGAGGTGGCGTGAGGATTCTCGCCTGAACCCTCAACAGTTTCTTCATGCATTCTTTGTGCCTATGCATGCGAGTGCGGTGCCAACATACTAAAATATCTTATTCCAGCATCATCTGTACATTGTTCCACTGACGCTGCATTGTGGTTTGATACATGGTATTGTGTATGATAGTAGGTCATTTATGGTTCTTGTTCAGGTCACAATGATGGCCCAAAGATATGAGTTGAGCTTGTAACACTTTCCTATCTTTATGGGATGCTCAATGCCTGTGCTAGTAAAATAACATTCTACCACATACTGCTCGTATCATCCAACATACTCTTAAAGTTGTATAGATTATTGCTTCCTTGGCCTCCATGCTCCCCACATCTCTGACCGATTGAATCACATCAGTAATATGATTAAGCGCTTGAACACCCTGCTACAACTGTGTTTAGATGAGCAATAACCAATGGTTGAGAGCGAATGAAGAACCATCCTCTCATATGCAATTCGGCTCTACTTTGAGACTAGTGAGCTGATGTTGCTCAGCGTTTAACTATCTTTTTGAAATAAAGATCACTTGTTGCAATGTCTGCTACTTCTTGCTGTTGTATTACACAGTGTAAATTTGTTTCCTGTGTTGCTCAGCATAGTGTGTTTCAGGCGCAATGTGATTGAAGAAGCTTTCAATAAGTTCAAACCAAATACTGAGCCGGTAAGTTCTCATTAAATTAAAAAAATATATATTTTACTCCTAAAATTTTTTACCTTGTTAGAATCTGGGGTTTGGTTGGTACATAAATGAAAAATATAATTTTTAAATATAATAATAATAATAATAATAACTAGATGAATACTAAAAACAAATCTAAACTGACAGCCAATTCTAAGAGAGACTTATAAAATTTTTATCTAATAATACTCTTTAGATTTTTTTTTATTAATATAGTAAAACCTTGCTAAAATGAACCGAGGATATAATTGACCTAGAATAATCCTCAATATCAGCGAAACCATATGCCTCACATAAACAGACCGACAGAGAGAGAAAATATGATATATAGCTACATTAAAACTTCATTATAGAACGAACCGAGGATATAGAAAACCTTCCCTCATAATGAACCTAAAAATGAAAAAAATTGTCTTCTCCTCAAATAAATAAAACATTTTCTGGGTTAACTTTTTGTGCTGATTAATGTGGTATCAATATATATATTTTTTACAATTAGCTCAATTTCTCAAGTTATGGATATAATGCCTTTTTCCCATGATATTCATCTATTGGAGGAAAAGTTATGACAATAAAGTTATTACTATATAAATAAATGCTCCAAAGATAGTGCAAATGAAGAAACAATATTATACATACAGTAAAACCCAGCTAATACGAACCCGAGATATAGCGAACCTAATTCCATTCCATTGAAAATACCATCGTTATAACGAACTTTGCGATTTTTATATAACAAACTACTACTATAACGAACCTATTTAAAATACTATGCTTATAACGAACTTAAAATTGTAATAAAAAAATTGAAACAACCAAATTTTGAGCATGTTTCACCTCTCGGATCGCAATTTCATTTTAAATAGAATATCTTTGCAACCATCAAATTTGAAATAGAAAAATGCAAATGGCTTCCAAAATAAAGAAAACAGGCATTCTAAAAACAAAAACGTTATTACTTTAAAAAAAAAAAAAGGCCATTTCCAAAGTTTTTTTTTTTTTTTTTTTGCTTATCCCTAATACACGTGGTACAGGCCATGTTAATCATGGTGGGTAGTTAGCGACTGCTTTTTTTTTTTACTGTAAGCGCACCACATGTCTATACATGTGAAAGCAGTTTGACTTTGCACTTACAAATGTGCCAGAGCCCCGTTTGGTTACTTGCACTCGCTGGTGGGGTTGGACTTTTGCAAGAATCGGGGGGCCATTGGAGCATTTTTTTTAAACAGAAAAAAGTGTCCAATGCGGGTTCGAACCCGGGTCGTAGTGGTCGTAAACCAAACGGTTTAACCAGCCTTCCACCGACCCCCATTTCCAAAGTGAAACAACACAGGCAAAATTTTAGAACATGTTAAAATAAGAAAATATAACTTTTCTATTATAAAAGATAAAATAGAAGGCTATTAAAATTGTTTACAAAAAGGAATCAACCTCAACTTTTGTCGCGATCGTACGTGTTAGGGCTAAAAAAAAAAAGCTCAAATAAACGGGCCCGTGATGCAACAAAATTTATTTTTTTATGCCATGAACTAGGGTGAATTTAAGGCCAGCAATGGTTTGCATGACAGGGTCAAAACGAAACTGAATCTAGACTTAAGAAGAATATGTGGAAACATAAAATGGAAGAAAAACACTTATTTATTTGAAAGGTGCAATGCTTGAAGAGTGTTTTGAAGCAACAAGGTATTAGAGCCAATTTTTCAAGAAAACATTGTGATAAAGATGTTTTCAAAAAAATCATTTTATATATTTGAATATATAATTAATAAAACTTTGCCTAGGATTTGGCTTGATTTTTAAATTAGACATAGATATACATGTAGGATAATGATAAGAAGAACCTATCATCAAATAATTTATTCTATTATTCAGCATTAATATAAGGAAATTGTTCAATTATGGGAATTAAAACAAAGTGATCACTATTTGGAGGCAGCCTTTTCCTGTGTGTATGGCTGTCCTTTAATTATGCGGTCTAAAAATTTTGAAAAGTAAAAAAATAACCAAACCGTGGCTATAGTGAACCAATTGGGTTCACTATAGAGGGGTTTTACTGTAAATGGGTTCACTATAGAGGGGTTTTACTGTAAATGCATGTGTATATATTTTACTTCAATAACTGCCCTTAGATATATATATTTATCAAACTACTTACTCTATCCATATAAATTTTAAATTAAAAATCTAATTTTCTACCCTTTCTTTTCAAAATTATCAGGATAAATGTTTTTAAATATAAGATGCAAGGTCTGAACAAAAAGCTGTGTATGCAAAAAAACATTTTATTTGGTTTAATAAACATTATTTATAAAGATGCAGTAATATTTAGGAAGTAATAAAAAATTCTATTCATGGATTTTTTCTGTGAAGTCTTATATTTTTCTTGTTTGACATCACGCATCAGATTCCAACAATCCGCCACCGTTGATTCCAAAGACCATTGTATCGATGCTCAATGATCTTAATATCTTGGTGGAAGCGTTCACCTTGTTCTTCACTCTCTGCACCGAGATTATCAGGGGAAAAGTTTAAATGTGAATCCATAAAATTAAATTTTAGATTCGTTATACACTCGAGCTTATGGAATTTGGAAATCAGATTTTCGACGATTCTCACATAACTCGGTGACTTATTATTGCCTGAAAAGTGTTTGACAATGTCGATGAGTGCAAGCCAAGCATTTTTCTCATCTTCTTTCAATGTTGCAATAAACTCTTCGTCATTTATTAGTTTACGAATTCGAGGTCCAATGAAAATACCTTCCGTTATCTTAGAACAACTAATTTTCGGAAATTTAGTCATTAAATATTTGAGAGCATCACTTTCTTTCTTTAAAGCCTTTACAAAATTTTTCTTCAAACCTAATTTGATATGTAAAGGGGGGGGGGGAAGAAGCATTTTTAGTTTATGGAAAAGCGGTTCATTTTCAACGTTTTGTTCACCTAAGCGAAACATACTTCTTTCAGGCCACATTTTTTGTATATAACGATTCTTTCTGTCTCTGCTGTCCCACTTGCATAAAAAGCAAGGATACTTTGTGTTTCCTTTCTGCAAGCCCTGTAAAATTCCTATTGTTCCCTATTACGATAGACAGAGATTTTGGTTTGTGGTAACAAGAGGTTCCTCTGCTTTAATCTTGATCCAAGGATTTCTGCTGCTTCTTTTGATAGCCCTAGATCCCTAACTAGATCATTTAATGCTGCCTGATCAAATAAATGTGGAATGCCACTTTCATTTGAAATAAATCCAGGGTCTTCTAATTGATGATCATCTGCAAATGCTGTGTGCTGATCATCCTTTTTGATATAGGATTCTTAAACCGTTTTAGGAATCGTTATGGGATTTTCGAGGTCGTGAAGAATAGGTTGCCTAGCTGATGGTATATCAGGATAAAAGTTAAGTTTGCTTCTTATTGCTATTAAGGCGTGTGATTTTGCAGACACAGAAATAACAATCCTCATGGAGATTTTTTGGTTCTCGCCAAACCATTGGTACACCAAAGGGCATCCCTTTTGATTTCCCCGATTTCCATTGCAAAAGCCCTTGATAGCATGTTCCGCACATATCCGGCCACACCAAAATATTCTTCATAGCATTCTTTTATCTTTGGGAGTGATACGTTTCCTCTGTTTGGGAATTGTAAATTTTCCACAAATGTAGCAGAGCATTTCTGAATTAGCTTTACATTTACGCAGCATTATTTATATATTTAAAAATATTTATGAAAATAAATGTATTGTTGAACATTTTCTTGATATAAAATTCCCATGGTATGCATTTCATCTAAATTATGATTAAATTTTATACTTACAAAGTCTAAAATCTTCAAAATATTTTGATGACAGTGATGACATCAGCTTTTTATAAAATTAAATATTTTCAAATATTAAAAAAAAAAATTGAGCTAATTTTGAAAAATGAAGGTTATATTCATGATCTATGGGTTGGAATTTACTAGAAACAACTTTCAAATATTGAGAAGGAAAAAGTGTGTGTACTAGTGTAATCTTTATTGTTTATTTTATAATGGAGTAAACCAGGGCTATATTGTGAAAAAAAAATTCAGTCCCATTGGATTTTTTTATAGTGGGATTTTATCGTAATGTATACACAGTAGAACACTTATCTCTAAAGGACAACACCTACTAGCAGAGCCAAAGTGCCCTTTAAAGAGAGGTGTCCACTTTTGTGAGGTTTCACTCTATATATTTATACAGAGAGAGAGAGAGAGAGAGAATTTATTTAAATAAACCACTTTAGTGTTTACATAAGACTTTGAAAATTCTACAACTGAACAAATGCCAGTAAGTAAGCAACAGCATATAACAGTACCTTTCCGCCAAAACAAACCCAAGATAAAGTGAACTTTCTCTTGTAAAAATCCCTAAGGTAATCCCCAATTCCATTCTATTAAAAATAACATTTTTATAGCAAACTTTGAGATTACTAAAATAGCAAACTTCCCCTCAACAAATGTAATTTTTCGCCCCAAATAATAAATCCTAATTAAAATACAAGGCTTAAACGAACTTAAAATTTTAACTCTTAGATTTTGAAAGCCACATTTTGAGCATCTTTTGGCTCTTAGATCACGATATCAAGACAATAAATTTAACAGCATTGTTTGTTTACATTTATGTTCTATTTTAGCCACACTTTATATTAACACTTTAAGGATGGACGATTCCACGGTTGCAGGGTCCACTGGGCCCTATGAAAATCGAGTTGTATTTACAAAATTTTTTAATGAATAAAAACTTGTTTTAAAAATGCAATTTTTATTTTAATATAATCTATTGACTTTGAAATAATAAATAGATATTTAAAAATAAAATTGTTGTGTATCAACAAGTAGCTAACCGATAGTACATGTGACCAGTAAAAATTATTTAAATTATCAATTACTTATTTTTATCAGAGAAACGCCACCACAGAGACGACGGGATAACTTGTATTTGACCATTGGCCACCATTTCTTGGCAATGTGTTAAATACAACATGCAAGTAAAAATTAATCTTTATCCTGTTTGGATTTTGACCCGGCGATTTAGAAATGTCCAGCTACAGCTCTAATCCCTCCTACAACCGGCCCGGCGAGACCCCAAACTTAATCACCTTCCTGGACTGGTCTATGAGCCCAGCACTGCGCCAAATAAACCATCTGAGTATCACATCCCTGCTCTCGTCTCATCACATGGTGGAGTGCAGTGTTGGCCCAGCACCTCAAGCCGTAAACATAAATATCGGCTACATAGAGGCACCGGTTTTCAACCCAGAGGCGGAAGATATCGAAGACTACATGGAGGAGTTTAAAACATGGCTGAAGACGAACAAGGTGCCGAAAGGAGACTTGATGAAGGCCCTAGTGTGGCGGCTTCCACTTGACGGCCGCAAATTTATCAAGTGCATGTTCGAACCTTCGGCTGCACTTGAAGACATTCTGGAGGCATTAAAACTATGTTACCCAAGGAACTACGGCCGGGCACATAATAGGGGCATCGAATTGAGAAAAATGACACGGCCTCAGTCTCCTGAATCCACAGGGAAGTACTTAATGGATCTCTTTAAGGCCCACGTGACGACAGGTGGTGAGTTTTCACCATTTAAATCGACCAGAGAAGGCACTGTGGGCATTGTCACCAAAAGACTGCCTACTGCTGGCAGTCGCGTGGAGTACCACTCGGAACCCAGAAGAGGCTGAATTCCTCCAGGCGGCGAAATTCCTCGACGAAGCAAACAAATAGGACAGAGGACGGAAGGAAACAAGTTCAACAACGGCAGCCATTCCTACGGAAACAGCCATGAGAGTGGCGGAAGTGCGAGGACAAAAACCACAGACTGAAACACCAACTGAGAAAGCAAGAAGATTTATGCTTCTGGACGGGACACCTAGATGCTTCACTTGTTTCCAGATGGGGCACAAACACTGGAATTGCCCGAAAAAGAGGCCACCTGGTAAGTACAATTTTACCTCTAATCCTGTGGTTAAAGTTTCCTGTAGTATAGAGAGTGCACCACATGTATTATCCGAGGTTGTTTGTAACACCGACACCAATCACATAATTTTTAAGGTAAAAGGACAACTGAGGGTTAACAAGAGACAGACATTAAATAAGATACCGCTAGAAAAATCCATTTTAAAAATAGTAGGTACAGTAATGGAAAAGTTCCGTTGGGCAGGTATGAGTAACTTCTGCCTAATCACACATATCAGTGAGACACGTGTAGGCAAACTTATTTTTGATTCGGGAGCTATGTTAGCTGCATAGACGAAGGAGTAGTCAAGGCGGTAGGATGTGCTAGAATGACTTCCAAAGAACTTGTACAGGGAATAAACGGGTCAGTAGTCTCGAACACTTGCACGTACTTGGAAGTCAACATTGATAGATTCGTCATATGTGGCAGGTTCATCATAATTCTGGGAAACGGAAAAGATTTTCAGCGTCAATATTCTAACAGACTTCCATTGCAAAATCATGTTTAGAGACGAATCGGTAGAATTGTATAGGCCAAAAATTTGAACGGATGACCACTTGATAGAATTAACGAAGAACGGGAGCTCAATATATTAGACGCAATTAAGAACAATCGGAAAAAACCCCAAACAAAAGTACTGCACCCTGGATGACCTTAAAATTACACCACACTGTAAAACAGGGTTAAAAGGACCAACAGTAATGGTGGGCATCTTAGAACCTCACCCTGACTGCGTAAGGAAAACAGGGCTACTTATTCCTTCAGTACATGTTTCCGAAACGGTATCCGAAATACTCATTGATATCATTAATACCAGGAATGAACTGGTGCGAATGATAGGTAATTTATGAATGATACGATCTGGTGGGGAGATAGTGAATGTTTCTTTCATCAGTGAACAGGCGGGATACAGTATAACGGCCATGTGCAAATATGAACAACATATAAACCCTGAGCTATCAGACTGCGAAAAAATTGACGCACTGAACATATTGTACAGGTATAGGGAGCTTTTCTCGGAAGAGTGGAATAAGGCGGCAGACATTGAACCGTACCACATTAAACTTAAATCGAACACAGAATCAATTCGACAAAAACCCTATCGCCGTAGTCCTAAGGAACGAGAGATTATAGAGGACCATGTTGAGGAAATGTGTGAAAAGGGGGGGTTATTAGGAAATCAACATCTCTGTGGGCCAGCCCGGTCGTTTTGTTTAAAAAATTGGATGGATCCTATAGATTTTGTGTGGACTATAGGAAAGTTAATAATGTAACCGAAAAATTTTCATATCCATTACTGAATATCACCGACTCTCACACAGATTTTGTTAGTAGTTATTGGCACTGTGCCCGCTGGACAAAACAAATCTGAAGTGATCCCTTTTAGCCTTGAATAAAGCGCGGACATAATTCTTTTTGGCTTGAAGAGCCTGGCCTTGTAGGGAGGTGCGATTGGGGGGAGAGCTGTTTTGAGCGGAGCGGCGAAGCTTGCAGGAGAATGATTTGAGAGATTGCAGTTGGGGGGACCACCAGGGAACGGAGGGGGGGGGGGGGGGGGGGAGTTAGAGGAAGGAGGGCGGGGACGGAGGTGATGGGAGCAGTTGAGGAATAGGATAGAGTAGAAGGATTGAAGTAGAGTGTCGGGTGAGGTGCAGTGGCTAAGAGCTAGGATAAGAGAGCCGGAGTTGGTGAGGGATTTGGCGAGTGAGTTAGAGGGACAAGGGAGACTGGGATTGAAAGCGGAGGGGAGAGAAGTCGGGGAAAGGGAGAAGTGGATCTCGGAGAGGTCGGTAGGGTAAGAGGTCCAACCGGAGACGGATGGGAGGAGGGAAGAAGAGACGCTGGAGATGTCAATGGAGGAGGATCTAGAGCCCTGAAAGCGGGTAATGGTCCCCCGGGTGTTACAGACCTTGAGGTTGAGAGCTTCGAGGAGGGTGTTGAGGTAAGTGTCTTTGGTGTTTTGTTTTTGGAAGCTCCAGCGGGAGGAAACTGCATTGACGTCTCCAGCAAAGAGAAGGCGAGGGGGAGGTGGGGAGCCAAAGAGGGAGAGAAAGGAGTCGATGATGGGGGAGTAAGAAGTCTGGTGGGGGAAGTAGACGGAGCATATTGTGAGGTAGAGTCGTTGATGTCGAGAATTGCAAGAGTGCGGTTGCTAGTGGAGAGACGTGGGAGGAAGACAACAGGAAGGCTTTGGTTGAGGACCACGATGCAGGAATTACAGCGGTTGTGGGAGATGGGAGCGTGGAGGAGGGGTTGGGGGAGGGGAGGGCGTTGTCGCGGACTGGAAGTTCTTGGAGGAAAAGGATGTCTATATGGGAGGATTGTGCGAACTGCAAGATGGAGAGGTAGCCAGGGAGGGATCGGTTGCAATTTAGTTGTAAAAAGCTGATCATTTATACGAGGTTATGGGTAATCAGGAAAGAGTTCTCGGCGGCCTTAATGACCGGGCAGGAGAGTGAGTCTGCCCGGTGTTGGCCGTCGCCGCTGCAACGGAAGCATTTGGGGGGAGGGTGGTGGCAGTACAATTATTGGTGGTGTGTGCTTCGCCGCAGTGTAGACACCTGGGCGGTTTGTTGCATATGTCGTTCCGGTGACGGATGTCGCCGCAGTTACGGCAGGAGTGTGTGGACCTGGTTCTGTCAAACCTGATAGAATTGTAGCCGATGAAGAGGCGGGTGCGGGTTTGTAGGTGGGTGGCAGTGTCTGAGTTTGTTTCTATTATGGCATGTACAGAATTGTTGCGGCCAGTGAAGGTTCTGATTAGTTTACATTCAGCGCCGACCGATTGGGTGAGGAGGGAGGGCAGGTCACTGAGTGGGAGGGTGTTGAGGAGGTTGAGTGTGAAACAGGGTTTGAACGTGGGGGGAAGGGTTACATTAATACCTGAGCCTGTGGTGGCGTGTTTTAATTTGACGAAAATATTGTCCATGCTTAATTTCGTGTTGGTCTGTATGATTATCTTATTCCTGGAGCGGAAAATGTTGGTGATTGGGGTTGTGGAAGAAGCGAGGGAGGAGAAGCAAATTTTAGAGCAGAGGTTGTTGTCTATGGGGGTGCTGGCGGAGTTGTCTTGAGTGATGAAGATGTGGTAAGGGTTGTTGCGGCTAGAAGGGGGGCGGCAGGGTGGGATGTGTGTGGTGTGGCGGGGATAGGGGATGTGGGGAGAGGGAGTAGCAGAAGGGGGAAGGGAGGCGGCTCTGGCAAATGAGTCAGGAGTAGGTAGGAGAGGATTTGGGAGCGGGGAGGAGGGGGTGGGTGGGGCTCGAGGGATGGGGGGGGGGGGAGAGTGGGAGAGGATTAAGAGGGGAAGGATGAGGGGTTTTAGGAGGAGGGATGGGAGGGGTTGGAGTGGTAGTGGAAGGTTCAGTGGGGCGGTGTGAGGGTGGATGTGTTTGTTGTGTTAGTATGTGTGTGAGAATGTTGTTTGTGTGGTTGGCCTCTATGAGGCGCTGGCTGTATGTTTGTGTGAGGTGTGAGATTGTTATGTCGAGGGTGGTTTTAAATTGGTCGGTGATTGAGGGGGTGAGATAACTGGAGAATCGAGCTAGGAGGTGGTAAGCCCAGGAAAGATGGAGGAAGTGTGAAGTGTTGTTAGTGGGGAAGAGGTTACATATTAGTGGAGGGGAGTCAATATTATAGTTGAGTGTTTGTGGGTGATGTGGCTTGTAGGGTGTGTGGGTGGAGGTGGTAGCACGGGGATGAAGAGGGGTAGAAGAACTCACCCCAGGTTGACTGTTGAAAATTGAAATCCATACAGACACATCGATGGTGGGGTTAGGAGCCATTCTAATGCAACCTGACAAAGAAGGGTTTCTTCACCCTGTACAAAAATTATCGAGAACCATGTCTAAACATGAATGTAAATACAGCATCTCAGAATTAGAATGTTTAGATATTGTCTGCCACATTACATAAATTAAGACCGTACATTTTTGGTAAAAGCCTTAGTGTAGTAACCGACCATAGCACGTTAACTTGGTTAGCTAATTTGCGCTATCCATGCTTATACTTACGAGATGAGGCCTAAAACTGATGGAATATGATTTTGAGATAATACACAGGGCGGGCAGGAAGAATGTTGTTCCTGATGCATTGTCTCGTAACCCACTCTACAAAACTGACACGAGGGATGAGGAAAATTTCAATGAGATGGTGGCATTGACAAAAACACACAGAAGGTTGACCAGTTTTTTTACGAGATAAATAAAAAAATGTCGAGTAACAATGTTAAGGGTGAATTTCAAACAATTAATGGTGTCTTGTTATAAAAAAAACTACGCACAGCATGGGAATCAATAGCTATTAGTTGCTCCCAAACATAGTATTCCAGAGATAATGAAACTTGCACATGATGTACTAGAGGCGGGATACATGGGCATGGCTAAAACGATTTACTGTATTACACAAAGATTTTATTAAAAAGGTCTCGACGACGACTTGCAGAGGTATATAAAGTCCCGTAGAACATGCCAAGCATTCAAAATGCCAAGTTCAAACTGGCAGCACAGCTAGAACCACTACCACCCACCCGCAAAGGATGTATGGGAACCTGTAATTCAACGGCCAATTAAGAAATCGGCGGAAGGGTATGAACACATTTTCATGATTGTGGACCACTTTAGCAAATACGGTTTATCAATTCCGGTTAAGGACACCAAAGCGGAAACTGCTTGTAATGCACTCTAGGAAAATTTCTTGTAAGTTTTCGGTACACCTAAATTCATAATTTCAGATCAAGAGAAAGCATTCGAATCAGGCCTGTTTAGAACTTCACCCGACTTTATTGAATAAAACACATATTGGCGTCTGTAGAACATCCTTAAACTAACGAACTATGTGAGAAACTCAACAGGATAATAAAAAATGGTATCAGATCTTATCTTGCAGATGACCACGCAGAATGGATGAAGTTCGGGTAATCAGCAACATTCGCGTACAATTCATCGGTTCAATCATCGACGAAGTTACACCTCATAGAATGGTCATCAACAGAGACAAAAGGCGTTACTAGACGTAGAGTTACAGACAATGGACAAACCAATAAAAACATTCAACAAGTACATAATGGACCGCATACTAGAAAACAAACGACTCAAGGACATTGCCAGTTGTCGAGCTTTGAACAAAGAATTTGAATCACTGGACGGCGTAACCAGCATAGAATAAAGTAAAACTATTGCAACTCAATGATTGTTGGGAAGAAAGAGAAATTTATTATAATTAATACAAAAATTCTAGGTAAAGAATTATTTCAAAAGAGAGAGATAGAGTTTTGGGTCTCAAGACGCGAGTACACGACGATGACAACAACTTGAGAACAAAAAAGAGGGGGGCGAGGGCCGGAAGTTGCATCATGGGCGTGACATCACCGCCGCATGGGTTTACTTCGGATGCTCCGTTGCGATATACTTGGTGTGTCAAGATTTATCTTCTTTTCTTTCTCTAGATCACGTCCTTTTCCGAAATCTTCTTTAGAATGGTTTTCGCTGGATTCAAGAAAGAACAATCGTTGAACAGGCCGCAAAAAATTTCTACGCTTAGTTTTTATCATAGCGACTCTAACGATGCCATCTTTTCCCGGGTAGGTCTTCTCAATAACTCCGATTGGCCATTCTGTTCGCTTTTTGTTATCAACCTCCATGAGTACAACATTGCCTTCTTTAATTGACTTTGTCTTGTTTCTAGTATTTTGTCGCAGAAACCCTAAGTACTCTTTTCTAAATCTTTGTCGAATTGTCTCGCGTAACTTTTGTACTTTTGCATGACTTTCTTTGAGGAACTTAGAGTCGACAATGTCCGCTTCAGGTACAAATAAGCATGATGCGTTGTCACACATGAATTTGGCAGGTGTTATAGGTACCAAGCCAGTTCACTGATCGCGTTCAAAGGTCTTGAATTCATTGCTGACTCCACTTTACATATCACAGTCTGTAGTTCTTCATATGAGACTGTTTTGTGTCTCCCAATACTTTTCGGATCAATTGCTTCATGAGACCCACAAGGCGTTCCCACCATCCTCCCCAAAATGCTGCTGTTGGAGGGTTGAAATTCCACTTAATACGTTGTACGGTGGCATAACGTAGGACATCATTCCAATTAACTTTCTTGAATAAGTTATTGCATCCGACAAAATTGAGGCAGTTGTCAGAGTACACAATGCTCTGTCTACCACGTCTTGCGACAAATCTTCGAAAAGTGTCAAGAAATCCTTCAGTAGACACTGTTTTTGTGAGCTCCAAATGTACAGTTCTGTACACAGCACAGGTGTACAACACTACCCATATTTTCTTTCCACCGGACTCGGTCAAAGGTCCAGCTAGATCCACACCGATCACTCCAAATGCTGGTGTCGATCCAATCCTGGTTGCTGGAATTGGAATGCTCTCAGTCTGGACTCTCTTGGAATTGTAACGACGACACGTAGCATATGTAGAGATGATACTTCTTATGGTTCTCTTGCCTTTTAGAATCCAAAAATGGCGTCTCACCAGTTGTTGAGTTGTTTGAATCCCGGCATGGGACATCATCTCGTGCTCTTTTCAAATCAAAAGCTTGACTACTTGGTTTTCCCCCAGAAGAACTATTGGGCATCTTGTATCATAGTTGTCTTCTCTAAAATACAGTTGACTTTTGAATAGATATAGTCCATATTCATCTGTAAAAGCATTGAGCTTGTTTATTCGCTTGTCATCTCTCCCAAAACTTATTAGTTGGATATGCCGTAATACTACCTTTTCAGCTTCTTCAAATTCTTCTACAGAGATTTCTTTTGACATCTTATCATGTTGTCCGGGTCGCAATTCATCTGAGACAGTCTTCCTTTTAAAACTCAGTAAATAAGCGACAATCCGTACTATACGATGATAATCTCCATACCTCTCAAGTTTGTCTATGGAATTATCTTCCGTATATTCTTTCACGACTTTCTTACATTTTGAAGGCCTCCCTCTCAATATCTCCAAATAAAATGAGAATTAAAACACACACACAAAAAAAAAGGCAGTGGATCTGCAACACCAGTAATATAAAGACCGGACTATGATGAACAGATGCCACTTTGATATGATAAAGCACAATTTGGATTATAGATACAAAAAACAAGACCTAATCCAAATAATTTAATAGTGTGTGATGTTTCGGTAATGGCCATTTGGAAATTTATAAATTCTTTGGATTAGGTTTTAATTTCTTGTAACCACTTTGATATGTGGCAACATGGAAAATTAGGGAAGACAAAAACTTCAGGAGGAAACAAAATTTATTTCAGGCAAGCACAAAACAATGAAAGGTAAACAAAAGATAAGCAATGAGGGGAATTTACAGAGTAGCAAATATATAAATATGAAAATGACCACTCTGTTAATAAAAATAATAAAATGAATAAATACTTGGTTACATAGCTTCTTCCCTATGGGAGCTGTGACCCACAGCTAGAAATTATTGTAGATACTGACATGGATCTGATGTACTTCTGCCAAGGATTCCATCGAAGTCTTGGAACTTTGTCCCTAGTACCTTTGCGTCCTTTTTCTGGCGGCCTGAAGAGCGGCTTTGTCGTCGTATCGTCTATAGGGACATCGTCATCTTCGAGGGAAGTCTTGGCTTTAGCACGGCGGTGGAATCCTGGAGTCAGTCTCCGAAAATGTAGATCACAGCACCCATGACTTCAAGGTCTTCTCGGCGATCTTCAGTTTGTCTTCCCTAACTTACCCAGCATCTCCACCAAAATGCCACGTGGAAAATTAGGGAAGACAAAAACTTACTTCAGGAGGAAACAAATTTTATTTCAGGCAAGGAAAAACTATGAAAGGTAAACAAAAGATAAGCAACGAGGGGAATTTACAGCGTAGCAAAATATAAATATGAAAATGACCACTCTGTTAATAAAAATAATAAAATGAATAAATACTTGGTTACAATATAAAAATTGGGACATTTTTGTAAGTTTGAAGTTGGGGACTTAGTGTTGTTAGAATCTTCACGAAGGATACCTTGCAAAATGGAAAAATTACTTCCAAGTAAGTGCGCCTTAAAAAATTACTGACCTGTTAGAAGAAACCACATATAGGTTACGACCATGACAAAACGAAAATAGTAGGTGGCAGAGCACTTTGTGTCCAGACTGATACAATTTATAAAGAGATAACGTCGGATCGAGGGACTGAGTCTTAAGAGGGGTGGTGGTGTTGGGTGTCAACAAGTAACCTACCGATAGTACATGTGACCAGTAAAAATTATTTTAATTTTTAAATATTTTTTTAAATTAATTATTTTTATCAGAGAAATGACACCACAGAGATGACGGGGATAAATTGTATTTGACCATTGACCACCCTTTCGCGGTAATGTGTTAAATACAATATGCGAGTAATAAATTAATCCTCGTCTTGTTTGGATTTTGACTCGGTGATATAGAAATGTCCAGCTTCAACCGGCCCGGCAAGACCCCGAACATCATGATCTTCCTGGACTGGACCACGAGCCCAGTACTGCACCAAATAAACCATCTGAGTATCACATCCCCGCCCTTGTTTCATCAATATAAAAATAGTCTTTTATTTTTTAAAATGTTGTTTAATTTTTTATTGAGATTGTACTAAATTCAAATTTAATCCAATTACTATATAGACTGTAAGTAGAGAGTAAATGGTAAAATAAAAGGTAAAATATTATCAAATAAGCTATTTACACATTTCTATAATTATTATTTAAAGATAAAACTATAAAATTGCCTTCATACAAAGAGGCACTTGACATCAATTATATACTCTATATCATCTAATACAATTTCATATTTTAAGTAATATTGACTGGTAAATGTACTAGGTACAGGTTAAATTTAAAAAAATGTGATAAGAAATTGATAAACAAACAAGTAAGAAAGATAGGCAGGCAATAGGAGCTGCTGGAGCGGCAGTCTCATGTGATGTTTTACAGGTACATTGAGTCAGCTGACAACCCCTCCCAACCCACCGATAGATAGGCAAGAAGGAATGGGACAAGATCCTAGTGGACGCGAATTCATGTCGCCCGCCGGCGATTTTATATTCAATTTTTAAAAATTGAGGCTGCAAATTCGAGTCCGAAGTGTTCATTGTTTTTTCTACAGTAAAACTTCTATAATGAACCCCAATACGAATGAACCTGTGGTTCACCATAGCCATTGTTCATTAAAACCATTATCACTATTATAAAATTAAATGGGGATCATTTAAAGTTCATTATAAGGGGAGGTCCACTATATTCCATGTTTGTTTTAGCGGGGTTTTACTGTATTTAATAGACTACCTCTGCATTCATACATCAAATTTGAAATAGAACTAATGGTAACAAGTTACCATTACAAGAAAATTATCAGGGATTTTCAAAGTGAAACAACGCAAGCAAAACTTCAGAACAAGTTAAAATAAGAAAATTTTACTTTTCTATTATATGAGATAAATGAGATAAAAATAGAAGGCAATTAAAAAATTGCTACAAAGAGGAATCAACCCCCACATGGCTGTCCTTTAATTATACGATCAAAATTGTGAAAATAGTTATAAAAAAGCCAAACCATTGCTATAGTGAACCAAAAATAGGGGCTTTACTTTATTCATTGGAAATGAAAACACCAAGGCACTAATGTTTCTTTTACCCATAAAACAAACTTCTACTATCCTTGCTGCGGTGGAAAAAAATATATTTGGAGGGCTTGGCTCAACAGTGGTGAACCCTCCCATCGGTTTCTCCAATTTAATTTACCAGACTGCTTTTTAGAGCCCTCCCAATATTTTTTCACCACAGTATGAAGAGTATAAGTTTTGTTTTATGGGTAAAAGAAACATTAATGCCTTGGTGTTTTCGTTTCCTATATATAGATGGCGCGTTATTGCTTTATATTAATTTATGCCTAACTGGCTTTTTTCTTATTGTTTGCAAAATAGCCTTAATTGATGCAAATATTCATATGTAATTCTACTGTCCTTAAAAGCATATGTTAATACAAGGTGCGTTCATTAATTTCCAGGACTGCTCTGTATCTTTGAAAAAATAAAACAAATGAAAAAACTAATTCAATATTTTTCAAAATATGCCCCTCCTGCCTCAATACACCTGTTCCATCTTTTTTTCCAATTGTCGAAGCAGGAGATAAAATCACTTTTTGAGAGGTTCCTCAAGGTTGCCTTCGATTCAGCTTGTATCATATCAACGTTGTCAAATTTCCGTCCTTTCGAGTTAATTTTCAATTTAGGATAGAGGAAAAAGTCATTGGGGGCTAAGTCGGGGGAATAGGGTGGATGAGGGATCTGTATGGTTGAATGCTTGGCCAAAAACTGCAAAACAACATGGGCTGTGTGCGGCCGCGCATTACCGACGTGAAGTATCCAGTCATTGTTTTGCCATCTTTCAGGTCTTTTAAGGCGCACTGCCTCCCTTAAGCACCTCATTATCCCCAAATAAACAGATAGTCCAGTCACTGAAGATAATTCTTCTGTTAGATTTAATTAACTCCTTTATTTTGAGCTTGTTTTCCTCGCAACGAAATGATCTTGGACGCCCAGTATGCTGATCATCGTTTACCTTTTCCCGACCTTTTTGGAAGCGTGAAAACCATTCAAAAGTTCTTGAACGGGATAAAGCTGCATCGCCAAAAAAGCTTCTTTAATCAATTCATACGTCTCAGTATAACTTTTTTTTTCAATTTAAAACAAAACTTAATGCAGATTCTCTGCTCTTCGAAAATGGCCATTTTAAAATTAGAAATGCGAACCTTACAAGGAAGTTGTTTTGTTCTATTTTTAGATCGTCGCGTGCGCCACGAGACTCGTGATTTCAGTCAGGTGTGGACGAATGTCCAATATTTAACTCTGTATAATTTTTTTTTCTTTAGATTTTTTATTTATTTTATTTTTTAACCAGTCCTGGAAATTAATGAACGCACCTTGTAGTTTCAATGAATACCATTTCTGACATTCCACCCTTCAGTGTAGCATATATAAGCAGAATCGTCCAACACAGTATTAGAGCTCTAAGAAGCAGTCTGGTAGATTAAATTGGCCAAACTGCTGGGAGGGTTCGCCACTGATGAGCCAAGCCCTCTCTCCCCCCAATATATTTTCATCACAGTAAGGACAGTAGAAGTTTGTTTTATGGGTAAAAGAAATATTCATGCTTTGGTGCTTTTGTTTCCTATATATAGATGGTGCATTATTGCTTTATACTGTATTATTAGAGACTATCTGTGAGCCTTTCCAATCATTTGGCTACTTTAGCGCTTCACAACTTTGGGGTCAATTATTTCCATTCATTTTAAAGCTAATGAAGCCTGAAATCTTATTCCTTTGCATTAAGGAGGTTCACTTAATTTGAAAGCTCTGGAAACGGATGGGTAACATGGGAAGTTTCAAGATGTGATACAATTTAGATTCCAAGTGAAACTTAATAAGGTGTTGGCCGTTCCACTAGTATCCTTGTCAAGAATGCTTATCAAAACTTTTTCACAAATTGAAAAGTTATATTAATTTGTGGAATCAATACCCACTAGATATATGAAGTGGTGTCAACCAGCATGTTAAATACATTTATATCCCCACTCCAATCTATTCCTCCTACCTAAACTAAAATCTATTCTAAAATCTCGTACCACACCGAGTGTTTCTCTTGTAGGCTCTCCCTTCTTCCCTGGAGGTCCACACCTTTCCTATGGAGGAGGACAATGTGTCATCTTCGCCCAGGAAGCCTGTAGGTAACCTGGGCCAGATAGGAGACAGCTTCTACAATTATGTGTACTTGTTTAACAAAATACTTAAATTTGACCTCTCTTAACAATTTTGTTGGGTCTTATTAACTTTTTTTTTTTCGGGGAGAGAAGGTGTTATAAGCCGTATATTTCAATAAAGGGTAAAGCTCCCACAAATAAGCTCTTTTGTTGGATGAATTATAAAAATAGATATTAGATAGTTCCACAGTTTTTCTTGTAACAAGACCAAATCAAATTATTCAAATATTACCTTTGTTCTTGTTATCTTTTGATTCTAATCTATAATCCAAATTGTACCTTACCACTTGGTTGTTGTTAGCACCAATCAAGCAGAGTTTGACTTTTGGTGACTATATGGACAAATATTCTCCAATTTGATATGTTAGTGCCCTTCACTTGCAGCTTATCTAGAGACCTTCCGATTGCTTTTTGACCCCTTCTAGCCAGCTCATTGCAGGTCTTCCTCTCTTCATTCAATTTTTCCCAACCTAAAATTTTTTTCAAAGCCATTCGCTCTCATTAGGTGTCTGAAGTAGGTCAGTCTTTGTTTACAAGGATCTAACAAGATTAATTTCATTTAAGATTGAAATCCTTAACCCTTTATCTGTCCATAGTACTTTTGAGTACCTTTCTTCATGTCCATAATTCAACAGCTTCAATTATTCTTTTCTGAGAGTTCAGCTCTCACATCTATAAATGAACACAGGGAATACCAACCCTTTATCTTGATGAGACAGAGGCGGGGATGTAGGATGTAGTTGTCAGAGGGTTCATTATGGGGGGCGATTCATCTTGGTGGGCCACAGTCATTAGGGGCCGATCCAATAGGGTCTTTGGGTCTTGGGTTCCGTCGTGCCAGTTGTGGGGGGTGTTGCTGCTGTAGCACGACATGTTATATATTTTTCCTCCAGGTGTATTGTGATTGAGGAGCAAACTGGGTCGTTATCTCTAACATGTTGCCACGGAAACTGGTTAATGGTTAAATAAAATAGTCTATACAGCTAATGTTATCCCCCGAATTGAAAATGAATTTGCCTATTTATGATTAACTAATACATATGACTGAGCAGAAGTTCCTCATGCTTGTCCAACATAATTTTTCCATTAATGTACCCCCTATACTTCTGATGAATTTCTCTAGATGCACCTTATTGTTAGCCCCAATTGTCCTATCACCTTGAAAAATTACGATTAGTGTCAGTGTTACAAGCAACTTCGGATGATACACATGGTAAATTCTCTACATGATTACATACATTAAACTTCAACCACAGGATTAGAGGTAGAATTGCACTTACCACGTGTTCTCCTTTTTGGGCAATCTCAGTGTTTTGTGCCCTGTCTGGAAACATGTGAAGCATCTTGGCTTTCCGTCCACCAGCATAAGTCTCCTTGTCTTTTCAGCTGACATCTTGACCCATGGGTTTTATTTTCGTGCTTGGTCACAATCCTCCACTGTCCTGGTCACTTTTCATAGGGGTGGCTGCTGGTGTCGTACTATCCCTGCTTCCACCCTTTATTCAGTTTGTTCACCTCGTCACGAAGCTTCACCGCTTCGAAGAATTCAGCCGTCTTCGGTTGTTACACCATGAGGCCGCTAGCAGTAGCCAGACCAGCAAGAGCCAGCACCAACGCCCACAGTGCCTCTGTCGATGATTTGAATGGTGAAAACTCATCAGTGTTGCGTGGACCATTATGAGGTTGTCTAAGTGCCGCTAGTTGTTGGCCACCTCAATTGGTCATGTCGCCATCCAAAGGTCCTTGCTCATCTCATTTTTGGGGAAAATAACCTTTAGTGCCTTTCCGATTTCCTCCAGGTTTGCCAACTCGGTTATTCTAGGTTGGTGAATTCTTTTGCTTCTACTGGGAGCCATTGAATTAGGAATTGACTCATTCCATCTTTGGAATCTTGTATGCCGTTAACCATGTTCGCACGTTTTCCAGGAAGTCCTCCCAGTCTCCCTCTCCGGGTTGAAAAGCAGACCATCTACCTATCCATTGTTTATGCTTGGAGCTTGAGGTATTGGGCTGACACTGCATTCCACCATGTGATGAAACAAAGGCGGGGATGTCGGGTCTCAGGGTTTATAATGGGGAGTGATTCATCTTAGTGGGCCACCATCACTAGGGGCCGATCCAATGGTGATCTTTAGGTTCTGTCTGGCCAGTTGTGGGGGTGTTGCTGCTGTGCATGACACGTTATATAATTTTTCGTTAAGGTGTATTCCGATCGAGGGGTTAACTGGGTTAACTCTAACATGTTGCCATGAAAATGATCAACGGTCAAATACAATAATACCTGTTAACTCTGGTACCATTTCTGATATAAATAAAATAAATGATAATAAAAGAATAAAATAAATTAAATATATAAGACGATTAACAAGAAATAAAATAGCTTCTAATTTAATAGATAATAATTTACAATCACATGCACCATTCAGTCGTCTACTTGTTGACAACTGACTTGTTGTCTACTTTTGTCCAATTTCATCATTGCTTCTCTTCCTAGTGCTATTATTTTTGTTGTTTTTATTGTTTTTCCTTATCCCTTTCTTTAAAGATTACATAAATTCCATGAGTTCATGTTTTTTTTTTACTTCCTCTCTAAAGCAACCTCCCATCCTATCAATCCTGGATCTTAAGAATACGAAGTGATCAACTATATCAATTTTTTTCTAGTTAAATAACTAATTTTAGTTATAATTTTTGGTCTTACCTATATTTAATTTTAAACCAAATTTTTCACGTTCTTAATAATCTCTTTGTTTTTTTTTGGTTTTCTGCAATAATCAGCATAGCCAAAGGTTGTTAATTTTTCCCCTCAAATATATAGAGGTTGAAGAGATATGGCGATAGTATATAGCCTTGCCCCACTCTTTTTTGTGGTTTTGAACCAATCTCTATATGGGAATATTCTGTCTTAATGGCTTCCTGTTTTGTATATAGATCTTTAATCGGGGAAATTAGGTGTTCTGACACACCCAAAAGTTTTAGTGTTGTCTATAGTTCAGTGTGATTTATGAAATCAAAAGCTTTACCAGTCAATAAAACATATTTACATATTTTTTATGTATTTCTTTATGCCTTTCCATTATTCATCTTAGATTTACTATTTTATCTCTTGTCTATCTACCTTTTCTGAAACCTGCTTTTTCTGGTGGTAATTATTTAAATGGGTTCTCCATTCTTTTATGTATTTTTTGGGCAATATCCTCTGCTTAAATCTTTTCTACTTGACAACAAATGAATCTTTTGATAACAATTTTATATAGAAAATAATGCAAAGGAATATAATATGGTTTCTGGAGTTTGCTAGATAGTTCCAAGTTGGAACAATATTTTCTATATAGGACGAACATTTCACAAAATCTAGAATGCTTAAAACAAATGAAATTAGAAATAATTAATAACATTCCTAAAAATGTAATAACTCTCCACACTGATGGTAGCAGAGACAAGTTAGGACACACTGGCAGTCTCATTTAAATCACAAATGGTATTGGGAAAATAAATTGAAGAAACCCAAATTTTTACTCAAGTCTCAGAACTTATAGCCATCTATGAAGCCTTAAAATCCATCAGAAATACTAATTTTCAAGACATCTGGATTCTTACCAGTGCCAACTTGAAACACACAGGGAAACTTGGAGCCAAAATAAGCAGGAACATAATTGGTTATCTCCAAAAACACTCAAAAACCACAAAAATTTATCTTCAATGGATACCCTTCACACATTGGCATTGAAGGCAATGAAGCTGCTGATGCGCTTGCAAAAAAAGGCACAAGAGAACCCTTGCTACGGAAAAATAAACTTAAACTTAAAAATAAATAGAGACAGTAGCCAAAAAAAATAAAAATAAACAATTTGGAGGATCCCACTTAAGCACAGCTGGAACAGTGGAGTGGACCAAGGAGGAGCTCTGAAACTCATAAATAGACAGCATCAAACAACACTAACAAGATTTAGAACAGGCCATCTTAATTCTTGAAATTGAAGATTCTTCGGCCAGTAAATCTTTCTATTATCTCAACGTTTCGGCAAAAATCTTTTGTCCTCGTCAGGAGCAAATTAAAACATTTGGCAAGGCGTTAAAAATTATTCTAAGGTTCCAAGGGCGTTCTCACACGATATTTCAAATTTTGTACCAATGATAGAATGTTGATTCCTGAAGTTTTGCCTTGATTACACTAGTACACAAAATGAAAAATAATTTCTCCTCCTCAAATAAACAAAACATTTTATGGGTTAACTTTTTGTGCTGATTAACATGGTATCAATATTTATTTTTGATTAGCTCAATTTCTCAAGTTATGGATATAATGCCTTTTACCCATGATATTCATCTATTGGAGGAAAAGTTATGACATTAAACTTATTACTATATAAATAAATGCTCCAAAGATAGTGCAAATGAAGAAACAATATTATACATACATGCATGTTTATATATTTTACTTCAATAACTGCCCTTAGATATATATATTTATCAAACTACTTACTCTATATCCATATATATTTTCATTTATATATATATATATATATAAATCTAATTTCTTTCCCTTTCTTTTTCAAATTTATCAGGAGAATTGTTTTTATATATAAGTTGGAAGGTCTTAACAAAAAGGTGTGTATGCGAAAAAACATTTTATTTGGTTTAATTAACATTATTCATAAAGTTGTAGTAATATTTAGGAAGTATAAAAAAATTATATTCATGGATTTAAAGATTTTTTCTGTGAAGTCTATTATATTTTGTTTGTCATCACACATCAGATTCCGTCAATTATCCGCCACCATATGTTGATTCCACAGACCATTGTATCGTTGCTCAATGATTTTAATATTTTGGTGGAGGCGTTCACCTTGTATTTTGCTCTCTGCACCGAGATTATCAGGGTTAGTTTAAATGTGAATCCATAAAATGAAATTTTAGATTCGTTATACACTCGAGCTTATGGAATTTGGAAATCAGATTTTCGACGATTCTCACATAATTCGGTGACTTATTATTGCTTGAAAAGTGTTTGACAACGTTGATGAGTGCAAGCCAAGCATTTTTCTCATCTTCTTTCAATGTTGCAATAAACTCTTTGTCATTTATTAGTTTACGAATTTGAGGTCCAAATAAAATACCTTCCGTTATCTTAAAACAACTAATCTTCGGAAATTTAGTCATTAAATATTTGACAGCATCACTTTCTTTCTTTAATAAAGCCTTTAAAAAAATTTTCTTCAACCCTAATTTGATATGTAGAGGGGGAAGAAGCATTTTTAGTTTATGGAAAAGCGGTTCATTTTCAACGTTTTGTTCACCTAAGCGAAACATACTTCTTTCAGGCCACATTTTTTGTATATAATGATTCTTTCTGTCTCTGCTGTCCCACATGCATAAAAAGCAAGGATACTTTGTGTTTCCTTTCTGCAAGCCCTGTAAAATTCCTATTGTACACTATTACGATAGACAGAGATTTTGGTTTGTGGTAACAAGAGGTTCCTCTGCTTTAATCTTGATCCAAGGATTTCTGCTGCTTCTTTTGAAAGCCCTAGATCCCTAACTAGATCATTTAATGATGCCTGATCAAATAAATGTGGAATGCCACTTTCATTTGAAATAAATTCAGGGTCTTCTAATTAATGATCATCTGCAAATGCTGTGTGCTGATCATCCTTTTTGATCTAGGATTCTTAAACCATTTTAGGAATCGGTATGGGGTTCTCGAGGTTGTGAGGAATAGGTTGCCTAGCTGATGGTATATCAGGATAAAAGTTATGTTTGCTTCTTATTGCTATTAAGGCGTGTGATTTTGCAGACACAGAAATAACAATCGTCATGGAGATTTTTTGGTTCTCGCCAAACCATTGGTACACCAAAGGGCATACCTTTTGATTTCCCCGATTTCCATTGCAAAAGCCCTTGATAGCACGTTCCACACACACTATGGGGGCACCACTACTTGTCATGATCACCTAAGGCCACACCAAAATATTATTTATAGCATTCTTTTATCTTTGGGGTGATATGTTTCCTCTATTTGGTAATTTTGTAAATTTTCCACAAATGTAGCAGAGCATTTCTGGATTAGCTTTACATTTACGCGGCATTATTTATATATTTAAAAATATTTATGAAAATAAATGTATTGTTAAACATTTTCTTGATATAAAATTGCCTTGGTATGCATTTCATCTAAATGATGACTAAATTTTATGCTTACAAAGTCAAAAATCTTCAAAATATTTTGATGACAGTGATGACATCAGCTTTTTATAAAATTCAATATTTTCAAATATTTTTTTAAAAATTGAGCTAATTTTAAAAAATGGTTATAATCATGATCTATGGGTTGGAATTTACTAGAAATAACTTTCAAATATTGAGAAGGAAAAAGTGTGTGTACTAGTGTTATTTTTGTAGGTATCCCTCAGTATTTAACCCTTTCCGGGGGCCGCAAATGCTTTTGTTTACTTGAGTGAAGAGGCTGCCGTCTACTGCACACGTAATCCGATCTGCTCGCACATCTTACTCTTAAATCCCAATATTATCAAATATAATGGAAGTCATCATGTTTTACATGTGGAAATATACAGGGTGATTCAAAAGTCTTGCACAACTTTAAAAATTAATAATTCCGCGAATATTTGCACTAAAGCAATGCGGTAAACACCATCGTGTTCAGGATGCAATGGGATTTTTTAGGGCAAATAATCAAAAATTCAAAATTGATTTTAGTTACAATTTTATTCGCCAGATGTCGCTCTACCAGAATCAGATATTCAGCGGCCAAATTGTTTGATAAATTGGAAAATATATTTTTCCTTTTTGAATACCAGGAAAGAACCCTAATAATAGCAAAAAAAAAAAATTGATAAAACACCACTTCGCCAAAAGTAGAAGAATTGGTTGACAATTTTTAAATACAATCAGAGATAATGTAAAATAGGTAAATGCAAATTAAAACATGTAGCAAAAAAAATATTTTAGATGCGGTTTGCTGGAATCCTCATCAATTTATATTTTGAAGATAATAAATTTCTAATTTTTTAAATTCAACTCTCTCAGTATCTACTTATATAATTGCCTTATTCTGTCTGTGTGAAGTTCACTGTGTGAAGTTCACGGATAGATTTTGGTCAGAATGGATAAAATAAAAAAAGTGTCAAGGGATGGGAATCGAACCCACGACCTTCCGCTTACCGGGCAGATGCCATGACCACTAGGCTACCCTGGACATATTTTTCCGTTCGTAAAGTTAATATATGATGCCAATATATATAATAATTGTATAAACGAATGCAAGACAAAATCACCGCGAATGTTTCTTTTTTTTTTTTAAGGCAATTATCGTTTTGCACAATTACTTAATCTTTTAAAATAAATAACAATACTTAAATGAAAATGTTTCTTTAAATAAAATAAAATAAACTTTTAAATCGGTAACCTTTATGAGAACCTTTAAATATATATAAGTACCTTTAATCGATAATCTTTATAAGAATAAAATATGTAATTCATTAAATAGAAATTTAATTTTTAGTATCTCATTTATATTTTATTGTATTATATTATATATTATATTATATTTTATATTTGAACGATAGGCTCATTATTTCTTTATACCGTTATATATATTGTTACATCATGATTAATGGCGTATTTCTTATATTATTTTAAATATATTTGAAATTTAAATTATATATTTATTTATTTTTATATTCTATGATATTTATTTAAAACAGATTATTTTGATTATCATCATTTGTATTTAGGTACACGTGTGACTTCACTGCTCTCTTTGATGTGAGAAAATAAATAAATTATTCTGGAGGCTACTTAAAGTAGACTTATCTCATTATTTCCTTATATAAATTTGTAGGATGGTTGAAACACGCTCTGGTAAGATGCAAGACCCAGCACAGGAGAGAATCAAGGCTGAAGAGTCTGCCAAACTGCAGCCCAGTGCAACAATTGGTAGAGATGCTAGTTCCGACCCAGTTGTCCTGAATCCCAACATCGACATCCCCAAGTATGATGGAACGGAAGACCCTCGCCCATGGATTGAATCTCTTGAAGAAATTGGCTTCCTGTACCATTGGGCAGACTACATTATCTCTCGTTATGCTGCCATGAATATGATTGGTAGCGCCAAAACCTGGCTGAACCTACACAAGATAAGTTTCACCAGCTGGGAAAATTTCAAGAGCCGCCTAATTGAGGATTTTGCCTCAGACGCCAACAAAGAAGAAATTAAGATGAAACTAAACAGGATGCAACAGTGGAATGAACCTGCAATCAGGTTCGCAGAGGATATCCTTGTATTGTGCAACAAGGTCGACCCCCAAATGGAAGAAAAGACTAAAATAAACTGGGTTATTGGAGGGTTAAAGAAAGAATACTCTTTTTCCCTTCACCTAAACCCTCCTAAAAATACCAATGAACTCCTAGAAATTTGTAAAAAGCTGGATTTGTTCGAAAAGAATTACCAAGAACGTGCAGAAAAATCAAAAGCTCTATATAATGGACCACGCTCTCCTCGTCCCCATCATCAAGAGCAATGGAAGAATGCTACGTCGTTCAGAAGACCATATCAGAACACCTCCAAGCTCCAGGCCCCCGCTCCGAGGTACTACCAGAACACCTCCAAGCCCCAGGCCCCCACTCCGAGGTACTACCAGAACAAACCTCTGCCCCAGGTATCTGCCCCTAGACGATCTTACACTTCTAATCCTGAGCCAAAACCGGTCTACCCAAGTAAAACATACAATAAGAATCCAAATTCAATTAGGAATAGGACAGAAGACGGGAGACCAATATGTTTCAAGTGTAACAAGCCAGGACACGTAGCGCGGTATTGCAGAGTCAAGTTTGTGAGGATCGTAGAAGAGGACCCCTCAGTTTCCCAAGACAAGAGCCAAGAAAATCTTCAAATGGACGAAAGGAAAGATTATACACGGCCTCGCCTCTATGCGGATGTTTGTAATGACACACAAAGGAATATTCCTACACGGAATATCTATTCCGTGTTGGAAGATTTAAACTAAGTGTCGCGCTTGATTCCTTCAATCAAAGCAAGTCGACCATAAATGGAATTAGAAAGTTGGACCCTAGGTACAAAATTAATATTAATGTGGACAAGATAGGGTTATGCGAAGCTTTGATTGATGCAGGCGCCGATCTTTCAGTGGTCGACCTAAGAACAGCACTTTTTGCTGGCCGTGAAATAAATAGTCTCACTAAAACGTGTTCAGGACCCGATGGGAAAAAATTAGATATGGTAGGTAGCATTATTTTAGATTTGAAAATTGATGACACTGAATTATCCCACGAATTTGTAGTAATGGACGCGCATCTACGAACTCTTATTCTTGGACGAGATTTCCTTAAAAAAATGAATGCTAAAATTGATTGTAAACGAGAAACAATAAAATATAATTTGATGAGTAATCATGACGTAAGCAATTATGATCTGAAAAAAATAAAGAGCACTACAGATACCGTTATACCTAAACTATCTATTAAATTGATTAGGGCCTCAATAGAAGCAGAGGATGGCGAATACATCATCGAGGAGAACCATAAAATGTTTCAAACAAATGGACTTCGACTAGCGAGAAGCTTAATAAATGTTGTGAATAAGGAAACATATATCTGGATAACAAACCCTTACCCTCAACCATTAAAAATATTAAAAAACCAAACATTGTGCTTTGGAAGCCAGCCAGCCGAAGTGAATCTTATGGAAGAAAGTGAACAAAAAGAGCATGAAGAACCCCAATTTCAGATAAACGAAAATTTAGCATATACGGAAAAGGAGCAATTGAAACAAGTTTTGGAAAAGTACGAGGATTTGTTTTCGTCGGGATTAGGAAGATCCAACTTAGCGAAACATCGGATCGATACAGAAGGCGCGAAACCGATCAAACACAAGCCGTATAGGGTGAGCGCGAAAGAGCGAGAAATCATAAAAGAACAAATTGATGAAATGCTCAGAGACGGCATAATTAGACCATCCTCGAGTCCATGGTCCTTCCCTGTAATCTTGGTCAAGAAGCGAGATGGTAAGTACAGATTTTGCGTTGACTACAGAAAATTGAATGATGTAACAGTGAAGGATGTTTACCCAATTCCCAGAATTGATGAAGTATTGGATACACTTCAAGGATCCAAATACTTTTCAGCAATTGACCTTAAATCAGGATATTGGCAAGTAGAGGTTGAGGAGAAAGATAAAGAAAAGACAGCCTTCACTACAGCACATGGCCTATATGAGTTCAACGTAATACCCTTTGGTCTATGCAATGCCCCTGCTACATTTGAGAGGAACATGGAAAATATGCTTGGTAATCTTAGATGGCAAATTTGCTTATGTTATCTAGATGACGTAATCATTTATAGCTCGGATTTTTCAACACATCTAAAAAAAATAGAAGCTGTTTTAAAATGTTTTCGCGAGGCTAATTTAAAATTGAACAACAAAAAATGCCAATTTGCTTTCGAAGAACTGGAGATTCTTGGCCATATAACTAATCAACATGGTATAAAACCAGCGGAGCATAATATCAAGGCTATTAGAGATTTTCCTCGGCCCAAAAAGATAAAAGAAGTTCAATCATTTTTAGGAATGTGCTCATATTATAGAAAATTTATCAAAGGTTTTTCAAAAATTGCCGATCCATTAACCAGTCTTATAAAAAAGAATGTACCTTTTACCTGGACAAGAAAATCAAGAAAAAGCATTTCAAACCCTTAAAGTAGCATTGATAAATCCTCCAATCTTAGGGCACTTTGATCCTAATGCAATTACTTACATTCATACTGACGCATCTAACATCGGCCTGGGTGCAACATTAGTCCAAAAGTTCGGCGATAAAGAAAAAGTTACCTCGTATATTTAAGTCGAACACTGAGCAAACCTGAGCAAAATTATTCGACTACCGAAAAAGAATGTCTAGCTGTTGTGTGGTCAATGTCCAAGTTACGACCCTACCTATATGGAAGGCACTTCAAAATCGTAACTGATCATCACGCACTATGCTGGCTTAAGAATCTGAAAGATCCGACCGGCCGATTAGCTTGATGGGCACTGAAGATTCAGGAATATAATTTCGAAATTATACACAAATCGGGTAAAAAACATCTGGACGCTGATGGTCTATCTAGAGGACCCTTACCTGAAAACGAATGGGACGAAGATTATGAAAGACTATTTCTGAATCAAATAATAGACGAAAAGGATGATTTTATTGAGAATATTAAGGAGAACCTTAGTGGAAACAAGCGTTTAATTACACAGAACTTCAAAGAAGAAAATGGGTGTCTCTACAAGAAAAATCCAAATCCTGAAGGTAGGGCATGGTTGCTGGTAGTGCCAAAGAAGAGAAGGAAGGAAGTCATGAGTGAATACCACAACCATATGCTGAATGGCCAATCTGGGCGTCGCCAGAACCACTTACCGATTGAAGAATAAATACTATTGGCCTTCCATGTTGAAAGATGTTTCAGAATTTGTAAAGACGTGCCATCTTTGCCAAAGTCGGAAAGGTTCAAATCACTTGCCTTCTGGACTTTTACAACCTATTCCCCCAGCTAACTACCCTTTTGAAAGAATCGGAATTGACTTTGTTGGCCCCTTGCCATCAACGAAAAGAAGAAGGAAGTGGATAATTGTGTTGACTGATTATTATACCAAGTATGCTGAAACAAAGGCAGTATCAGAAGCAACTGTGAAAGAAGTCTCTACATTTTTAATTGAACATATTATTTTACGTCACGGGGCCCCAAGATTTCTTATTAAGCGATAGAGGTTCACAATTCACTAGCAATTTGATGAAGGAGGTAATGAAAATGTGCAAAGTGAAACACTGCTTCACAACGAGCTACCACCCCCAGACTAACGGAACGGCTAAATAGAACTTTAATCAATATGATCAGCATGTATGTGAACACAGACCAAAAGAACTGGGATGAAATCCTCCCTTTTATCACCCACGCGTATAATACCACGATTCAAGAAACCACAGGCTACTCTCAATTTTTCCTGTTGTTTGGGAGGGAACCCATGTCCCTCTTAGACGACGAGAATATCCCAACGGACAGTAACATGGACGATTACGACGAATATATAGAAAACTACTTAGATAAAATAGCAAGGACGAGACAGGTAGTCATTAACAACACAGAGAAGACTCAGGATAGAATGAAAAGAAACTATGATAAAAAACACAATGAGAAAATCTATGAACCAGGACATTTAGTGGCAGTTTGGACACCAGTCAGGAAAATTGGAAAATGTGAAAAATTATTGAGAAAATATTTTGGCCCATATCGAATATTAAAGAAGCTGTCTAACGTAAATTACTTAATTGAGCCGAAAGATAATCCTGGCCAAGACCCATTGATTGTCCATGTCTCAAGACTCAAACCCTATTTTGAGAGAATTGATGAGGTAACTCACGAGGACGTGACGACCTCTGGAGAGGGGGAAGTGTTACATCATGATTAATGGCGTATTTCTTATATTATTTTTAATATATTTGAAATTTAAATTATATATTTATTTATTTTTATATTCTATGATATTTATTTAAAACAGATTATTTAGATTATCATCATTTGTATTTAGGTACAGTGTGACTTCACTGCTCTCTTTGATGTGAGAAAATAAATAAATTATTCTGGAGGCTACTTAAAGTAGACTTATCTCATTATTCCCTTATATAAATTTGTAGGATGGTTGAAACACGCTCTGGTAAGATGCAAGACCCAGCACAGGAGAGAATCAAGGCTGAAGAGTCTGCCAAACCGCAGCCCAGTGCAACAATATATTATATTATATTTTATATTTGAACGATAGGCTCATTATTTCTTTATACCGTTATTATACCCTTATATATATTATTATCCGAGTGAAAGTTTGCCTAACGAATATTATATATTATGAAGTATAATAAACAATGTTAAAGATTAGTTTTAATTATTAATCAAGATTGTGTGTGAATATGTGAGAAAGATGTAATATCGTTGTTGTTTTCTTGGCCGACTGTTTTACATATGGTGTTATCTTAAAATTGCTTGTTTTGAATATTTTTTTAGATTGAGTTGAATGAATTGCTGAATTTTTTTTTGTATTTATATATAAATAAAATTAACTCTGTTGATTTTTTTTTTGTATTTAATCGATAACAGCGAAGTTACGCATGTTAAAGTTAGGAAAAATATTTTGATGTTAAGCAAAACCTGCTCCATCTCGTTTTACATAAATTTTGAAAATTTGGTCGAAATTGATGAATTGTAACGAAAGTTTTTAGCAAACACCACTTATGAAATTTGCATTTTATTAATATATATATTATATATATATTATACCGTTTTGCACATATGTGTTACACATATATATTATATTATATTATATTTTATATTTGAACGATAGGCTCATTATTTCTTTATACCGTTATTATACCCTTATATTATATATATTATACCATTTTGCACAATTATTTAATCTTTTTTACATAAAGTACAATACTTAAATTGTACTTGGCGCCAATTTATAATTGTAACGAATAGTATTTGAATTAAAACATTTTTAAAATATATACGCACTCGGGTAAAACCCGGGCGTTGCCCGGGCCATTCAGCTAGTTAATTATATTTATTTTAATTCATTTGAAAATATGTATCTATCTCTGATAATTTATTTTACTCTGGAATGCTGTTGTTGTCGTCGTGTCCAATAAAGAGCCTCAGATGTCTCCATGCATCTCTATCACAGCAGCAGCAATGTCCACCATCTTGGGCGTGTAAAGCTGCTGCTCTGGGTCTATGTCAATTTTCTGTAAGGCTGAAGCCATTGCTGGGTATGAGAATATGTGAGTAGGTGTTTGTTCCACACCAGGACAGTTGTTACATGTCCTATAGGTTCTTGTGCCATCTGGATGTATTATCATTGCTTTATAGTGTTTTGTTTTAAGTCTTGTTATAGTTTGTCATTTTTCTCTCAGAGTTTATTTCACATTTTGATCTTTTCTTATTTTATGTTTAATTATCTTGTATTTTGCAAAAGCATTAGCGCCAAATAATGACATTTGTTCTTTCCTTTGGCTCAACTTTCTGGCTTCCTTTGCCAATTCAACTGCCATTTCAATACCCCCAATCCCAGCATGGGCGGAATCCATTGTAGAATGCAGTTATTCTCCAATGATTCCAGTTGGGTAAGTAACGAGTGTATTTTCTGTGTGATTTTAGTATTGCTCTTCTGAATTGCTTCTAGAGCGGATATGGAGTCTCTGTATATTAAAATTCCTTCTGCTTGATGCAGGGATGGTAGGTTAAGGCATGCATCAAGGGCTTTCCAGATAGCTGTCAGTTCGCAAGTGAAGTTTGACGAAATCTGTCCGGCTCCTTCTTTGATTTTGATGTGTGTTCCATCTTGCAGTATTATGTTAATTCCGGCCCCTCCATTACTCAGGGTAAGGTCTGATGATCCATCTGTATATGCTGTTGAATAATTTCTCTGATCGTATAAACCAATTGTGTTAAGCCCTTTCATTTTAAGTATGTTTTTGTTCTCTTATTTATTGCAGGGTTCATTCAGGTTAAGATTGAGGACAACATTTGATGGCAATGGTGTAGGAAATATTGGTTCTTCTTGAATTTGAAAGTCATTGTGTTCCATATTTATGTTCTTTCTAATATTGTCGTCGTGTTGAAGATCTTTTGAGTCTTTCTTTTTGTGTCCAGTTCAAATAGGTTCTATGGGATATGTGTTCAGCTTCTGTTGTATATATATTAATTAATTGTTGCCACAGAGTGTGTGTAAGCTCACAGGTAAATAGGTGCTAACCTAAAGAAAAAAAAGTTCCTTTGTTTAATATTAGTTTTCCCATTATATTTTGTTTTCTCTCTTGTAAATCAATAAATATAATGTTTAATTAATAATTCTTGGAATCAGTTTCATTAAAAATTCTAAGCAAAGTCGATTTAAGCTCAAAAGCCAAAATATTTAATCTGAAGATTAAGCAAAAAGTTTAAAAATTCTAAGCAAAGTCAACAATTGGTAGCAGAGCGTGGTTGTTCGATTTAAGCTCAAAAGCCAAAATATTTAATCAGAAGATTAAGCAAAAAGTTAATTCTGATCGGTAGGATTAGCCGCCATGAGGCCAAACTGCAAACAGCACGTGCGTTCACTCCCTGTAAATATACTTTTAATAATCTACTTTAATATTTAATGAACCTAAATATAAATATATAATTAACTTAGAAATACTATACCCTAAACATAATCTTACCACAGGGGATACCGTAGCCTCAAAAGCTATGCTGTTTTTCTATAATCAGACACCAAGAGAAAAAGATGAAATTAACATATATAGTACTTGCATTATTTTTATCGTTTGCATTAAAGAGCCTAAATTTCTCGTTGAGAAGTAGGATGAATTAAAAAAACTATCTTACAATAACAAAATGTACCCATCCTGCTACCTTGCGCTAACTCAAAAGTATTCTTCTGCCTACTTGATAAGAGTGATTGACATTCTACTGATCATTGGTGGTGTGGAACTCACCCCGGGCCCCCTACAAAAAAGCAAACAACACATTCGACTGTACAAACTACTGAGACAAAGGAAGTTATTGAAAATGATCTCAAATCTCTTGTTAAACAAATCCATACAGAGCTAAGGACTTTAGGAACAAGACTAGAAACTAGATTACAAAACATTGAACAAAAGTTCGAGGAATGAGATCAAAGATTAACCGCTATCGAAACTTCACAGAAAACATATTTGGAATTAGCCACAAAAAACGATTTAAGAATAAAAACTAGAGGATCATGATGATATGTTGGAGAGGAAAATAAAGGAAAATAACCTTATATTTTTTTTTGTATAAATGGGCCCGAAGCCGAAAACTCTGATGAAACTTTATGCAAATTAGTTAAGGCGATAAATGAAAAGATGCAAATACAAGTCGAATCGGAAATAACGCATTGTCATCGACTTTCAAGTAAAGCTAACGTGCCAATTTTGGTTGAAATACCGAAACAAATCACAAGAATTGCATTACTTAGGAATTCCTACAAATTCAGAGATGATAAAATTTTTGTAAACAAAGATTACACTCTGAAGACCCGAGAACAACGCCGCATCCTGATTTCTAAGAAGAGAGAACTATCTGAAAAAGGAATACGCTCAAAATTAAGAGACAATAAGCTACTTGTAAATGGACAAAAATACGAAGTCGCTGACTATAGAGTGGTTGGTGAAAAAGGCTCTACATCATAGCAGTTGACGCAGCCCCGAATTGATGTTGACAACTCAGAAACTTTACAGATACTACAAAATAAAATACATACAAATAAAGATTCACAAAAAAGTTTTAAGATATTAGCTTTAAAAAACCAAAAGTTACGGTAAACACAATAATAAGCTGGGATATACGAGGGCCATCCAATAAATAAGCTTCCCTATTTTTTTTTTCTGTGAACGAAATGTTGTAAAAATTAGTTAGTAGTGTAAGAAATGGTCACTAGGATGCGTTGGAAGCGCGTGACCTACAAAGTCACGCTACTCGTACGCGCAAGTCCATAGCGCTTCAGTTTCCATGGAGCTACCACTGGTGAACGTGTCCACTTGCGAACTCCGTTGTGTAATTTGTTTTTTTCACGGCGAAAAATGAAACTGCGGTCAATATTCATCGCAATTTAGTGTCAGTGTATGGTGAAGGATGTATGACTGGTGAACGTGTCCACTTGCGAACTCTGTTGTGTAATTTGTTTTTTTCACGGCGAAAAATGAAACTGTGGTCAATATTCATCGCAATTTAGTGTCAGTGTATGGTGAAGGATGTATGATCATCCAAATGGTTCGCCAATGGCGTTTATGGCTCTTGGAAGGACGGCAAAACGTGCATGATGACGAGCGAAGCGGCAGGTCCGTTACTGCTACAGTCAATGCAGCCGTTGCTGCTGTTCGGAATGTGGTGGAAACAGATCACCACGTCACCATTGACGAAATAATGATTCGACTGCCTCCTGGAATCGAAATTGGGCGCTCTTCGATTGGAACAATCATGTCAGATGTTTTGAATTTTCGCAAAGTCTGCGCAAGATGGGTCCCGCGTTTGCTCTCGGAAAATCACAAGCAACAACGGATGGAGGCAGCCCGAGCTTTCCTGGAAATGCATCGAAGAGATGGAGATCAACTGTTTTCCCGTATAAGCTGGGTGCATCATTTAACTCCAGAAACAAAACGACAAAGCATGGTGTGGAAGAAGCCTGAGGAAAGTGCACCAAAAAAGGCGAAGGTCACAATCTCTTCAGGCAAAGTTATGGCTATCGTCTTTTGGGACTCTAAGGGTGTTTTATTGGTTGACTACCTGCCCCCAAACACTACGGTTAACGCTGCGAGGTACTTCGAAGTCCTCACTAAATTCAGAGCTGCAATAAAACGGAAACGTCCTGGACTTTTGTCTCTGAAAGTGCACTCGTCCATGACAATGCTCGCCCTCACGCAGCACGAACAACCCAAAGGTTGCTGGAAAACTTCAAATGGGAAATTTTCACACATCCACCTTATTCTCCGGATCTTTCTCCAAGTGACTTCCATCTTTTTCAAGCACTCAAGTTGCATCTTGGTGGCAAGCACTTTGCGAATGATGACGAAGTGCAGGCGGAGAAGAACCACTGGCTACGAAGACAGGACACGGCTTGGTACAACAGTGGTATCAAAAAATTGCTACAACGGTACCAAAAATGTTTGGACAGAAATGGTGATTATGTAGAGAAGTAGTCTATGAGTTGTATAATGAAAATAAAATAACTGCATAATTGTAAATAATGTTGTTTATTTGTTAAAAAATAGGGAAACCTATTTATTGGATGGCCCTCGTAAATGGACTTTTTAGGATGCTCTCTGCTTTTCCACTTCTCGAGTACATTAAAAACTATGAGATCTTCGCTTTACTTGAAACATGGTGTATACATTTCACAAATATAACATTAAAGGATTTTCAAATTTTTGAACATCCGGCAACTAAGACCACAGAAAGGGGAAGGGGATCAGGAGGAATAATTGTGGGTGTCAAAAAAGGGGGACATTACAGGTTGCACAGTACAGAAAAGGATAACATCTGGATATCGATTTTCTTATCACAAAACATAGGAACCGGCAAACCTATCACCTGCTTGATAGTTGTATATCTCCCTCCAAACGAACTGTACCAGAATAACTTAGTTAGATTAACTAAATATATGGAAAACCGATAACTGACGGGAACGAACTAATTCTAATTGGGAATTTAAATATTATAACTGGAGGGCTCGTGGGACTGTATAATCCAACAGATTTTCAACTCTCTTTAGTTTCTGAAAGAAAAGCAAGAGATCTAATAATTTCACCACTAGTTGAAGGACTTCTCGAGTTTCTCGAGGACAATTCGCAGACAATAATCAACAGAAGATCAACAGGAGACAGAGAGGGAGACTGGGGATATGAAATGTACCAATAGCAAAAAATGATAATGTTATATTTATAAATACACATTTCTAAAATAAAAATAGCATTATAAGTTTATGGAATAAAAGATTAAACCTTATAAATGAAAAAGGCATGAAAAAATGATTCAAGGACATATTCTAAGAGGATTGGATCTAAAAATCGAAAGGTTCCAGAGTGCAAAGAATGCATAATGGGAAAACTGGTTCAGAAGCCGTATTGTAGCGTAGAAATCAAGCCTTGAAATATCCTAAGATGTAAAAGTATTTATTGATGATGTCACAGCGACGAGTCGACAATTATTAACAAGTCAGCCGAAACAATCTACTGCTAGGGAATCTTAAGCAAGCAAGCAAAGAAATATTTTAAAGATGATTTCACAAATACAGAGTGATATATTTTTATAATCTGTTGAATATATTTTCATTGAATAATATTAAATTAAATAATTAAATATTTATTCGTCACATAGCCTCCTCCTATAGAGAGCATCGACCCGATGCTCAGCAGAAGACTTACGTCGTCAGTCTTAAGAACTAGTACTATGGCCAGGGATATTTTCAGGTGACTGCGGTGGATGTCTTCTTTCAGTTGAGATATCTTCTTCATGAGGACTTGGTAGGTCTATGTTTACGTCAAGGTAGCTTTTTCTCATTTCTACTGTGGTCGGCAAGGGGGGATTTTATAACTTTGCTGCCTCACCTCCATTGTAGTCTATCATTTAGTTTTAATGGCGGGGCGTCCAGCTAGATCTTCTAGCAGGTGAGAAATGTTGTCTGTTTCGACCGCGATATGAAGTAGGGCTTCGGTAGCGAATGAAAGTTTTCCTCGATGATTCTTCATTGGGGTCCTGAGATTCAGCACGAGAGTTGTAGGATACCATTGCGTCTTGCTTTCTTTGGAAATATTCATTTCTCCTTTCCTCATTGTGTCTCTTCCTGTCACGGCAATAGCGGACGACGTGACCTGGGCGTCCGCAGTAGAAACAGATTGGCCTTCCCTCAGTTGTACGCCAATCATTGGTGTCGCATCTTCCTCCTTGTTTTGGGTATCGAGAATCAGGGTGCGGTCTTATCGTTTCGGCCTCATATCTAGTATTTAAAAACTGTCGGGGTCTTTCCTTCCGAGGGGGACTTCTCCTAGACTTTGAGATTGGCGCCAGGGTTCTTCCAATCTCCTCCTTTACAATTTCTTCGATTGTAGCATTTTTTGGTTCCTCCCGAGGAGAGCCTAATGCCCGCTGTACCTCCTCACGAATAATTTGCCTAATCATAGATGACAGATCTTCTCCGTCATCCTGGTCACAGAGAGAGGCTACATTTGGTAGGCGCTCGTACCTGGTTGGGGTAACTCGCCTACAACGGAGCGCTTCGACATGGCGACATTCTGTAATGAATTGCTCGGTGCTCTGTACATCCCTCAGTAGGAGTGCTTGATAAAGCTCCTCAGCTATCCCCTTCATGAGGTGGGAGATTTTATCTTCCTCACTCATTTGAGGATCAACCTCTTTGCACAAGCACAGGAGATCCTGGATGTAACATTCGGTACTTTCACCTTTTAATTGTGTCCGTGTTTTAAGTTTTTTCTCCGCTTGCAATTTTGAATTTTCTTTTTTTCCGAACACATTCTCTAATTGAGATGTGAATTCCTTCCAAGTCTGTATGCTTTCTTCGTTGTTCTCAAACCATTTGAGAGCAGTTCCAGACAGATAAAAATAAACTTTAGTAAGACAAAGGGTTTCATCCCAATGGTTGTACTTTGCCACACGTGCATACCCTTTTAACCATTTTTGGAGATCTTCACCATCCTCCCCGGAGAAAATGGAAGGGTTCCTTGGCAGATGTTGAACAACGTAGTTGCTTACCTGGGTACCTGCTTCCGTCTTTACATTCATAGAAGTTTCGTCTGATTCAACAGAATCAATTTTTCCTTTATTTCTTAATGGGTATTGGTCCAGCTTCTCCACCAGTTGTAGCGTAGAAATCAAGCCTTGAAATATCCTAAGATGTAAAAGTATTTATTGATGACATCACAGCGACGAGTCGACAATTATTAACAAGTCAGCCCAAACTATCTACTGCTAGGGAATCTTAAGCAAGTAAGCAAAGAAATATTTTAAAGATGATTTCACAAATACAGAGTGATATATTTTTATAATCTGTTGAATATATTCATTGAATAATATTAAATTAAATAATAAAATATTTATTCGTCACAGTATAATATTACAGGATATTATACAGTTAATCCCCTGCAGTTGATTCATATGGGTTTATGTGGACCAATGCCATGTCAATCTTTAGGAGGATCTAAGTATTTTCTTGTTATAGTAGATGACTACAGTAGAAGAATTTTTGTATATTTCCTGAGATCAAAAGATTAGACTTTTGAAAGATTTAAAGAATTTAAAGCAAGAGCCGAAAACGGTTATGCAAATGATATTCAGGAAGATACTAATTGTGAAAATTTGACCTATAAAGGAAATTTTATGAAGAAATATTTGCTGAAAACTTATTTATCCTAAAAGAAGACAATCCTGTCACAGAGAGTAAAATGAAGTGTCAGGAGGATATTTCAGTAAACCCAGGTGGTGACACTGATTATGACTCATCACAAACTGACCAGATAGAGGAAAGATGCGTAAAAGTAGGAAGAAAGAAAGGAGAAACAAAGAGCATCTTAGAAGAATGGCACAAAGCAAGACTTTAAGAACAAGAAAGGAGATTGAATAAGGAGTTTGATGCTCACAAAGAATAAAGGATAGGAATGAGGCAAATTTAATCATGGAATTAGATCATTATATCCCGGAGAACTTTAAAGAAGCAATGGATAGTGGAGAAAGAAATGAATGGCACAAATCAATGGATGAAGAACTCAGTGAGATAGAGAAACATAAAGTATGGACACTAGTACCAAGGGAAAATGGTATGAAAGTCATTAATAGTAAATGGGTCTACAGTTCAAAGAAAACATCAAATGACTGCATATATGAAAGAAAGCCCAGACTGGTTGCTGTTGGATGCAATCAAAGATATGGTGTGGACTATAAGGAATCTTTTTCACCTGTACTCAAAAAGGAAAGCTTGCGAACAATAGTAGCTCTTGCAGCACAACAGAATTTAATCATAAAGACTTAGGATGTCAAGACAGCTTATCTCTGGTGAGTTTGAAGAGACAGTATACATGACACAACCAGATGGTTTTATGCAAAAAGGAGAAGAAAACAAAGTGTGTAGATTGGTAAAAAGCCTGTATGGTCTACCACAATCAGGAAAATGTTGGAACAAAAAGATCAATGAAATTTTATACCAGTTGGGAATGATTAGGTGATCCATGTGTCTATAAACTCCAGAGAGGAGAAGAGTATGCAATACTGGGTTTATATGTATATGATATCATCATTGCTGGAACCAGTAAGAAAATCAATGATAACCTGGCCTCAGAAATAAAAAACATATTTTTAGGAAAGGAAAGATGGCGCACCATTTATTGGAATTGAAATAAAATGGGCAGACGATAGATTTTATCTATCCCAGACTCATTATATTGATACAATTCTTCACAGATTTGGACTGGAAGAATGCAACAGTGTGCAGACAGCTGTAGATCAAAATCAAAATTTGAATGAATTTTTGGACTCTAAGCCAGTTGATAAAACTGTATACCAGGAAATGGTTGGATCACTTATATACCTTTCTACGGGTAATCGACCAGAAATATTCTTCAATGTCAGCAATTTATCTAATTTTATCAATTATTTGGTTGTTTATGCTTATTTTGGGGTTAAATTTATGGCCTTTTTTCCTGTCAGTGAAGAAGACGCATAGGTTTGTTTTTATTGGGTTTATGGTCATTTGGAGTTCCATTGCCCACTTCTCCAGTCCTCTCATTGATGTGTTCAGTATTTTTTCTGACTTTTCTATACTGCTACTTGTGTGCCATATGGCTATATCATCTGCATAACAGGCAACCTTTGTGTCTTCAGTGAGGTAAGGATGGATGTCGTTAATATATAGCAGGAAGAGTAGAGGACTGAGCACAGATCTCTGAGTTACACCAGCCCATGTTCTTCGGTCCTCGGAAAATGCTCTATTGACCCGAACCTTTATCCTTCTTCCCCTTAAGAAGTGTGCAATCCAGATTAAGGTTTTTCCTCTTACTCTAATTTTGTGCAGCCTTTCAAATAATTTCTCCCTCCACACTCGATCAAAAGCTGAGGTCATATCTAGGAATACGGCCGTTGTCTTCTTTGGCGGTTTTTCCTGTAAAGAATCTATTATTGATTGGCAGTAGTAGAACAGTTGATCAGTTGTACAGTGTCTGGATTTATAGGCAATTTGGTAGAAGTTTATTTTATTATTGTTAATGAGCCAGACTATGAGCCTGAAGTGGATAATTTGTTCTGTTATTTTACAAAGTATGCTGGTGAGAGCAATTGACCGATAGTTCTTGCATTCCGTGGCATCTTTGTTTGGTTTCAATATTGGCACTATAATTGATATCTTCCAATTCTTTGGTAGTTTACCAGTTTGCCATGAAATGTTCAGTATTCGTAGGAGTTGATTTTTAGCTTTGTCTCCAAAGTGTTTAATCATTTGACCAAAGATTAGATCATCTCCTGGTGACCTCTTGGTATCTAACTTTTCTATTGATGAGTTTAGCTCATTAAATGTGAAGTCTCTCGAGAAAATATCTTGTTGATGGTAGTTTCTTGCTTCTTTAACTAACTTGTTTATATTATTTTTTAGAGTCCTGTCTTCATTCATATAGCTGAGTCTGGAAGTGCTTGAAAGATATTCAGCAATTATGTCAGCCATCTGTTTGTTTGTTCACGCTGTTCTATTCATATCGGTTAGAGTATTGGAGGTAGGTGTTGGTTTTAATTGTTTTCTAACACTAATCATATTCCAGTGTTGGCTGTCTTTTCTTGGATCCATTTTTCACAGAATCCTGCCATTTTTATTGTTTGCATATTAAAATTTCTTGTTCTATTTTGTGACTAATTTCAATTAGTTCCTTTCTGTTTTATTTGTTTTAAGAAGTTCATTGATATAATCTCTCTCTGCAATCATTGCCTCGATGTTGTGGTCCTTCCAGTAAGGTATCCACAGGGCTTTACATCTACCTTTAGGTGTCGATGCTTTTGCAGCTTTGGATATGTTCGAAGTGAATTTTTCCAAGTTTTTGTCAAGCGTTCTGTAATTTAATTCTTCGTTGCACAGTTCTTCAAGCTTTTCTATGAATTTTTTCCAGTGTTCTTTTATTCTGTTGGACATTCTCAATTTTAAAGTTTAGGGTTGTTAAAATTGGTCTGTGGTCACTGATTGCACTTTTCAGGATTTTTCATTTTGTTGTGGGTGCGATGTCGTAATTTATCGCTGTGATGTCTATTGTGGATTCTGTGCCTGTGGACTTGGATAGATACGTGGTCTCTCCATAATTTAACAGTGTAAGGTCGAGGTCGGTTAGCATGTCCTCAACCTGCTGATCTTTGTTATCCTGGACAGGTGATCCCCAAGTTGGACTTTTGGCGTTAAAATCGCCGAGTATGATTGTGATATCTGAAGACGCTTTACTTAATGTTTCTATCAGGCCTGTATTGACGCTAGAATTATTGGGGTGATAAACATTTATGGTTGATATTGTTTTATTTGGGAGATAGATTTCTATTGCCTGAGCTTCTGCCTAGCTTTCTGTAGGCTTACTCTGATTATAGGCGATTTCCTTAAATTCGATTTCTGGAGTTTTAATCAAAACGGCAAGCCCTCCTCCAAATTTTCCCTAGTCTGTACTTTCGTAGTGTTGTATAACCTTTGATATTGAAACTCATTTTCTGATTCAATTTTGACTCCTGAAGACAAGCAATTTGCACATTGTTGTCACGGAGAAGACAAGTCAGCTGTACAGAGAGCTGTAGTAGATTGAATTGCGTCCTCGTAGTAGATTTCTCATCAGGAGCCCGGGCTGCAACTCCTGACGCGGCGGTTACCCCATACGCGGTAGCATTACTGGAGATATCGGTTTTGCTCTTCATTGTAAAATGGGTGCCGTTGCCAAGTTAGTCACCTTGGAAACGAACCAGAATTTGGTCAAATATTCCAAGGGTCCAGGGGGGACCGCAGGGAGGTGTGGCCGGACTTCTTTCCCTTCCCCCTGGAATGCCGTCACTACGAGATAAAGCACTCTTGGTGAATTTTTTTTATTGCGATTCAGAATCTGCCACTGAAGCTTTACAAGCGTTTCATTCCTTTAAAGGTATTCGACCCATGAGTTGCTACTCTCTAAGGCGAATGAATAAAAGTTTCGAGGAAACTGGATCTCTGGAAGCAAAACCTAGGAGTGGAAGACCATCGACATGCAAGTCAGTGGTGGTTACGGTTTTGCAGAATGTTGAAGCTATTGAAACGTTATCCCGTATGAAGAAGTAAGTGCTCGAAAAGTTTCTCGACAAACGGGTATTTCGTATGGAACAGGTTGGAGAGAAAACACATTAAGAATTTTTCTTAAAAAATACCCATACAAAATTCGAAGATTTCATGAGTTGAAAGTCAGCGATTTTGAAAGGCGTCAAGAATTCGCTGCATGGGTTTTCCGGCAAATTAATATTGATGAAAACTGGCTGTCGAATGTTCCGTGGACAGATGATGCTTACTTTTCTATAAACGGATAATTTAACATTCAAAACAGCCGCATTTGGGCAACCGAAAACCCTAGGATTTTTACAGAAATGCCACTTCATCAGCCCAGAGTTACAGTTTTGTGTGGGTTCACTTCTTTTATTATTGGGCCATTTTTCTTTGAAAAATCAATGGAAGAACTTTTAAAACCGTTTTTGTAACTGATGAACGTTTTGTTCAACTTTTGAGAGAAAAGGGTATTTCCATATTGCAGGACAGACAAGCACTAAGCGAAATAACATTCATGCAAGATGGAGGACCTCCTCCTATTTCCCTCGGTGCCAAACGATTGCTGAAGGATACGTTCGGTGAAAATCGTGTGATAAGTCGCCACTTTATATACCAGTGGCCTCCAAGATCACCAGACTTGACGCCTTGCGATTTTTGGTTATGGGGGTACACTAAATCGCGTGTTTATCGATGCTGGCCTACCACATTGGTCATGTTGAAGGCTTCTATCAGTTGGCACCTTTCATCAATTTCATCAGAAATGTTATTAATGCTGTCCATTCTGTCATCTATCGTCTGCAGGCGGCGTTTGAGAATGAAGGGCGCCACTTTGAGCAAGGATTGTGACCTAATACAAGAGAGAAGGCAGTTACCTCATGTGTTATATAAGCTGCCATGTTTTATATTATCTACCAATATTTAGCAGCTCTGTGTTTTTGGTTATGGGGATAATAAATGCTGTCCTCACATCTTTACTTTTTTTTTTTTTTGTGAACAGTAATTTTTTTGTTTGTCATTTGTTTACATCTTATATTATATCGTGCAGACCAAAGTTATAACTTCTCGAATAACACTGGTACACACAATTTTTTCCCTTATGTTTAGTTTATCGCTTTTCGCTCATTAGAAGAAATAGCATAAGGAATATTCTCTGTACACCAATAACTTTAGAAATTTTGTGCAAAAAAATAATACAAAATTATTTTACTACCATGTTTTTCAAGACAAAAGGTCAATCTAAAAATGATTTTTATTTGAGGGGACACATTTTAAAAATTGTGTACAGTATAATAAGCAATGATAACATTTGACAAGCCCATAGGATATTGGGAGTGAAGTACGACAAATATTATTTGTCACTCCCCTCTATTTTTCATTTTTTGGATCATCACAAATATCCAGTTAAATAGTCAAGTGTCGCCAATTAGTCAAGAAACTACACATTCCTTATAGCCAGAAATCCTATTAGTAGTGCAATAATAATTTTTGGTACTATAGTAGCATTTCAAAAAATTGTGTATTGATATCAGTAGTGTTTTTCAAACATTCAATCTATTTCACAAAACTCCTTCTAAAATATTAATATTTTTGCTACATGTTTTAATTTGCATTTACCTATTTTACATATCCCAGATTGCCTTTTAAAATTGTCATCCAATTCTTCTACTTTTGGTGAAATGGTGTTTTATTAATTTATCATTTGATATTATTAGAGTTATTTCCTGGTATTCAAAAAGGAGAAATACATGTCGATCAGTTATATTTTTCAATTTATCAAACAATTTGGCCGCTGAATCTCTGATTCTGGCAGAGCGCCATCTAGCGAATAAAATTATAACTAAAATCAATTGAAATTTTTTCATTATTTGCCATAAAAAATCCCATTGCATCCTGAACACAATGGTTTTTACCGTGTGGGGGCCAAGAGATTTCCTTTCAGCCTGCTGGGATGACAGACCACGCCGTCAGCAAACATACAAGCAGGGCCATGAAATAGGAGATGACCACCGCGGCGCGGCAGATCGGCGGAAGCCAACAAAACCAGAATAGACATTCTAGGGTGTTGTCCTTTTTGTCTTCCTCTAAAAATGTAGCTAATAAGTAATATCAATAAAACACTAACTTTGAAATACTTTTCTGAGCCATCTCTGGCCTAATAAATCGACACACCACATTGGTGAGCCGGACTTGATGAAAAGGAAAATCATACGAAAATTTCAAGAGATAAAGAAATGCAAAAATTGATTAAAGCTTGAAAAGAAATTTCATCCAAGATATCGGGATATCATCTCAAGACAAAATTTTTATATTATCTTCCTTATTATTTTATCTCGATAATTTTATTTTTAACTTTATCTCTAAACATATCTAGCTGTTGTGTCAAAATTTAAATTTACGTAAAATGGAAACGGAAAATAAGCCTAGCGATACCTCAGAAATATGCAAAGTTAGTGTTAAAATACCGCCTTTCTTGGTTGAAAAACCTGAAATATGGTTCTTCCAGGTAGAAGCACAGTTCAAAATAGGTCGAATTATTCAGGAAGACTAAAAATATAACTATTTGATATCCCAATTAGAACCTAAATATATAGAAAGCATTTTTGACATAATTAATAGCAAAATTCACAACAAGTACTCTGAATGTAAATCACGACTACTTGAATTGTGCAGAGAAAGTGAAGGGTTGAGAATTAAAAAGTTAATTTCTGGCATAGAACTCGGAGACATGAAGCCGAGCCAGTTACTACAAAAGCTCAAATCCCTCGCTACCCCTGATATCTCTGACAATTTAATTAAAACTTTATGGCTTGATAAATTGGCCATTATGGCTGAAAAAATAAACAAGTTAAACCCTTCCAAAGAAATATTCGATGCAGAAGTGTCTTCTCCCCTAACAGATCGCTTGATCGCCAAATTGGAAGATCTTGAACGGCAAGTGTCCGTATTGAGGCTGGAGAGATCAAGATCTCGATCCAAAACTAGGAATCAGTCAAGGGCAAGAAGTAATTCTCAAAGATCTTTCAACGCAAAAAGGAAATATTGCTATTACCATTTTAGATTTGGTCCTAATTGCTTGCGAAATAAATGCAGGCCTCCGTGCAGTTGGAAAGAGTCGTGAAACTCCAACCGGCAGACATAGCAACAAACTCTTCCGCCAGCATTCAGGATTGTCGCAATCTCTGATTATTTGTTATGGACAAAAACACGGGATTGCGTTTTTTGGTGGACAGTGGTGCTGATATATCCATAATACCTCCAAAGGATAAAAAATAGGATGTCTAGCTCTTATTATAAACTTTATGCAGTCAATGGTACAGAAATTGTTACCTATGGAACAAAAGTTAGAAATTTGGATATCGGACTTCGACGTCAATTCCAATGGCCTTTTGTAATCGCCAATACCAACAGAGCAATATTAGGAGCAGATCTTTTGAACAACATTGGATTGATTACACTGGTCAACAACAATTTTGCCAAGAGAACCTGATGGTGTTTCTAGTGTAACTTTTCATGCTGAACTCAAAAATCTAATCAGAAATTTTCCATCACCCATGTTTTTGCGTGACAGCCATTTTTTGGTATTGGGATAAATACAGCAAAAAATGTTAAAAATATTACGTAAGCATTTTTGCATAAACCTTATTACATTACACTGGTTTATCAAAAATTATTTTTCTTTGTACCAAAAGAAACAGCATCTTATCTAAATTTATCTCTTTGTGCTGATTCTAAATATACCATTAGTTTTTTTCTATCACGCAAGATTTTTGAGATACACCTACTTGAAATTCGGAAATGTTTTTAATATGAATGAATGAAATATATTTATTTTATTGAAAAGTAGTGACAGTGAATTTTCTTCTATACTTCGCTTGTGGTACATCACTCTTGAGTGTCCAGCAGTAGTCAGCAAGCATACCGGGACTCCATTTACCTGGGTACCGCTTCTCCATGCTTGATATATCTTGATTAAACTTCTCACCATGCTCATCGCTATCTGCACCAAGATTGTCTGGAAATAAATCCAGATGTAAATGCAGGAAATGGATCTTGAGAGGCATGTTACATCCCAGTGCCTTGTAGGAAAGCAACAGATCATTAACTATGTCTTGGTAATTTTCAACCTTTACACTTCCTAAGAGTTCTTGGAAACGTTTCTAAAGGAATTCCATGCTGCTGCTTCAACTTCATTCAAACTATATTTAAAATTTCCATTCTGCAGCAATTCTCGAATCTTGAGGTTCAACGAAAATGCCTTCTTCAATTTTCGCATCACTTATGCTAGAACATTTTTGTTTTAGGTAGGCAAATCCACTGGCATTTCGATCCATTGCCTTGACAAAGTTCTTCATTAATCCCAGTTTAATATGTAATGGTGGTAAGTAAATATTTTCTGAATCGATCAGGGGAGGATTTACAATATTTTTATATCCTGGAGTAAAGATTTCACGGTTTGGGCAGCCTTTTTTAATGTAATGCCTTTCCCTATCTCTGCTATCCCACTCACACAGAAAACAACAAAATTTTGTATATCCAAGCTGTATTCCACACAAGAGAGCAATGACTTTCAAATCGCTGCATATTTTCCAACCGTATCTTTCATATTCTATCTTTTTCAAAAGCAGTTTCATGTTTTTGTAAGTCTCTTTCATGTTGGATGCATGTGCTATTGGCACTGATGGGAACTTATTTCCGTTGTGAAGGAGAACAGCTTTCAAACTAATTTTTGAAGAATCAACGAATAAACGCCCTCTTCTGTATCATGGTCATGACCAAGCGCTTCCATTAGACTAACAACATCATTGCAATATACTAAATCATTCTCTTGTGAAAAGAAGTCTTGAAATTCATCTTGACGCCTGCGAAAAAAGCATACTTTTGTGCCTTTATGCAGCAGATTCCAGCCCTTTAACCTAGAGCCTAAATATAAATCACGTACGAGATCGTTCAAATCTCCTTGGGTTAACAAATGAGGTTCAGATGAAGCACCTGCTTCAAAATTTGTGTCATCTGACTGTTGCTTTCGTTTATCTGAATCATCGTCACTAAATATTACATTTTCAAGAGGCTGTGGCACAGGTAAAATATCACTATGAGGAACCGGTCTCATAGCAGAAGGCAAATCTGTATATTCAACTGTATTTCTTGATTTAGATGTAATACCTGTAGTCTTTGTCAGACAAAAATAACAGTCTGTAGAATAGTCTTTAGGTTCCCTCCATATCATTGGAACCGCAAACGGCATATGACGTTCACCTTTAATCCATCTTTTAAGAAGTCGAGCAAAAATTTCACAACAATGATGAGGAGCCTAAGTCTTATCTTGGTCACCGACTTTACAGCCAAAATAAAGTTGAAAGCACTTTTTGATGAGCGGTGTAAAGTTTTGCCTTTGAAATTTGAAAGTTAATTCCCCACAAATGTAACAGAAAATATCAGGAATATTAATGCAACGCCTCGGCATATTGACACAGTCTAGTGCACACGATTTATAAAAGCAAATCAATAGAGAAGAATAAACTGATTACTTCAAATTTATCTGTCACTTCTGATGCAAATCGTAAGGTTCAATTTGAATATATAGATTAAAACTGTTATTCAGCAAATAGCAATCTAGAGCTTGTCGTTATTTTTGAGTTGAAAGCAAAAAAGATTGCATTATAAAATAAACATATTCAATTAAAAATTCAATAATTTGTTATTTAAATTAATATTTATGATTTTTAAAGAGCAAAATTTAATTAATAACAAATAAAAAAAAGCTTTTGGCTCCACATATTAACTCTTCTTGTCAAAAATAAAGCGCTAGCTAATGTAATGATGTTTACTTAGAAATGCTTACGTAACATTTTCTGCATTATTACTGTATATACCAATTTATAGAAAAAAAAATGGTTATCCTGCAAGAACTATGGGTGATGGAAAACTTCTGATTTCATTTTTGAATTCAGCATAAAAAGTTACATTAAAATCAACATCAGATTTTCTCCGTCAAAAAAAAAAATGTTTTTTTGTAGACCTGTGTTATTGATATAAAAAATAAACGCTTAATTGATGGGATAACTAATCTTTGTATAAGAGGCGTCATTCAGTCAATCTCGGACAATGGAAATATTAGCACTCTAAACCCATCATCCAAGGTCAGCACTATCCTAACCTATGTAGGCCACCATCAGATTTTGTAGAAGCAAAACATAACGTTAAGCATTATATTCCCACAAGAGGTCAGCCAATTCACACAAAAGCCCACCGTCTAGATCCACAGAGATTAACTCTTGCTAAAGCAGATTTTCAATATATGTTGAATAATGGAATAATTAGACCCTCAAATTATCCTTAGGCGAGTTCATTACATTAGTTTAAAAAAAGGACGAGTCACTAAGACCTTGTGGTGATTATAGAATATTCAATGAAGTTACACTTCAAGACCATTATCCAATTCCTAGACTGGACGATTCCACCACATCTTAAAAGGCACTAGTGTTTACTCAAAAATAGACCTATGCAAGGCATTCTATCAGATTTCAATTGCAGAAGAGGATAAAACAAAGACTGACTTCATTACTCCCTTGGGCTATTCGAATTTAATGTAATGAGTTTCGGTCTTAGAAATGCTACTGCCACCTTTCAGACATTCATGCATGAAGTCTTAAGAAATTTGGACTTTGCGTTTGTCTACTTAGATGATATTCTGGTAGCCTCTAAAACAGAGGAAGAGCATTATAGCCACCTTGAAACCTTATTCAGCAGACTAAATTCCTATGGATTAAGAATCAATATTTCAAAATCTAAATTCCTGGAACAGGAAATTGATTTTCTAGGATACCTAATCACCTCTCATGGTGTGAAGCCACTCCCAACAAAGGTTCAAGCTATTCTAGAATATAAGAAACCAAAAACAGTTCATGAATTACGCATATTTTTGGGAATGCTAAACTTTTATCATACCTTTTTGAACAATGCAGCAGAGACTCAGGCAATCCTTCATGAATACTTGAGGGGTGCCAAGAAAAAGGATAGAAGCGAAATAAAATGGACTAAAGAAGCTGAAGTTCAGTTTGAACAATGCAAACAAGCCCTAGCTAACTAATACAGCACTGTTAGCCTACCCCGATGCTGAATTGCCTATCTCACTCTGTACAGATGCTTCAGATCGGGCAGTTGGATCAGTTCTCCAACAGCTTGACAATAACATATGGAAACCAATAGTATTTTTCTCTAAAAAATTAAATCCTGCTCAATGCAATTATAGTACATATGATAGATAGCTTCTCGCAATATATTTGTCCATCAAATTCTTCAAGCACCTGCTTGAGGCACGTGAATTTACTATTTTGACTAATCACAAACCTTTAATCAACGCATTCAAACAAAAAAATGAGAAAGCTTCTCCTAGACAATTAAGGCATCTACAATACATTTCCCAATTTACTACTGACATCAACTATGGTGATTCAGAACTAAAAAACCTGATATCAAAGAATACTTCTCTAAAATTTAAGCAATGCCCAATACAATCAGGCAAATTGTTATGGTGTGACGTGTCTACCAATAATATTAGACCATTCATTCCAATTAAATTCCGAATGAGGGTTTTTAGGAACATCCACGAACTCTCACACCCAGGCATCAAAGTCACAACTAAACAATTAACGTCAAGATTTATATGGCCCAATATGAATAAAGACATTAGGAAATGGGCTCAAGCTTGTGTCAACTGCCAAAGTGCAAGGTGTCAATACACAAAATCAGAAATAGGCAAATATCAAGAAGTGGATGAAAGATTTAGTGTTGTGCACATCGATCTAATTGGTCCTTTACCTCCATCGAATGGTAACATCTACTGTCTGACCTGCATCGACAGGTACACCAGCTGGATGGAAGTTGTTCCGCTACCAGATATGAAGTCTGAAACGGTAGCGAGAGCGTTCTACGAAAACTGGATTGTTAGATTTGGAGCACCGCATACAGTGATATCAGACCAAGGAAAGCAGTTAACTTCCCAACTTTTCAAAGATTTAACAACGCTGTGTGGTATCAAACTTCGCCATTCCACGGCGTACCACCCTCAGTGTAACAGGAAGATTGAAAGGCTTCATAGAACCATCAAAACTGCCATTCGCGCCCACATTAATATTAAGTGGTAGAAACGCTGCCAACAGTTCTCCTAGGCTTGCGTGCTGCGATCAACAAAGATAACAACCATACTTTGTCTCAAATGGTATATGGCAAAACCATCAGACTGCCTGGCGAATTCTTTGATGTTCTAAACATCACTTGGATGCAGAAGAATTTGTTCAACAGCTTCAAAAGCAAATGTAATTGATCAAACCCTTGAATGAAAAACATCATTTGAAGACTAAAGTATTTGTCCATAAAGATCTGAAAACATGTTCACATGTATTTATCAGGACAGATCGAGTGAAGAAACCTCTGGAACCACCATATGAAGGACCATTTCCAGTCCTTGATAGAACAGACAAGTACTTCACACTCAAAGTGAAAGGAAAAAATGTGACCATATCGATTGACCGATTGCGACCTGCTTACTTACTGGCAGATTCGGACAATCTAACTCCAGAACACCCTACTGCAGCAAGACTGATTGTGTCGGGAGCGCTGCCTTTTGCATCGTCCCAACAGAATCCTGACCCACCAGATGTGGAGAAGTACACAGAATTCCAAGGAACAGGATCAGCACCAGACCTGACTAGCACAAGATCGCGGAGAATAATCAAGAAACCCGTGAGATTTAAGGAGCAATAGACTATATTTCTCTTTTTTTTTTCTTGTCTACATTGATGATGTATATATATTGTAATTAACCACTTTGTGCACCGAATCGTGACTTCGCCACTGGAAGGGGAGTACTGTGGGGGCCAAGAGATTTCCTTTCAGCCTACTGGGATGACGGACCACGCCATCAGCAAACATACAAGCGGGGCCATGAAATAGTAGATGACCACCGCAGCGTGGCAGATCGGCGGAAACCAACAGAACCAGAATAGACATTCTAGAGTGTTGTCCTTTTTGTCTTCCTCTAAAAATGTAGCTAATAAGTAATACCAATAAAACACTAACTTTGAAATACTTTTCTGAGCCATCGCTGGCCTAATAAATCGACACACCACAACCGCATCACTCTAGTGTAAATATTCCCGGAGTTATTAATTTTTAAAGTTGTGCGAGACTTTTGGATCACCCTGCATTTATTAGTGTATATAATAATATTTTTAAAAAAAGTATAAAAAATAATCGATATTTTAATTTATATTTCAATAAAATATGGTATTTCTGGAAACATTCCCCCAAATGAAGAGCTGGTTTGGCACTACAGGTTCCACTATAAAAAACTTGATATTTTTCTATCCACCATGTGTGAATTGGGAAGAACAGAACTTGCAACTCTTTGACAGTTTGGATGTTAGCATTGTGGGGCCGATTTTCTATCCTTTTCAAGCATTCTGAAATTGAAGCTTTCATAGGTTTTGGACATTCATTCTGCTATGGTTCCACAAGCTCTTCCACCATATATTCCTGATATTTTTCATGAATGATTGGCCTTAGCACATTTTATTTTCATGTTCTAGGTGCATATGATGTACGAGTTTGACAGTAGCCACTTCTAGGCCCCAGAAAAATAATTTTCTCCACCATTTTACAGTTTTTCTGAGAAAGTTGTATGTTGTACAATAGTAGTCAGCAACATCCATACCTCCCACATTCAAAGTTTTGTCTATAATGGCAGTTGTGGCTTCTGAAATACGTACAGTTTTCCTGGTGATTGGTTATTCCTGGTTTTCCTATGTGAAATGAAGTGGCAAGATGAATAACATGTTTGTCCTTCCAACAGAGTGCAAATACGTTTGTCTTTCTGAAGGCAATAGTTTGCCCTACGAAAATCTTTTTCTTTTTTTTTTTTTCAGTTCCCGTGGCATTCCTTGTTGGTTTGGCATAATGGTCCCAAATAGGTAACTATGAATTATAGAAAGTTCTTCAAGATGAGCTAGACTCTTCAAATATGTAAATTTCGGTAGTTTAGAAACTAATATGAGCATTAGAATCTAAACACACATTCAGGTGATGAAGAATCATCCAAAAATAAAAAGATTTGGAGTGAGCAGACAAAGTAGAAACGCCGTTCAAAAAAGTGAAAAATGCAAACAAAATAAGTAACAAATCTAGGTGAGAGGGAATGGAGGATGATTCAGCAAGATTCCCACGCAATTTCCAGGAAATGCGACATCAGTGCCAGCCTCCCCCATCCTCCAAACCTTGTTTACACAGAACTCACTGAAAGTGGCTTGCGGACGGGTAGTGAACCTTAATGCAAAGCCACTGACAATGGCTTGCGGACCTGAAATCTGTTTAGAGGATGTTTTTCTGTGGATGACAGAAAGTGCTGTGTGTGGTGCAGGAATCAGAAGGACCCACCATTGAGATCACCTTCCCCCGTCCAACTAGCCCATAGAACTACTAACTTGATTGAAAAAAAAAATTTTTTCCTTGACTATTTTTTTTTTGTTTCAACAACTTTTTTTTTGCCTTAGAACTTTTAATTTCATAATTGATTTATTTATTTTCTTTTTTTTTTTGCCTTTTTTTCCCCCTCCTCCTGTCTCTTTGATAATGCCACCCACCCACTCCCATCACTGTGTATATATGGGAGTTTAGATGGAGTGTATACCATATCAACAAAATCCCTTGGTTAGGTCCTCCCAGCAATTACCTACCTACCTTCTCAGTGTACATAGTACATAAACCTGGGGTTTGGTTTCTTGATTTTCCCTCTCCTACCCCAGACTTTAGAAATGTTTTAATTTGGCCTTTCTTGTTTGTTTGTGCCGAGATATATTTTTGTATGAGCCTCCAAGGTCTATATGATAGTATTCTTTTAAATCCCCCCTCATTGCTCTACTCCATCCTAGTGGTTTTGTTCTCTCCCCCTAAATGTTAAAATTTAAAGGAAGGAAACTCTTTTAACTCTTAAAATTTTTGTAAGCTAACATATTTTTTGTTTTATTTTGGCATCCTCTCTAGAGCTCCAGAGAAATAAATATATGGATATATATTATATATATAAACCTTCTTTTTGGAAAATAAGAAAAATATATAATTTAAGTAAAAAATTAAAAATAAATGATTTCCTTTTTATGTTGGCTTTTTATTTTTTCTTCCTTAATGACCCCATATTGATCCTACTAGCTTGAGTTCCTGATGACAGGCTGTATGTTATATTTTAAAACTTGAAGATTGAGATGACTTGAAAAGAATTCACCTGTGTGCTAATTTCTGCCAACTTGTTATGTTATAGCTGCAAGAAGGTAGACATTTAAAACTGGCCTTTATAATTCTTTTCAAGACATCCTCTCTGTGTGATGATGTGACCTTCAACTCATGCTGACTTTTTCTATGGCTCTGCATTCTTCCATACTCTTGCAATTCTTCAATGGCCTTGTTGGACTTTCTTCTGTATGGTTTTATTCCAGCTGCCTGTATACCCTATTTTTCACTCACCTCAAACATACTCTCTACACTCTAAAACCATAGGCACTTCTTTTTTAACCAATTCTTAGAGATGTCATACTCTGCTATCTGTGGCTACATATTCAGCACCACTCACCAAGGCTTTTACATACTTTTCTTTCTCAACTTGCAACATTATAATAGATTATGCCTGTGCTTTACCAAAGTGTACTGATTCTAGAATGGTAGCGCGTGCTAATCCCAAGTCTTATAAAATTTTTACCTTAATAATGGTTTTCAAAATCATTATTTGCTTCAGACTGATATACAATAGTTGTTAAGAGCATTATATAATATGGTTTGAAATGAATTCCATTTGAATATATATATACAAGGGTCACTCTCAAAAGTTTTTGCAAGCAATATTAAATAATTAAAATATATAAAAATAAATTATATACCATTAAATTCTAAACATTTTTAGGCACCTATGGAAGATTTCATCTGTGAAAACCAATTACACTGGTCTACACTGAAAAAGATGTTTTTGATAATTCATCAGTTTCTGACTTAATCTGAGGTGCTGATCGCAAATATAATGTTAGTTTTTATGTATCTCATCAATTTTCAGAGATATATAACATATACATATTTAGGCCACAATGTGGTACATCAGTTCATATAACGGTACGAAAAATACATTGAACCCAAATAAAAACCGAGAACGTCATACCAAAAGGTACTTTATTTACTGTAGTATAAGAAAACCGAATCTATACAAAAAAATGTAAAATGTTAGTCAATCCTTCATGAATGTCAACCCTTTTTTTATTTTCTCATATAAGTGTATTCCAGCAGGTCGCGGGACAGATTCCAGCAGTAATTGCCAGACACCTTGATATCTCTCTTCCATCACTTTATTTCTTGATGGAATCGCTCGCCTTGTTCATCACTATATGCACCAAGTTTATCAGGGAATTTGTCCAGGTGACTATACAAGTAGTGAATCTTAATACTCATATTTACACCCAAAGCTTCATAGCTTTTAAGCATATTTTGGACAAGCTCTTTGAAATTATTGTCTCTTCTATTACCTAAAAATCCATGTACTACAGCCTTAAAGATTGACCATGCTGCTTCTTCAATTCCATTCATGGTTATTAGAAATTTTTACCATTCAGGAGCCTCTTGATTTGAGGTACGTCAAAAACTCCTGCTTTTATCGTTTCTAGGCTAATATCTGGAAAAAAACTCTACATATATATTTGAGGCATTTTCCATCTTTATCTAGAGCCTTTACAAACGGCTTACATAAACCTAGCTTTATATGTAATGATGGTAGAATGATTTTTTCCTGAGGCACCAAAGGTTTGCTAATCACATTAGCTTTTCCTACTATAAGTTCATCTAGAAAAGGCCATTTGTTTGTTTTCCAATGTATTTGCCGTACCCTGCTATCCCAAATGCATAAAAAACAAGGATACTTGGTGTATCCGCTTTGAAATCCCAGTGAAAAGTTAACCATTTTTAAATCAACGCAAATAAACCAATTATGCTCATTTTATTTGATTTTATTCAAGATGGTCTTTATATTTTTAGCATTCTCCTTCATTTTTGTTGTATACGCTATTGGAATAGATGCATATTTATTTCCATTATGAAGTAAAACACATTTGAGACTACGCACGGAACCATCGATAAATAGACGCCAATCTTCAGGACTGTATTCGTTTAGTTTTAAAAGGTGTAGTAAGCCTTTTACATTAGTGCAGTAAGCCAGATTTGCATCCTGCCGATAGAAAGGAAGGAATGAACTTTCTCTTGTCTGATAAAATGTTACGCTGACATCGTCTTCGAGTTGGCTCATTTCTTTTAATTTTGATGTAAGCAGTTCCGCATCTTGCTTTGAAAGTCTCAGGTCACGTGTCAATCATTCAGTTTTGGTTGTGAAAAACATTTTGGACATTCTTGTTCTCCATAGTTCTCACTATCAGAATCATCCAGTTCGATATCTTTTTGTGTGGTTTCTTCTGATTCATTATAAAGAGGATTATTAGCACTGGATGAATAAACTGCGAGGGTACTATTTGGGCTGTGTGGTATTGGAAGTCTAGCTAAATATAGGACATTGTATATAAGCTTTTTCTTACCATTCCTGTTAAAGTGTTTCAAGTCTTGTACGCAAAAGTAACAATCATTGTCATGATTTTTTGGCTCTTGCCAAACCATAGGGATCCCAAATGTCACCCTTTGACCACAGGCGCAGTGTTTCGACACATTTTGCATACCTTATGTGGAGCCCATGTCACAGCAAAACTAAGAGCAGATTCGGAATCAGCGCCATTGGATTACCCAAAAAACTTTTTAAATGCTCAAACATCAAAAACTTTTTAAAAATTTTGTAGACCTGTATTATCAAAGCACTTACACTAGTCATCTTCGGGGATGAAATTTATGGCATTGATAAAGGCTTGCAGTACTTCATCATCATTGTCAAATTTTATCCCTTTCAACATTGTCATGGTGAAGAAGGACTCCTCTAAGTTGAGCTCTTGGTCTGCTTTGCTTGGCTTTTTCAAATACAGCTGGAAGGCATTTTGTTGTATACCAGTCACTATTAACTGCCTTTCGATCTTCTAACTTCACAATATCAATGAAACCTTTTTTCTAAAAAAAATGAGCGACATTTGTTTTCCAACACTTCAAGCTCTGCAAACTTTCTTAGGAGGAGGTTATTTTGAAGAGCACCAAAGAGTAGATACGTTTCGTCACCTGTAATAATATTAAAAACAGCCTTTGATTTGCCTTCATAAATTTTTTTTCAATATGAAATAACACCATTTAATGCGACTAAGTTTTTGGTCTTCAGTCAAGCTGTGAGGTACCCATCTACTAACAAGTTTTCTGTATTTTAAATGATCATTAGTGATGGTGTTGATTGCTGCCGATCCAATGCCCACACTTTTCTCTAACTGCCGATACATAATTCTCTGATCTTCTCCAAGTAAAAATCTTATCAGCTCAATTTTTTCTTGGGTCACTGCTGTTGGTGGTCGACCTGAACGAGGTTATCTTCAAGATTGTTTTTTTTCAAATTTAAATTCATTAAACCAAATAAAAACTGTTCTAATAGAAGGAGTTTTATCTCCTAAAGCTTTCATCAATTTTTCATGGGATTCTTCAGAAGTTAAATCATTTTTATAAACATAAAAGATCATGGCTTATAAACTTTCTCTAGTCAACGCCATTGTGTCTGATGCAATGTTTAAAAATTGCCACTGCCGCTGTAAACAAAGTCGCGCCCTCTATGAGTCATTATTGTTGCTATTTTATGAAAATGTTTATGTTTGGTAAAAAATGCATGTAGATATCAATGGTATAATTTGTTTTTTAATTATTTAATATTGATTGCAAAAACCTTTGGAGTGACCCTTGTGGTGCACTTGGTTAAAATAGTCACCAACTTCTTCCCACCATGAATATCATGGCCTGTACCACGTGTACTAAGGATAATAAAATAAGCTACTACCATAAAAACTTCATTATCAAAAGCTTTTCAAAGTGAAATAATGCAAAAAAATTGGAACATGTAAAATAAAAGAAAATGTAACTTTTACATTATATAGAAGGCTATTAGAAATTGTTACAAAGTGGAATCAATCCAAACTTTTGCCGAGATCATATGTGTTAGCTTGCATTTTAGAAGCGTTCTATATCTAGTTTTACCTAGAGAAAAAAAAATCCAAATAATTTTAAAGCCAGAAATGATTTGAATAACAGGTTAAAAACAAAACTATATCTATACTTAAGAACAATATGTGGAAACTGGAAATGGAAAAAAAAAAAAAACAGTGCCCCGTCTCATAGACCCAAACAAATTGACTTATAAATTCTCAAAAATGACTGCTATTCAGGATTCACGGATATTCCCTTCGACTGCCTGTTTTACTACCGATTTTGTGTTTGCAATTTTGGTCTTATTTTTAAGGCGATTTTACCTATCACCCTAGCGTATCAACATGTTTCCCATCAGATTTTTCGGAATCGGATACTTTTGATTCATCTTCAATTGATTCAAAATACATGGGCTTTATTCCTTAGATGGAAATAATGATATTTTAAGACAATTCTGATTCTCAAATTTCGCTTTCAAACAACTTATTATGGACATTTTAAAAGTAAATTAATATTATATTAATTGAGAAAGATGTTTTAAAATATTCTTATACCCCTTTTAAATATATAATTAATGAAGCTTTGCCTAGGGCAGGGGTCGGCAAACTGGCTCTTTGGATGTGTGTGTGAAGTTGTGGCTCTTTATATAGTTTCAAACGTAAATATTATTTATGCGAGTACTAAAATTATGGTTGGCAAGAAAAAATTAGTGGCCCTTTAAAAACTGAAATTTGGAAAATTGTCATTTTTTACTCTTTCGACTCAAAAGATTTGCCTTCATTTTTAAATTATACATAGAGGTATATAAACATGCATACTAATGATAAGAAGAACCTATTAACAAATTACTTTTTTTTATATTCAGCATTAATGTAAGGAAATAGGTCAATTTAGATTATTAAAATAAAGTGACTGCCTTTTCCTGTGTGTATGGCTGTCTTTTAAAAGCTATTATTTAACTTGCCTATCTGTCTGTCGCCAAATCTTGTAATAAATTTTTAATATACTTATAGGGCACCTAGAAATATGAAATTTGGTACACATGTTCAAACCTGATGACAATGCTAGCTGACCAATTTTCAGACTTCTGGGTTGTCAGGTTGGCCAAGAACGGACACATTTCCTTTCAAATTTTGTATATTTAATTCTATTTATTTTATTTTGCCAATATCTCGCGAACCGTTCGTTTTTAACGATTTTCCTTCGATTTCTCCTTCTTCGTTAAACTTTCTTGGTATACTTTTTACGCTCTTTCTGATGGTACCATTTTCATTGAGATTGGTCAACTTTTTTATTTAAAAGCTTTTATTTAACTTGCCTCCATGTCTGTCTGGATGTCTGTCGCCAAATCTTTTAATCAATTTTTATTAATATACTTATAGGGCACCTAGAAATATGAAATTTGGTACACATGTTCAAACCTGATGACAATGCCAGCTGACCAATTTTCAGACTTCTGGGTTGTCAGGTTGGCCAAGAACGGACAAATTTCCAAATTTCCTTTCAAATTTTGTATATTTAATTTTAATATGCTTCCAGACCATATAGAATAATGAAACTCACTATACTCGCTCAGTCCAATTAATAATTGACAGATAGACAGATATACATTCATTTTTTATATATAGAGATTAGCAGTAATTAAACGTAACAGTAAGAAAATGTTGATTTTAATATATGTAAATAGAGTCTCTTAAGAAAGACCACCTAAAAACATGACTCAACTTGTTTCTCCTGTAGGTGGTCTCTCATTGGAAATTCTAATTGATATTAAAGAATCTCTAATAGACCTTTAATAAGAGACTGGCTCTTGGAGAGACGGGTTAAGCTACGATTTTATGCATCCTCTCAATGGAAGCTCTAATGTATCTACTTTTTCACACTGTTTGGCTTAATAAATGCCATTTTAACCATTTTGAATATGTATCAATCCAGTCTATTTTTTTGATATTTTACAGGCAAAATCACTTCATTTCAATTCATAGGGAATTTTCAAAATTTTTTTTGTCTTCATTCAGCTTACTTTCTATTATATTTTAAGCCATTGTTCCATTATACATATTTAATACCGTATACACTATTTTACTTTCAAAAATGTCATTAATAATTTGAATACAGACACATTGAAAACCTTCTTAATAATGATGATAATTTTTAATAAAAATTTAATGGAATTTGGGAAATAAAACGAAACGAAAAAAGGAAATCTGACAAAAAATAGCTTTATAAGTTCTAAATGGTCAAATAGCAAGTGGCTATATAAATAAAGTTATACACAAAGATAAAATATAGATTTTAAAATAATTTTTTTCACTTAATTTTAATGCATTGTAAATTCTTCATCTTCAGGGTCATTGGTAGTTATGTGGAAACTTTGGTGACATTTGGTTAAGTAGTTTCTGAGTTTATCGATAAACAGACAGACAAATTTTGATTTTTATATATATAAAGATAATACAGAGATAATAAATCAGAGTGCTGAAATATATAACAGATAAATTAATATTTATCCTTGTTTAAAAAAAAAAAAGGGTTTTTCAAACTAATAATTAGATAGAAACCTTTCTGGTAGTATATTAAGCAATTTCTCAAAGTTAAATTGCGATGAAATGAGTAGTTTGGTCCGGCATAAAGAAGAGGCATATAATCATTTTTTTCTATATGCATGATAATATTTAGAGCAGATTGTTGAATTATAACAGATAAATTAGAATATTTATCTTGATTATTTTTAGGCGAAAAGTTATTTCAAAAATTTTATTTGCTAGAAACCTTCCCAGTACTATACTAAATAACTTCCCAAAGTTTCATGGCGTTCCAATGAGTGGTTTGGTCAGGCATAAAGGACAGACACGCCACACACACACACATATATTCATTTTTTATTATTATATATATAGATGATCTGGCTTTGTGTCTTCTACTCAAATGAATGTTTTCAGTTAGAATTTTGTTTCTGCATACTAAAAGTGAACTCGCTTCACCCATGGTCTCTGCTCTTTTGGAATTTTTCCCTATATAATTTTGTATCTGATTATCAAACATGATACAGCAATATTTTCATTATCATTTTCTGACTAAAAACAACTATTTTTTCCCAGAACCTGTCAATTTCAAATTTTCTTGGCTAAAAATGCGACAATGCTGGAGGTTGCGAAAGGATTTTTTCAATAAATGTTCAAGACATGGAAGGAATTAGAAATCCAAATATTCAGATTCCTATCTAAAACGTCCTTGGAATTACAAGCAAATAAATGAGAAAAGCCAACAAATATATTAATTTTATCTTTTATAATTTAGTAATCTTATTCCAATATCATCACACATATATTTATATTCATTATATATATATAGGTGTGGAAAAAATAGCACAAATATAACATTGTACTGGGATAATGTGCATAAATTAAGAAAAAGGCATCTCCTTATCGTGCAACTGAAAGTTGCTGATGGCTGGCGCCATCTATCGGAATAAATATCAACTATTCTTGTTGATTTTTAATTATTCCAGAATTGGCCAAATACCCATTCTTGATTAATCAAGAAAAGCTAACCACGGACGCGTTTCGGGCTGTTGGCCCTCATCAGCGTGGTGCAAGCTGTACCTCAACGACCAAAAAATTGGTCATTAAGGCATCCTGAAAAATCATGAAACGGGTAGTTAAGGCCAGAATTGCGTGAGGACGCTACACAATGTGAAAAAAATAGCACAAATATAACATTGTACTGGGATAAGGTGCATAAATTAAGAAAAAGGCATCTCCTTATCGTGCAACTGAAAGTTGCTGATGGCTGGCGCCATCTATCGGAATAAATATCAACTATTCTCGTTGATTTTTAATTATTCCAGAATTGGCCAAATACCCATTCTTGATTAATCAAGAAAAGCTAACCACGGACGCGTTTCGGGCTGTTGGCCCTCAATATATAGGTGTGTGTGTAACAATATACCACCATACATTTCACGACACCTTTTTAAATAGCTCCCCTTTTTCAATTAGTATGCTGTTACACTTTTAACTATTTAATCAATTGTTTAATTATAATTCAAATTTTATATGTACCAATTATCCCCTAACAATAATCCACTGGGTGTCTCTAACTTTGTAATATAATTCAATAAATTTAGCGTTCCCAAAAGCAAAGAGACGCAGTTCTGTTAATAACGGATTTTGCTTACGTCACTTCCGACCTCCCACGAGGAATTGACCAATCTGCTGCGAGCAGGCTTGCAGCTATTTAAGGCCAACGTCGTATCAGTGATAAGACTTTTTTTTTGGACTGGCATATATATGACTAAAAATAGCGTGAATAATTGATTATAAAAAAACACTTTTTAAAAAAAGCTTTTATTTAAAATGCACTAAAAATAACAAAATAAATATTTCTGAAGTATTGCTTATTTTTCTGAAGGTACCATTTAACAAATAAAATAATAGACTTTGAAATAAAAGCGGTGAGGTACAATAATAATAAATTTGAGATCAATGTGGTTTTATATGAAGCAAATGATTAGCAAGATTATGCCTTTCATTAAATTTATGCCTATTTGCTGCATAAATGATTATCATCCCCCACCGCTTTTATTTCTAAGTCTATTATTTTATTTGTTAAATGGTACCTTCAGAAAAATAAGCAATACTTCAGAAATATTTATTTTGTTATTTTTAGTGCATTTTAAATAAAAGCTTTTTTTTTTAAAGTTAAAAAATGGTCAAACCGTGTCTATAATAAATAATTTTATTCACAATCGAACGTTGACCTACTGTACTTATTACATCCCAAACACGATGCGACGCTAGCCATCTCTGTCTTGAGCTCGATTTACCATCTCGGCGACCGTTTTGTCAGTGAGATAATTTAATTGGTTCACGAAACGTGTCGGCGGGCGTTCAGGTATGCGTCGCCCAGACATCTTTCCTGTCAGTATGGTATACTCCATTCCCCTGTGTCACGCGATGTGACCGAAAATTTTCAAACAATTCCATCGTACATGCTGCAGAAGTCTGTCATCTTCCGAAATCGATAGTTGTGATAGTATCGATGCATTCGTTTTAAGCGTTGACCAAGCCTTCTTCGCCAATACTTCTCAAATTGATTTTCTTCTCTAGCGATGATGGTATAGTCCAAGACTCTGAAGCATAAGTTACCACTGGGAAAACTAGTGGCCAAACTAGTCTCTCCTTGGTTCTTGCGTGATACTGTGGTCTTTCTACAGTTTTGTGAGTCTTCCCATTGCCGCTTTTCCAATCGCCATCCTTCTATGGACCTCTCTCCCAGATCTTCCCATGTTAGTTATTAGGACACCGAGGTAGGTGGTCTCGTCCACCACCCCAACACCCCATGAGATGGCCTTGTTTTCCTCTGATGTGTGTGCCCTATCAATAATCAAGAGCTGGGATTTGCCTCGATTTAGCTCCGTAGCTATATCGAACCAAAAGCTCTGTCCCATTGGGGTTCACTATAGAGAGGTTTTACTGTAAATACAGTAGTCTCCCATTAAAGAACACCCAAAAAACACTGCAAGTCATTCGGTGATGATAATTTTATAGTAGATTTTTTCAATGAAAAAAAAAAGGTATTTTACGTTATCATTTATGTGTAACCTACATAGGTTTAATAATTAAACCTTTTTTGGAAAACACCATTCTGCAGGTTGATTCTATAATATAGTTAAAAATGATTATTTCAACCTCTTTTTTTTTTTTTTAAAGCTTTTATTTAACTTGCTTTTCTGTCCGTCTGTCTGTATATCTGTCTGTCTGTCCACAAATCTTCCAATCGATTTTTAATATACTTTTAGAGAACGTAGGAATCAGAAATTTGGTACACTTTTCAGACCCCGATGACAATGCATGTTGACAAATTTTCAGACTTCTGAGTTGTCAGGGTGACAGAAATTTGCAAATTTTCAAATTGCCTTACAAATTTTGTAAATTAATTTTAATATTCTTCCAGATCACATAGAAGTATGAAAATTTTAGCACTCACTCAGCCCAATAACAATGCAAGTGTAAACATTTTCAGACCTCTTTGTGGTTGGAGTGGCCAGAAATGAACAAATTTATATATTTCTTTATTAATCTTGTGTTACGCCCCTTTACATTGACCAGTCCACCGTGAGCAGGCCTCCATTCTATTTAAGGCCTAACTCCAATAAACTTTTGATTCTAAATTTTGTAAATTCATGACTAAAAGTTAACTAAATAATTAATAAATAAAAATACATTAAAAAAGCTTTTATTTAAATGCACTAAAAAGGAAAAATAAAATATTTTATCTTCTGTCGTTGTGATCAATTAGATGTATCCGAGTGAAAATAAAATCAAAGCGACAGGCGACGATCATATTTAAAGAGGTTAAAATATAGCACTTATAAAAATCAGCTGCCACATATTGTTGCACCAAGTTGCAGCTTTGCAGTGTCGTTGACCTTGGTTTCTTTCTTCTGGGTGTTATACACGTTTCCCGAGCGGGTTTCCATATTCAAAGCAAATAAATAAAAATAAATCACCTTTTAAAGTTATTGTGTTTATTTATTCGTTGTCTTCCTCGTAGGTCGTTATTCGCAGTCTTCTTCTAGGTCCTCTCTCGCCCCAGTTCAGTTCAAAAATAACTTTATTAGGTGCCGCTCAAAAAGAGCAACCTAGCTTATGATATTAACAATGAATTATATGTACACGTTCTTCACATTGACAGGGTATTCACATCTCTACAAGGTTAGAGCCTGGCGCCCGGTCTTTAAATCGGTGTGTTCTCTTTTCAATATATTCTGTTATTTATTTTTTTTTCTTTAACGTGTTTTTGTCTCGCCCCAATAAGCAATCAAGATATATGTGCAATAAAATATTACAAAAGGAATGAAACTATAAAAAGGAATGATGATAATCTATTTCAAATAAATATTAAATATCATAGAATATTTTGAATAAATGTAGGGTGCATTAAAATTGATGCAACACTTCCCCCTCTCCAGAGGTTATCACATCCTCGTGAATGACCTCATCCTTTCTCTCATAATAAGGCTTGAGTCTTGAAACATGAACTATCAGAGGGTCTTGGCCCGGATTATCTTTCGGTTCTATTAGATAATTGACGCTGGACATCTTTTTTAATATTCTATATGGACCAAAATATTTCCTCAGAAGTTTCTCACACTTTCCTATTTTCCTAATTGGAATCCAAACCGCTACTAATTCTCCTGGTTCATAGCTTCCTTCTATGTGTTTCTTGTCATAGATCTTTTTCATTCTTTCTTGAGTCTTTATTGTGTTGTTAATAACTAATTTTCTTGTTCTGACTCTTTTGTCTAAGTGATGTTTTATGTATTCATCATAATCATCATTGTCAATGTCCACCGAGATATTCTTGTCGCCCAAAAGGAACGTGGGTTCTCTTCCAAACATCAGAAAAAAATTGGAGAATATCCTGTGGTTTCCTGAATTGTAGTATTGTAAGCATGTGTCATGAATGGGAGTATTTCATCCCAATTCTTCTGATCAGTGTTCACATACATACCGAGCATATTGATCATTGTTCTATTTAACAGCTCTGTCAATCCATTAGTCTGGGGATGATAGCTCGTTGTGAAGCAATGTTTAATATTGCACATTTTCATTACCTCTTTCTTCAAAATACTGGTAAATTTAGAGCCCCTGTCACTAATAAGATATTGTGGGGCTCCGTGCAGGAGAAAAATATCCTCTACTAGAAATTTAGAAACTTCTTTTACTGTTGCTTCTGAGACTGATCTTGTATCTGCATATCTAGTGTAGTAGTCGGTCAGTACAATTATCCATTTCTTCCTGTTTTTTTTTTTTTTTTTTTTTTTTGTAGATGGCAATGGACCAACAAAGTCAATTCCAATTCTTTCGAAAGGAAAGTTGGCTGGGGAAATTGACTTTAGTAGTCCAGAAGGTAATTGGTTTGAGCCTTTTATACTCTGGCAAAAGTGACACGTCTTAACGAATTCTGAGACATCCTTTATCATTGATGGCCAAAAGTATTTACTCTTTATTCGGTAAATGGTTCTGGCGACACCCAGATGGCCATTCGACCTATAATTGTGATATTTTCCCATAATTTCTCTCTTTTTCTTCTCTGGAACCACAAGCAACCACGCCTTGCCCCTTCAGGGTTCGGATTTTTCTTAAAGAGGCATCCATCTTCTTCTTTAAAGTTTTGCGCAATTGATCGCCTGCTTCCATTAAGGTTTTTCTTAACACTTTCGATAAACCTATCCTCTTCGTCTGTTATTTGATTTAAAATAGCCTTCAAAATCCTCGTCCCAATCAGTTTCTGGTAAGGGTCCCCTAGATAAGCCATCGGAGTCCAAATGCTTCTTTCCTGATTTATGTATTATATCGAAGTCATATTCTTGTATTTTTCAATGCCCATCTTGCCAATCAACCTGTTGGATCCTTCAAGTTTTTGAGCCAGCATAAGGCGTGATGATCTGTTACTATTTTAAAGTGTCTTCCATAAAGGTATGGCCGTAATTTTGACATTGACCAGACAACAGCCAGCCATTCTTTTTCGGTGGTTAAATAATTTTGCTCCGCTTTGCTTAGAGTACGACTCAAATATGAGATCACCTTCTCTTCACCACCGATGTCTTGGACAAGTGTTGCACCTATCCCGATGTTGGACGCATCAGTATGAATATAAGTAGGCGCATTTGGATTGAAGTGACCAAAATTGGTGGACTTAATAGTGCTGTTTTCAGGGTTTGAAACGCTTCCTCTTGCCTTTCTTTACAGGTAAATGATATTTTTTTTTATTAAGGTTGGTCAAAGGGTAAGCAATTTTTGATAAATATTTGATAAATTTTCTATGAGATATCAGCACATTCCCAAAAATTTGTGACGGACAAAAACACGGGATTGCGCTTTTTGGTGGACAGTGGTGCTGATATATCTATAATACCTCCAAAGGATAAAATTAGTAGGCCTAGCTCTGATTATAAACTTTATGCGGCCAATGGTACAGAAATTGTTACCTATGGAACAAAGGTTAGAAATTTGGATATCGGACTTGGACGTCAATTCCAATGGCCTTTTGAAATCGCCAATACTAACAGAGCAATAATAGGAGCCGACTTTTTGAACAACTTTGGATTGATTATTGATATAAAAAATAAACGCCTAATTGATGGAATAACTAATCTTTCCATAAGAGGCGCCATTCAGTCAATTTCAGACATGGGAAATATTAGCACTCTAAATTCATCATCCAAGGTCAGCGCTATCCTAACCAAATATCCTAACCTATGTAGGCCACCATCAGATTTTGTAGAAGCAAAACATAGCGTTAAGCATTATATTCCTACAAGAGGTCAGCCAATTCACTCAAAAGCCCACCGTCTAGATCCACAGAGATTAACTCTTGCTAAGGCAGAATTTCAATATATGTTGAATAATGGCATAATTAGACGCTCAAATTCTCCTTGGGCGAGTCCACTACATTTAGTTTCAAAAAAGGACGAGCTTGAGGCTTGAGGTGATTATAGAAGACTCAATGCAGTTACACTTCCAGATCGTTATCCAATCCCTAGACTGGATGATTTCCACCACATCTTAAAAGGTACTCGTGTGTACTCAAAAATAGACCTGTGCAAGGCATTCTATCAGATTCCAATTGCTGAAGAGGATAAATCAAAGACTGCCATCATTACTCCTTTTGGGCTATTCGAATTTAATGTAATGAGTTTCAGTCTAAGAAATGCTACTGCCACCTTTCAGAGATTCATGCATGAAGTCTTAAGAAACTTGGACTTTGCATTTGTCTACTTAGATGATATTCTGGTAGCCTCTAAAACGGAAGAAGAGCATTATAGCCACCTTGAAACCTTATTCAGCACACTAAATTCCTATGGATCCTATGGAATCAATCTTTCTAAATATAAATTCCTAGTACAGGAAATTGATTTTCTAGGATACCTAATTACCTCTCACGGTGTGAAACCACTCCCAACAAAGGTTAAAGCTATTCTAGAATATAAGAAACTGTTTTAATGTCCATCTATACAGAGAGCCAAACAACAACTGACTCACCCGTGAAGGCAAGGCCACGCTCCGCTGCGTCACGTGGGAAAACATACGTAGATGTTCTCGTACATGTTCTCAGCACATCCCCCTTTTTAAGATTTGAAATATATATATACATTACAAACTTTAAATGCATAATATAATTAATAATGAAGGCGATCCACAGGTTTAACAATTCGTCCACTCCGGGTTCTTATCTGGCCGTCTTCTGAGTCGTTAGAGGGATAATCCACAACTGGGGTCTTTTCATTTTCAACCAGTTCCTCCCCCGAAAAGGTCGGCGTCGATGGGTCGGCTGGATATTGCACTGTAACTCCTTTTCGTAGATGGAACCTGTTTCGACGTAAAGTCCCAACTGGAGTATCAACCATATACGACCTTGGTGTCGATGCTTTCTGCTTTACAATCCCCCAGGTTCGCATATCTGTAATCCAAACCGTGTCACCTTCGGATAGCTCCTCCATGTCCGTAGCTCCGCAGCGTCGATCATATCTGGATTTCATATCCTTTCTCCTTCTCCCCTCCTTTCTTTTCAGGGTCTGAGAGTCCACCAACTTTGGATTAAGATTCTCTGGTGCAATTGGCAAGGTCGTTCGGAGTTTACGTCCCATGAGAAGCTCAGCAGGGCTGTAACCGTTCTCCAAAGGGGTCGATCGATACTCCAGGAGTCCAAGCGATGGGTCTTGATTTTTCTTGAGGATCAACTTAGCAATTTTCACACCTGCTTCTGCCATCCCATTGCTCTGCGGGAATCGAGGACTTGAAGTGACATGTGTGAATCCGTACTGCCTTGCGAAATTTGCAAATTCACGAGCAGCTCCAAATTGCGTCCCATTATCGCTTACAACAGTTTCTGGTACTCCATGTCGGGCAAATATGGATTTGCAACTACGCACCACCACACTGGCTGTGAGCCGATCCAGCTGAACCATTTCAGGATATCGAGAATAATAGTCAATGACGACTAGATACCACTTATTCTCGAACTTGAACAAATCCATTCCAATCTTTTGCCACGGTCGTGTAGGAAAGTTGGTTGGTATCAAAGGTTCATGTTTTGAGACGGCTTCCTGGATACAGACACTGCACTTTCTGACCGTTTCCGCGATCTCTTCCGAAATTCCAGGCCACCATACCGTCTCACGTGCGCGAAGTCTTGTTTTTGTAATCCCGAAGTGCCCAGCGTGCAACTTATCTAGGATCTCCAGTTTCATACTTGCTGGAATAACAAGACGACAGCTACGCATCAGTAGTCCATTTTGAACGCCGAGTTCATCCTTGACATGCCAATAAGAGAGCAGAGCCTGTGACATCTTCTTCTTATCTGGCCAGCCTTGCTCAAGGTAGTTGACTACTGCTTTCAGGGTCGTATCTTCTTGTTGAGCTTCAAAAATCTTCGTCAACATCTCGTCTTTGTCGGTTATACTCGAGAGAACTGCATTTATATGCGCTGAGGTTTGCCGTTCGTTTTCACCTCCCTCGGTTGTAAGAAGTGGTTGTCTGGATAATGCATCGGCGTCGAGCAGCTCCTTTCCAGGGATATGCACTATTTCGAATCCAAACCTCATCATACGCATTCGGAAACGTTGCAGTCTTGGGGTCAGCGAACTCAATTCTTTCGTCGAAAATAGAGGAATGAGAGGCTTATGGTCGGTTTCAATTCGGAAACGCTTTCCAAGCAGGAAATCTTGAAAACGTTCGCAAGCCCATGTAATTGCGAGAGCCTCTTTCTCGATCTGAGCATATCGTTTTTCGGTAGGTGTCATAGTTCTAGAAGAATAAGCAACAGGTCGCCAGATTACATTCTTACCTTCTTGCTTCAGTACCGCTCCCAAGCCGTATGAAGATGCGTCGGATGACACCATAGTTGGTTTCCTGACGTCGTATGCTGCCAAGATGGGTTGAGTCGTGAGCAATTCTTTCAACTTTCGGAATGCTCGCTCCTGGCTGCAATCCCAAACGAAGTCTTGACCTTTCACCAGCAACTGGTTCAGTGGTGCCACAATTTCAGATAAATTTTCCACAAAGCGTCCCAGATGGTTCACCATGCCAAGAAATCTTCTTACGCCATGAACATCTGTCGGAACAGGCATCCTCGCCACCGCTTCGATTTTCGCTGGATCTGGTCGAATACCGTCTTCATCCAGTATGTGCCCAAGAAAATTAATTCTTGGCACGCCGAAGACACACTTGGCCTTGTTTAGTGTAACTTTCGCCTCTTTCAGTTTTCGGAGCACTAAACGAAGAATTCGATCGTGAGTCTTGGAGTCGGAGGCAAATATCAGGATATCGTCCAGGTAACACATTACACCGTCCATGCCTTGCAAGATTATTGACATAACTCTCTGAAAATACTCTGGGGCGAGTGAGATTCCAAATGGCATCCTGCAGTATTTATATCTCCCAAAAGGAGTGATGAAGGTCGTTAAATGCTGGCAGTCCGGGCTCAACGGAATCTGGTGAAAGCCACTGTTCGCGTCCAGTTTCGAAAAGAATCTTGCTTCCCCCAGTTGCCCCAGCATGTGCTCCACCACTGGCATGGGATGCACTTCGCGCTGTACATGTTCGTTCAGCCTTGAGAGATCCACACAGAGTCGTATGTCGCCATTCGGTTTACCAGCAATCACAGTCGGTGCACACCATTCAGTCGCAACGTTAACTTGTGCTATGATTCCCGCCTTCTCGAGCTCTTCCAACCTTGTTTTGAGCTTTTCCATCAAAGGTATTGGTACCCGTCGAGGAGTATGCACAGCATATGGTTTTGCTCCAGGTTTCAATTTGATTTCGTAAGGGTTTCCGATCTGTCCCAGTCCTTCAAATACTTCAGGGAATTCCTTGATCGGGTTAATTCTCGTCGCAACCACTTCAATCCGCCTCGCCAGGTTCAAGAGCTCACATGCCCGGCGACTCAGAAGAGGTTCACTCAAACGACGAATGACATAAATCTTCTCCTTGATTTCATAATTGCCATTTCGCAGCGTTGATATAAACATACCCACAGTCTGAAGTTCGGAAAATTCAGCAGCTCTAAGGTTGATATCACTTTTCACTAGTCGTTGCTGTCCCATTATCTTCTTAAAGAGACACAGAGGAACACATGTAACATCCGCCTGGAAGTCGAGCTTAAACTTCACCTTTTTCCCGTTCACTTGGATTTCTGCTGTCCATCGCCTCCTGCACTCGTCTTCATCATTATCGAGATTAGATGAATCCTCCACAGCTGAGACCTCCAGGAGAAAACCAATTTCTTCATCAAGTTCAGAAACATCTTTGACTTCCGCAGTCTTCGCCTGCTTATCTGGGCAGCAATTTGCAAAATGGCCTGTTTTTGAACACAGGTTACATTTCTGTCCTTCAGCACGGCAAGCCTGTCCTTCCCTGTGGGTGAAACCTCCGCACTTTGGACATCGTGATCTTGTTCTGGCTGACTTCTCCTTCTTCCTTGAAGGCTGCTGTTGTTGTTTCGGTGAATGTTTCTTCGAGTTGAACTTCACCTGATTGACCTTTTGGCTTGTTGAGGGACGCTGCAGGTCGACTTGCTGCTGTTGAACGGCTTCCTGCTGTCGAACCATTTTCACCGCCTTTTCCAAAGTCAGTTCGCTGTCCAACTGCATTCTTTCAGATAGAGCTTTGTCCCTCACTCCAACCACTATTCGGTCACGGATCAACTGCTCATGAAGACCCTCAAATTCGCAACTATCAGCCAATTTGTACAATGAAGTGATGAATTCGTCCACTGGCTCCCGATCCTCTTGGATTCTTGAATTAAATTTCGCACGTTCGTAGATAATATTCTTTCTGACACAGAAGTGGCTGTCGAACGCCTTGAGGACGGAATCAAATTTCGTTGCCTCTTCCTCCTTTTCGAACTTGAATGTCCTGAATATATCATCCGCGCGGTCACCCATCAAGTACATGAACAAATCGATCTTGTCCGCCTCCTCTTTCTTCTTCATTCCACTGACCACGAGGTATCGTTCGAATCTCTTCCTCCATTTGGGCCATTCGTTGGGAGTCGAGAAGTCGAAAGTTTCTGGAGGTTGAATCTGAGCCATGTTTAATTATCTTCCAAGGTAGGCAAAAATCGATATTTTGCAATACACGGGTTCGTATTTTATCCAGTTATCGCTGCCACCATGTTTTAATGTCCATCTATACAGAGAGCCAAACAACAACTGACTCACCCGTGAAGGCAAGGCCACGCTCCGCTGCGTCACGTGGGAAAACATACGTAGATGTTCTCGTACATGTTCTCAGCACAGAAACCAAAAACAGTTCATGAATTACGCATATTTTTGGGTATGCTAAACTTTTATCGTACTTTTTTGAACAATGCCGCAGAGACTCAGGCAATCCTTCATGAATACTTGAGGGGTGCCAAGAAAAAGGATAGAAGCGAAATAAAATGGACTGAAGAAGCTGAAGTTCAGTTTGAACAATACAAACAAGCCCTAGGTAATACAGCACTGTTAGCCTACCCCGATACTGAACTGCCTATCTCACTCTGTACAGATGCTTCAGATCGGGCAGTTGGATCAGTTCTCCAACAGCTTGACAATAATACATGGAAACCAATAGCATTTTTCTCTAAAAAAATTAAATCCTGCTCAATGTAATTATAGTACATATGATAGAGAGCTTCTCGCAATATATTTGTCTATCAAATTCTTCAAGCACCTGCTTGAGGCACGTGAATTTACAATTTTGACTGATCACAAACCTTTAATTTACGCATTCAAACAAAAAAATGAGAAAGCTTCTCCTAGACAATTAAGACATCTACAATAAATCTCCCAATTCACTACTGACATCAAGTACATAAAAGGTACTGACAACATAGTCGCCGATGCTCTGTCCAGAGTTGATGCTATCACAACCATCGACTATGAAGAGATCGCCAGAGAACAAACTCGTGATTCAGAACTACAAAACCTGATATCAAAGAATACCTCTCTAAAATTTAAGCAATGCCCACTGCAATCAGGCAAATTGTTATAGTGTGACGTGTCTACCAATAATATTAGACCATTCATTCCAATTAAATTCCGAATGAGGGTTTTTAGGAACATCCACGAACTCTCACACCCAGGCATCAAAGCCACAACTAAACAATTAACGTCAAGATTTATATGGCCCAATATGAATAAAGACATTAGGAAATGGGCTCAAGCTTGTGTCAACTGCCAAAGTGCAAGGTGTCGATACACACAAAATCAGAAATAGGCAAATATCAAGAAGTGGATGAAAGATTTAGTGTTATCCACATAAATCTAATTGGTCCTTTACCTCCATCTAATGGTAACATCTACTGTCTGACCTGCATCGACAGGTTCACCAGCTGGATGGAAGTTGTTCCGCTACCAGATATGAAGTCTGAAACGGTAGCGAGAGCGTTCTACGAAAACTGGATTGTTAGATTTGGAGCACCGCATACAGTGATATCAGACCAAGGAAAGCAGTTTACTTCTCAGCTTTTCAAAGATTTAACAACGCTGTGTGGTATCAAACTTCGCCATTCCACGGCGTACTACCCTCAGTGTAACGGGAAGATTGAAAGGCTTCATAGAACCATCAAAACTGCCATTCGCGCCCACATTAATATTAAGTGGACAGAAACGCTGCTAACAGTTCTCCTAAGCTTGCGTGCTGCTATCAACAAAGATAACAACCATTCATCGTCTCAAATGGTATATGGAAAAACCATCAGACTGCCTGGCGAATTCTTTGATGATTCTAAACATCACCTGCGTGCAGAAGAATTTGTTCACCAGCTTCAAAAGCAAATGTAATTGATCAAACCCTTGAATGAAAAACATCATTCGAAGACTAAAGTATTTGTCCATAAAGATCTGAAAACATGTATTTATCAGGACAGATAGAGTGAGGAAACCTCTGGAACCACCATATGAGGGACCCTTCCCAGTCCTTGATAGAACAGACAAGTATTTCACACTCAAAGTGAAAGGAAGAAATATGACCATATCGATTGACCGATTGCGACCTGCTTACTTACTAGCAGATTCTGACAATATAACTTCAGAACACCCTACTGCAACAAGACCCATCGTGTCGGGAGCGCTGCCTTCTACATCGTCCCAACAGAATCCTGACCCACCAGATGTGGAGAAGTACACAGAATTCCAAGGAACAGGATCAGCACCAGACCTGACTAGGACAAGATCGGGGAGAATAATCAAGAAACCCGTGAGATTTAAGGAGCAATAGACTATATTTCTCCTTATTTTTTTTTCTTGCCTATAATGATGATATATATATTGTAATTAACCACTTTGTGCACGAATCGTGACTTCGCCACTGGAAGGGGAGTACTGTGGGGGCTGAGAGATTACATTCCAGCCTGCTGGGTGACGCACCGCGCCGTCAACAAAAATAAAGAAGATTGGTCTTCCATCTTCCGTCCTATTTCGGCCCACTTTTTGGCTTTTATTGTAGGTTTCTCTGAAAGTTTGATTTCGGCACAAAGTTTAGATTCTAAGGACGTCTAGGGGTAGAGGGCTGGGGCAAGTTGTTTCGATACTGCCTGGGAATAGGAGGGGAGTCTTTCTTGTAATATTTGGAAACAGGGGCCTGGAAGTGGTCTGGTAGTTTCGTGTGGCAGTCGGCGGCACGTACGTTGGGGTCTAGAATAGCGTGGACCGTTATATAGACTTCTGGATTTCTCCACACGTTCCCGATACTTCTTCTCAAAAGAATCCATTTTCTTGCACACGACAAGATGTTCATCGGTCGTTTTAGGAGTGTTTAGGTAGAGCGCGAATGAGTATTATTTTTTTAGTCCTCCAATAACATGTTCGATTTTTGTTTCTTCTTCCATTGCTGGGTCAACCTTGTTGCACAACACTAGGATGTCTTCCGCGAACCTGATTGCTGGTTCATTCCAGTGTTGCATTCTGCTAAGCTTCATTCTTAATTCTTATTTATTCGCGTCCAAAGAAAAATCTTGAATGAGGCGGATTTTAATGTTTTCCCAACTCGTGAAACTAGCTCTGTGCAAATTCAACCAGGTTTTAGTGCTTCCCGGCATGTTCATGGCGGCATAACGGGCAATTATGTAGTCTGCCCAACGGTAGAGGAAACCAATCTCTTCGAGGGATTCTATCCATGGGCGAGGGTCTTTTGTCCCGTCGTACTTCGGAATTTCTATATTGGGGTTCAAAGCAACTAGGTCGAAACCAGCATCTCTACTAATTGTTGCACCAAGTCGTCGACCTTGGTTTCTTCCTTCTTGGTGTTATACACGTTTCCCGAGCGGGTTTCAGCCGACTGCCCAATGTGACCCCCATCTCGAACGCTGAACCTGAGAACCGGGAAGCCCTGATCAGAAAAATAGTGAGAGAGGAGGTTCAAAAGTTTATGGCTCCTCCTTCCCAGGATAACGACACTCCACCCCCCCAACCTACGGGATGTCATCCGTAGTGAAGTCCAGCAGACTTTGGCTCCTATTTCTGTCCCTCGTCAGCCCCAGGGCTTCCGCCCTCGGCGACAATTCATTCCTTAGAACGATCAAGGTTACCGACGAAGGACCAAAGGGCCACCAAATAACCAGAGGACTCAGTGGCGTACTGAAGATGACAGACCTATCTGCTTCCACTGTGGGCGCCCTGGCATTGTTGCACGTTATTGCAGAGACAGACGCCAAGCTTTTGCGAATGCCAGACTTGAAAGAGAAACAGTTGATTTCGGAAAACCAAGAATGGAAAATTACACCATGGGCGAATCAGGAAGCGAACTATCCGAAGGAAGATTTAGAAACCCTTCGCCATACCCCAACCGCGGAAGATTCCAAGCTCCCAGAAGAACCTCACAATCCCCTGCTCGCCGTCCCAGCCGCTCGCCCAGTCGCCGCAATGAAGAAAACTAGCAGGCGCGCCCTCTGGAGGTGAGGCCGCCACAGACGAAAATCCTCCCTGCCGTATTGCCGCTAAAATGGAAAAGAACTGGATATCTGTCAAAATACAAGAACAAAATGTACAAGCTCTTGTGGACTCCGGCGCTGATTACTCAGTAATTTCCGAAGCTTTCAGACGTTCTATAAAGGCCCCAGTTTAAAAAAAAAATGGACCACTTTTAAGAGCCGCGTACAAGAAGCCTATCGTGACACTTGGTAAATGCTCTTTAGAAGTTCAAATCAAAGGACTCGATATTGTTTTTGATTTTGTAGTAGCCGCTGAATGTACCCACGATGTTATACTGAGATGGGATTTCTTCAGAGCCACAGATGCCATTATAGATTGTGGGAAAAACAAATTGTATTTAAGCGGAGCTGAAAAATCCTACGAATGGAAAGACCTGAAACTTTGTGCTGCTATGGACTGTGTCATACCGCCGAAATCTTTTGGCAAGAGAGTTGTCACCAACCAGGATGTATTTGGTAGCAGAGATGTGGTCGTTACAGGTTCCAAACGCCTGCAGTTGGAGAAATGACTTTTTATTCCCCCTTCCCTCGTTAGGTTCTTACATGGCAGAGCGGTGTTGTGGGTGACTAAAAGTACTCACCAGTCGCAAGTGATACCTTCAGACATGAAGGTAGGAACAATGCAAGATCTAGAAGTAGGGAGCATATCTGATTTTTACGCTCGTTCTGAAATAGCTGGAAAAGATTAAATAACTTCCCCAGATGTGAGAGAATGTTTAATTTCAATGATTTCTAATGATTTTGAGGAAACAAAGAAAAACAGATTACTCACGTGCCTAAATGAGTTTGCCGATATATTCGACTTTGAGAAAAAGAGCTTCCCTGTCTCTGGCGAAATAAAGCATAAAATCGATACGAGTTATTATCCGCCTTTCAGACAGCGTCCTTATAGTGTGTCTCCCGCCAAAAGACGTGTCATTCAGAGTGAAGTGGAGAAAATGACGGAGACTAAAACCATCCGGCCATCATCAAGTCCATGGGCCTCCCCCATTATATTAGTGAGGAAGAAGGACGGCTCGTTGAGATTCTGTGTCGAATTTCGTCGTCTAAAAAAATTACAAAGAAAGATGTCTACCCTCTCCCTCGTATCGATGACGCGCTGGACACCCTGGCTTGGATCCAGGTACTTCTCCACCATGGATTTGAGATTGGGTTACTCGCAAATTGTAGTAGACGATAAAATGACCGGGAGAAAACGGCATTTATCACTCCAGATGGGCTTTATGAATTTAACGTAATGCCATTTAGTGTATGCAACGCACCAGCAACTTTCGAACGAATGATAGACAACGTCCTACGGGGATTAAAATGGGACATGTGTTTATGCTACTCAGATGACATTGTAGTCTATGGATAAATCTTTAAAGAATATTTAACACGTCTCTATACAAAGTCTTGAGATGCATCCAGCAGGCCGGGCTGTGCCTGATTTATAAAAAGTGTCGTTTCGCCTTGAGACAAATAACTATCCTCGGGCACGTCGTTAATAAATTTGGAACGCAGCCAGATCCAGAAAAGGTGAAAGCCATTGTCCACTTTCCAAAACCCTGTGATATCAGTGAGACCAGAAGTTTTCTTGGGTTAAGTTCGTACTATAGACGTTTCATTAAAAGTTATGCTAACAAGTCTCGACTCTTGAATAGTCTTTTAAAGAAAGATGAAAAATTTATTTGGAGCGAAGAACAAGATGAATCCTTCTGGATTCGCCTGTGTTAGGACATTTTGTAGAAGGTGCCGAAACTCATGTCCATACTGATGCAAGCAGTTCTTGTGCAAATCCAGAATGGCACGGAGAGACCTATAGCCTATAACTTGCGAACACTAACCAAAGCGGAAAAGAATTATTACACTACCGAAAAGGAATGCCTCGCCGTTGTTGGGGCCCTTGGCAAATTTCGCCCGTACCTACATGGCAGACCCTTTACTGTGGTTACCGACCATCACTCTCTATGTTGGCTAGTAGGCTTGAAAGATCCATCTGGCCGCTTAGCCCGTTGAGCCCTCAAACTACAAGAATACGACATAAACATCGGTTACAAAAGCGGACACAAGCATAAAGACACTGACTGTTTGTAAAGACGCCCCTTGACTGCCACCGCGGATATAGAAGGGCACATTACTTCCATCCAAGACATTGCAGAAGAACAAAGACACCCATTTGGTGTCATGGCCGGTCATTTGGGGTTTGCCAAGACCTATGACCGCGTTAGAAAGAGATTCTATTGGCCTGGACTTTATAGGACAGTTTCCCAATACATTTCTCATTGTGAAGAATGCCAGCGAAGGAAGGGCGTACCTCAGAAACCCCCTGGACTACTGATCCCAATACCGCCAACTACCTCGCCTTTTCAAAAGATAGGAATTAATTATCTGGGAAGAATTCCCACATCTCACACGGGAAATAAATAGATAATAGTCGCGACTTATTATCTCACCAGATTTCGAATAACAAAGGCCGCGACAACAGCAGAAGCTACTGAATTAGCAACCTTCCTTATTGAAGACGTCATACTCAAGCACGGCGCTCCTCGGGAGATCATCACTGACAGAGTAAGAAATTTCCTGTCTCAGACCATAAGATAAATAAATAATCTAAACGGAACAATTCACAGAATTACCACGGCATACCACCCTCAAACGAATGGTTTGACAGAAAGACTCAACAAGACCCTGACTGACATGATATCGATGTATATTGAAGTTGATCAGAAAAATTGGGACAGCGTCCTACCATATGTGACCTTCGCCTACAATACCGCTCGACAAGAGACAACAGGATACAGCCCGTTCTTCCTCGTCCACGGCCGAGAAGTTGAAACACCGCTGGATTCTATACTGCCGTAACAGCCGGCAGGAACTGCAGAAGATTACGTGGGCCATCTGGTGACCAACGCTGAGGACGCACGGATGTTAGCCCGTCTTAACATCCTGCAGGCTCAGAGCAAAGACAAAGAACGCTACGACAAGAAGCATCAGGAGGTGACGTACAAGGAAGGTGATTTGGTGTGGGTGTTCATCCCATTCCGTACCGTTGGCTTGTCGGAGAAGTTATTGAAGATATATTTCGGACCCTATCGAGTGATCAGAAAAATATCGAGTGTAAATTATCAAGTAGAAGGCGTGACGAACACTAGGAGAAGACGAAAAACCCAATATATCATCCATGTATTCAGAATGAAGCCCTACCACGATCCCGAAGTCCAAGAAGAGATTGCCCAGGGTCATGTGACCGACTAGTAAACAGCGGGACGCTGTTTTTTTTTTTTTTTGTGGAGGGAGTGATGTAAGGAGGACAGAGTTTCCTGGTTTTTCCTATTATCTGGACTGGGCCGACTCCTGGTATTCCCTCTTATCTGGACTGGGCCGACCGGTCGGGGAAAACGGTGGCGCCACGTGGAAGGGGGAGAAAAAGGGAGTTCTCCTCTCTTGCTCAAACTGCTGGGTCGATTTGGCTCATGTGCATAGTCACTTTTATTTCATATTTAAAATCTTTCCTAAAACTAATTAAATAAATATTTAAAGTAATTCGGAAGCTTGTTTGATTATTTTTCTTCGCGACAATATGATGAACGTCAGAAGTACGACAGGTTTACAAAAGGATGAGAGAAGAGTTAGGAGAAAGTACTAAACCTGAAAAAAAGATGTGTCGCCCCTGCCAGATCAAACAACTTCATATACAAGCAACAATACAAGCTGGAGAAGAGTTCTGCTTTCCAAGATAAAACTTCCAGAGTTTGGACGTGATGTACGGGAATGGATTGCATTCTGGTCAAGGTTTGAAGACATCCAAAACGTGAAGATCTCACCGATTCAGATAAGTATCAATACCTTGTAGACTGCATGTTAGAAAATTCAGAAGTTCAGCAACTAGTTTTAAGTTATCCTGTCTCAGGAAAGAATTACATTTTAGTTATCAAAGATCATGAAGAAAAATGGAGGATAAATAGTTTCTAAAACTGTACATAGATGGCGGTGTTAGAACAAACCTTAGCTAATTGGATTTTATGGTTATTTATTCCCAAACCTTTTTATGTTTATATTTATATATACATTTTTATATTCTTAAAACTTTATTTAGTTCTAAATTTAATTATTTTTTCTCTTAATTACCCACTTCCTTATATTTCAAAAGAATATGTACTATGACTAAAAATTTTAATCAAGAATATCCGTCTTAACCTGCCTCTTCCCTAATGGTGATCCTGTCCTTAGCCTCTCCACCCTGGTCATAGTGGTTTTATATACAGGGTGATCCTAAAGTCCCGCACAACTTTAAAAATTAATAACTCCGCGAATATTTCCGCTAGAGCAATGCGGTAAACACCATTGTGTTCAGGATGCAATGGGAATTTTTATGGCAAAATTAGAAAAATTCGAAATTGATTTTAGTTTCAATTTCTTTCGCTAGGTGGCGCTCTACCAGAATCAGAGATTCAGCGGCCAAATTGTTTGATTAATTGAAAAATATAACTGATCGACACGTATTTTTCCTTTTTGTATACCAGGAAAGAATCCTAATAATATCAAATGATAAATTAATAAAACACCATTTCGCCAATAGTAAAAGAATTGGTTGGCGATTTTCAAATACAATCTGAGATATGTAAAATAGGTATATGCAAATTAAAACATGTATCAAAAAATATCTATAATTTAGATAGAGTTTTGTGAAATATATTGAATGTTTGAAAAACACAGCTAAATTCAATACACGATTTTTTGAAATGTTAATATAGTACCAAAAATTACGATGCCACTACTAATAGGATTTCTTGCTATAAGGAATGTGTAGTTTCTTGACTGATTGGCGACACATGACTATTTAACTGGATATTTGTCATGATCCAACAAATGAAATATAGAGGGGAGTGACAAAATATATTTGTCGTACTTTATTCCAAATATCCTATCGGCTTGTCAAATGTTTTCATTGTTTATTATACTGTACACAATTTTAAAAATTGATCCCCTCAAATAAAAATCATTTTTAAATCGACATTTGCGTTGAAAAACGTGGTAGTAAAATCATTTTGTATTATTTTTTTTGCGCAAAATTTCTAAAGGTGGGGGATTACAGAGAATATTCCTTATGCTATATCTTCTAATGAGCAAAAAGCGATAAATTAAACATAAGGGGTAAAATTGTGTGTACCAGTGTTATTCGAGAAGTTATAGAACTTTGGTCTGCACGACATAATATAAGATGTGAGCAAATGACAAACAAACAAAATTACTGTTCACAAATAAAAAAGAGACAAGATGTGAGGACAGAATTTATTTACCCATAACCCAACTCAAAGAGTTTCAAAACATTGGTAGATAATATATTACATGGCAGCTTATATAGCACATGAGGTAACTGCCTTGTCTCTTGTATTAAATCACAATCTTCGCTCAATGTGGCGCCCTTCATTCTCAAACACCGCCTGCAGACGATAGATGACAGAATGGACAGCATTAAATAAAATATCTGATGAAATTGATGAAACGTGCCGTCTGATAGAAGCCTTCAACCACTCCGTGCAGTCACTCCAAGGAAAACGTGACATAAGGGTAGTCCATCGATCGAATAATGCGGCACACAGCACTAGTAAAGTGTTCATCGAAGTGGACAACCAAGTCGCCGAAATCCTCGGTCAACATGGACGTATCCCTGTGGCGGGTCTAATGCACAAGTATGAGCGCAGTCATACTTTAAAGCAATGCTTCCTTGCTGTGGCTTCGGCCACTGCGCTTCTGCCTGTCCAGCTGCCTATCGCTGCGGCTCTGCAGAGCATGAGGGCATCCGATGCTCGGTCGAGCCAAGCCAAAGCCGCTGCAGAAAAAAAATCTGGAGCTCCCACAACCACTTTACCACATTATCTACCTGTCCCTTTGTAAAAGAGAGAATACCCCGAACAAGTAACAATGTCTAGGCCATTGCGTGTCCTGCAGGTGAACGCCAAAAAATCACCAACTGTCATTCTTGAAATTGCAAATTTGGCAAATTCGACACAGGCCGACATCGTGCTCCTGCAAGAACTCCCAACTAACTTCTTCTGGCCCACACGTGTGTTTCAGGCATTTTTTTTGTCCCAGGCGCCTACATCCCCTCGGGAATTGTGGCACGTAGCAACCTTCATCCCATCCCTCTAACCTCCCCAGACACCAACGCCAAAACCACCATAGCCATATGTCTAGAGAAGAATATCATCGCGGTGTACTCGGCCTACTGGCACGGCCTTAGAGCTGCCGATGATTTCATCTTTCTTCTGGAAGATACGATAAGACGGGCCTCTCTTCCAGGGTATGGACACTAACGCCCACTCTCCTACCTGGGGCATCGGTGCGAGGTTGGACGAGGGTGCTAATCTTGAAGAGTTCGCCAGCTTCAAGGATCTTCATTCCCTGGGACCCCCTGTGGACTCGACCTAGCCAAATGGGCCTTTATCTTCTTCTATAGATGTAACTCTGGCATCCAGCTCACTGGCTATCCATGCCACTAGAGGTTTATTAGATGAGATGGCCTTCACTGACCATATACCTATCTGGACTACATTCCTAGACATGGTCAATAACGAGACAAACTCCTCCTGGGTTGAATCCTCATGTAAAGAACAGACCTTTAAATCCTTCCTCAACTCTTCTCTCCACCAGGTAACTACCCTATTACAACAACAACAAAAACCTTTATTAAGACACTATTGTCTTACAAGGAGATTCCCCTTAGAGGTTATATATGTACATGAGTGAGGAGAGAAAGCAATTTAGAGGGGAGGTGGAGCAATCAGTCGTTGTCTAGGGAGTTGAGCACTTCTTCCCTCATTTTGTCAATCGCCTTGAAAAATTTTAAATATTTATAAACAAATGTTTTATCCAGCTGGAGAGTAGTAAAAATTTTATATACATGTTGTTCATTATAGTGAGTTAGCCCCGAAATTTCACGAATTTCCAGTCTCTTTTCCTGTAGGAATGGGCAATGGAATAGATAATGAACCCAATTTTTTGGATGCCAGCATTGCAGAAGTAGAAATTTAAAGGGTCGCTCTTCCAAAGTCCCGTGATATCCTCGGGGAAAAATAGCCATAGAATCCTTTGACGGGCTATAAATCGTTTAATTTTCAAAGGGAGGTTTGATAATAAGTAGTCCACCGTCATAAAGGAGCTACTTATAGATTGGTAGTGAATAAAATGAGATGAGTTTTGTATCTTAGCTCGGTCAAATTGGAGTAGCTGGTCCATTGTGGTTTGAACTATACTAGGCATTTCTCCTCGCACAACCATATAATATTCACAGTTCTTAAGAAAAGAAAAACCCCTAGTCAAGGATGTTATTCAGGTTATAAATAAAGTTGTTTCCCGCTTTTTCCACAATTGAAACTTCCTAGAGCTGGAACAAGCAAACATAAGGTAATCTTGTCCTGTTCATTTTTAAAATCCGTATCCAGAACTTTAGAATCAATTTCGTAATGATTAATTCAAGGAAATCCTTCCGGTTTCTGTTCGTAAGATATAACCCGGAGTAAATTTGGGAAGGTCAAGAAATCGCCGTAGGAAAATATCCTGGATCTGGTTTACAACTCCTATCTGATTCGTCACCCACAGTGGGGCCGAGTATAACAACGTGGATAAAACTATGGAGTCGAGTAGTTTCATCACTGCTCCGAACGATTTGGTTCTTGACTTGGAAAGTATTCTCCTTACTGCGTTTGTAGCAACCAATGTTTTGCTTTTAAAGTGCTGCGCCACGTAAGTAGTTGGATTCTTGGTTGTTAAGGGGTAGCCAAGATACGTATATTTTGAGGTAACTGTCAAAGGTTGTTGGCTTCAAAACCAAACGTCAGATCTGGCCAAGCGGCCTCCATTTCGAAACGCTACGATTTTAGACTTGTTCACTTGTTTGAATTGTTCACCAAATGTCTTCGTATGGGCCACTTCCCCCGTCAATGGAAAGAAGGCCGCCTCATACTTCTGTGCCTAAACCCTCCAATTCAGCCACCAGTCAGCTGGAGAAATACAGACCTATTACTTTGTTGAACACTATGGCCAAAGTGTTTGAGAGATGTATCCTGGCCAGACTTCAGTGGCTCGCGTATCGTCACGGATGGTTTTTTGAAGATCAATACGGTTTTGTAAATGGTCGTTAAGCGGAAGATGCACTGGCAAGTATCACTCAATTCATTGAAGAAAGACAAGCTCACTGGAGGAAAACTCTTGTCATCAGCTTGGACATCAGTAAGGCCTTCGACACTGTTTGGAGGCCGGCAATCATACAAAATCTTGAACGTCTAAATTGTCCAGAGTCTATTACCTGTTTAGTAAAAAGCTTTTTGGAATACCGGAGGGTTTCTTACTCAGCTTGGACAGCAACAGAATGTACGTCCTCCCAACTCGGCACTCCCCAGGGTTCAGCGCTAAGTCCTTTCCTGTGGAACATAGTTGCTCGGACCATCTTCCACCTTCTCTCCATCATAGATAGCCGATTAATAGCTTACGCGGACGACTTCACCCTTATGACTCAGGTTCGTGGTCGCCCGCCGGTCTCTGCCACTAACAACTTCTTGGAGAGGTTGACATCTTGGTGCACGATGAATGGTCTTAATATACCCCAGTAAGACTCAAGCTTGCCTGTTCCAATGGCGTAATGTCCACCTCAACTCCGAGACAGGGCTTAGAATCCTTGGTCAACCTTTAAACATCAAGAAGACCCTCACAATCTTAGGAGTGGAGTTTTACCAGACCCGCGGATTTGTCGCCCACCTACGCAAGATCACACGTAGATGCAGATCAATAATCCCACGACTCACCCACACCATACAGGGTAAATTTGGAATCTTATTTTCAGCTGGAACTAGGATTTTCGACGCGGTAGTGATACCTGCCTTCCTTTACGGAGCGTCAGCATGAGGACGTCGTGCTCTCTCCAGCGAAGGCATTAGGCAACTTAGGAGCTTTCACTTCAATTTTGCGAAACGTGTACTGAGAGAAGGTCCTTGCACACCAACAGTCTCAGCTATCTCCATCACCGGCAGCCCTTCTCTCGATATTATTGTTAGGTCTCGTACGGCGTTCCTAAAGGAAATCAATGAAGGAAATTTTGAATCTAGACCAGGCCCTGCTTCTTTGCCATACTTTCCGGATAGACATCAATTGTTTTTCAGTCTAAACATCGAGGAGATAACAACACCTATAATATTTTCTGACGGATCAAAAAATGAGGCTGGGGAGGGCGCTGCAATTGTTTCCTCATCAGAAGATCAGCAGCCCGTTCTCTTACGGCTCCATCCAGACTGCACAGCCTTCCAGGCTGAACTTCTGGCAATCCGCTGGGCGGTCCGTCTGCTGAAGGAAGGTTATTCAAGAAATGAGATCACTATCGCGTCGGACTGCAGATCATCTCTGTCAGCCATATGTACGTCAGGTCCAGTTCGATCGACATTAGTAGATGAGATTATTCTCGCAATGAACACCAACCAAAATGTAAAGCTGTGTTGGGTGCCTGGACACTGCGGCATCGACGGAAACGAAAGAGCAGAAAGAGCTGCTAAGAACGCGGCCGTTTCGACCTTAGAGCCATCATTTTCCATCCTGCCTAGAAGCCTGGCCCGTAACCACTCACGCACGGCAGCTCTAGACGCATGGACTGAGGTTTATTGCCGGGACCACTCCAACAGACATCTGAGGAGAATAGCCCATACTCCAGACCGGCTGCTCCAATTCCTCCCTAAGGTCTGTCCTGGAGAAGTCACCACCACCTTACTTACAGGACACGACCATGTTCGGGCAGACTTGGTTCTCTGGCGCCCTGGGGAAGACCCATCTTGCTCACATTGTATGGAGGAACAACAGACTGTGGACCACCTTCTATTCAGATGCCCTGCTTTCATGCGACACAGAATGAAGACAGCCCTGCTGCTTTGAAAGACCTCCTTCGACCCAGTCTCGTTGGCTGGACTCCCGGGTTCTCTGCAGGCATGGAACTTCCTGACCAGCTGGTTCGGCTCTGCAATTGGCTCTATGTAAATATAATCTAGAGTAACTGGTTTCTACTAGTTAGCTGGACAGCCCGGACAGTTGGCGTTTCTTGCGCTCCAGGGGCTGGGTTATCCTTATTTCTCTCTCTATACTCTTGGAAGACGGGGCAATTTAGCAGCAGATGAATAGAAATTTGTTCCTCACATCCACAGAAGCATCTTGAATCTTGCACTGCCTTGATGAATTTTAAAAAGCTTCTAAAATATCCATGATTTGTAATAAATTGAGAGTTGTGGAAATTTGCCCGAAAATATTTCGGAATATTAGCAGGAAAGAAACTTTGAAATGTTTGGTTAGTATTTTTCTTCAAAGGTGTAATTATATATTTTTTTTAAATAAAATTTTCGATTATATCTGGAATATCCGAGTCATATCGCTGTTGATCCTCGATCGATACATTATTCATATCATATTTTATATTTCTGGATTCAATATAATCCGTAATCAAAGTAATATTTGCAAGGGTATGCACACAACTATAGATAATTGTTTTATAAGTTTGTGCACACCATAATAATATTCGATATTGAAGTGAGTTAAATTTATGTATATACTTTTTACTTATATATTTATACTAGACCTCAGTTCCATAAGTGAGTATCGGTCTAAAAATTGTTTTGTATAAAATGATTCTTGGTGCTTAGTCCCCAAGATTTGCCACATATCGAGAAAAGTAAATTTTTTAGTCTTTGAGTTCTATTTAGTATCATGTTCAAATGAGGATTAACATTTAATTTATTCTTCCTTCAATGGTTTGCAAAGGTGATTCCCAAAATTTTTATTTATTGAACAGGCGTAATAATATTATTTTTTAATTCAATTTCAAATTTATCTTTGTTATGGAAATGTAAAATACTAGTTTTATCAAGACTTATTTTTAGTTTGTTTTCTGTACACCAGTCGTCAACCTTTCCAAAATACGCTCAATTGAATTTTTGAGGGTTGCTAAATCTTTGTTCCAGCATATTATTGTGACATCATCGGCATAGCAAATTATTTATGAATTTGGTAGTTGTATTTTGGTTAACATATCATTTATAAATATCATGCAACGCAAAATGGAGACAATGGTCCACCTTGTGGACAACCTTTTGATAATGTGTCAGATATTTTTCTGCTACTATAATTTAAAATTATTTTCCTATTTTTCAAAAGGAATTGTATAATTTTGAGCAGGTCAGCAGGCATATTATCTTCATCAATTCTTTTGAGCAAAGCTGGCCACCATGTATTTTCAAAGGTTTCTTCAATGTCTATTGCAATTAGCGTCACTAATTGTTTCTGCCTATGTTCTAATATAGTATCTGTTATTTTTTTCAAGCACGTTGTCGTTGATTTTGATTTGACAAATCCATGTTGTCTGGAGCTCGAAAGATTATTACTTTCATAAAATTCATAAATTCGATTTTTCAAATTTTTTTCGAAAATTTTGAAAGATTTGAAATCAATGAGATAGGTCGATAACTTTTTGTTGATTCAAAATTAGGTTTATGTGGTTTAGGAATTAACTTTAGAGCTGCTATTTTCCATTTCTCCGGATAATACCCCTTTTTGAATACATTTATTAAATAGTTTGCATAACATAAGCTTATTTTTTGGGTAAGCACATTTGATCATATTGTTACTTTTGTTGTCTAAACCGGGGGCTTTTTTAACTTCAGAATTAGAAATGATATTTATTATTTCTTCTTCTTCGATAATACTTATGCTTGGATTTTTCATTCGTGGCTTAAAATTTCTAATTATTTGTTGTTGAAAATTGTCCAAATTAGGATCGTCTTCAGGAATTAAATCGTCCATTAATTTGGTCATTGTTTGCTCTTATAGATATTCTGGTGAATTGTCAATTATGGTAATTCCATTCTGTACATTTGAGGATCTTAATTTATTGAAGAACTTATAGGCATTTCCAAATGGCTTATCTATGTAGTTTTCTCAAATAACGTTTCGCCAGTTAGTTCTTTTAGTTTTTTTTATTGCATTAGTGTATTTGTTTCTTGCCAATTTAAATGTTTTGTAACTGTTTGTTTTATGACGGAAATGCAAGTTTCTAATATAATGAAAATGATTTTTTATTATTTCCTGTTCATTAGTCCACCAGTCAATTCTGGAAACATGTTTATTAATGGGGGATTTAACCTTCGAAGATTTATATGCTGCTTCTCTCTCAATAAATTCATGAGTGCGTTCACTATCCCATCAATGTCTGCCTCATCTTCCACTCTGCTTATATCATTTCCCAGTTTTTTGTATCTTGTAATGATATGTTATTAGAAAAATTTGCCCAATTTGCATCTTTCTCAAAGAATTTCCACGTTGAGATTTGATTATTGAATAAATGACCATTCTTCAACCCCCCCCCCCCCCCCTGTGATATCAAATTCAACAGCAACATGATCGGAAATATTAGTCAGATCAGAGGTATGCTAGTTATTTATTAAACTAAGTGAGTTAATTAAAAAAAAATTAATAAAAAAAAATATTTTCTCCTATCGCTTTATTCTATAGTATTTATAATCCAAGGATAAAGTTTCCATGTGTAAAAAAATAAGTGAGTGTTTATTCGAGATTGTGAGATCAATTATACTTACTCCGCGGCAGGTGGGTGTTTTCAGGTTATGTATAAAGATATTACATTCGTCTATAATAGGTTGTCATCTATATTCATTAGAGTTTATAACATTGTCAAACCATATAGTATGTATGTAAATCCATAAGGATTACTGGTAGATTTATATACGTTTTGAGCAGATCTCTAATGAATTTTTGATGAACAGGTTTATAAGTATTTGGATGAATGTAGAAATTAGAAATAATTAATTTTACTTTAACTGTAGAAATAGAAATGGTCGTACAAAAAGAATTTGTGAATTTTTCCTCTTTGCTGAACTTTATATTATTATTTAAAATTATAGTTGCCGAATATTTTTCCCCAGTTTTATTCGAACATATAATTTAATAGTCCATATCATAAAAAACATTTTCATGTAAAACATATGGTTCTTGAATCAAAAGAATGTCAAGTGAAGGATATTCACATATCAAACAAAATGTTAACGCGGGATTCGATCCCGGTTCATGACTGTCTGGAAACGAGGGTGTTACCTACTCGTCCTTGTCAGGTGGGTCATCTCTAGTGTTGGCCTGTAGTTTACTTATCGCAGTAAAACTTTTTCTTACATTTTGTTGAATACATCTCACATTTTCAATCCTATAGGATATTAATATATTTAAGATTAAGCTTTAAATTGTATTTTCTACATCATTTCCCTCGTATATTTGTGAATATTGTGTCCTTTGGATAATTCTGTCTATTTGTGATTTGTAAATCGGGCATTCACTTGAATTTGATTTATGGTTTGTAGAAAGGTTTTTAAATTTAGGGTGCTTAGAGAAATTGTGACAATTTGGTGCTTCACTACAGTTGTGGCTACCCTGTACACCGCATATTTTACATATTCTGATGTTTTGACAGTCTTTTGTTTTGTGGTTCGGATTAAATTCAAAACTATATTGGCATTGTCTTACAAATATTCTGTCTTGTTTAGAACATCGCTCAAAATCGGTGTATATCTCATTACCCATTTTTCTTAAAATTTGGTAAACTTTAGGAGTTATTTTAATACTATATTGTAATATGGAGAGTTAAATCCCATTCGCGATATGAGACGAGCGATGCCAAACACGTCTGCACAGTTGGCTTCAGAAGCCATATATCGATTATGCTTATTTTAATTCTTTTGAAAAAATTCAGCTATCCCTGATCATTTATTTTACTCTGGAATGCCGTCACTACAGGATAAAGTACTCTTGGTGAAATTTTATTATTGCAATTCAGAATCTTCCACTGAAGCTTCACGAGCGTTTCGTAACTTTAAAGGTATTCAAAGCGGTAAAGGACCCAGGAGTTGCTACTCTCTAAGGCGAATGATAAAAATTTTGAGAAGACTGGATCTCTGGAAGCAAAACCTCGGAGTGGAAGACCATCGACACGCAAGTCAGTGGCTGTTACGGTTTCGCAGAATGTTGAAGCTATTGAAACGTTGTCCAGGTATGGAGAAGTAAGTGCTCGACAAGTTTCTCGACAAACGGGGATTTCGTATGGAACAGTTTGGAGAGCTCTAAGAATTTTTCTTAAAAAATACCCGTACAAAATTCAAAGATATAACGAGCTAAAGTCGGCGATTTTGAGAAGCGTCAATAATTTGCTGCATGGGTTTTCCGGCAAATTGATATTGATGAAAACTGGCTGTCGAATGTTCTGTGGACAGATGAAGCCCGCTTTTCTCTAAACGGAGAAGTCAACACTCAAAACAGCCGCATTTGGGCAACAGAAAACCCTAGGATTTTTACAGAAATGCCACTTCATCAGCCCAGAGTTACAGTTCGGTGTGGGTTCACATCTTCTTTTATTATTGGGCCATTTTTCTTCGAAGAAATAAATGTGTAAGATTTTATTCTTACGTCTCATTAGAACTTCTATATTCTGATTCTGGCTAGTTCAGGGGTTAAACCCAGGTACATATATTTCTCCTTTTTTTGTTGATTATACATAGTAATACCAATACGCCCTTTTGAATGTTAACCACTGTAGATTAAATTTCAAACACATGCACTCAAAATCTATAACACACACCAAGGATTTACATGTGATATGTGGTTAAATATGAATACCAACACACATTGTTAAATATCCACACTCGTTTTATTCGGCATAAAAATAATTTACACAAAAAAAAAACATTCTTTATATGTGAATAGTATGATTGGGCATAAAGGATATTGTGACATTAGATTATCTCATCTTGCAAAATTTAAATTCCTATAAAGAAATGACTGAGAATCTACGACTTGGTAATTCAACCTAATTACTTCATCTGGATAAGATAATCAATCAAAAAATTGACTAATATAAAGAAAGGGAAAACATAAAGGTCCACATCTCTATTCGCTGTATATATCTTGAGTAATCAAATTTACCAAAATTTTTTGTTATCTGCCATGGCTTCGCCATGTTTTTTTATATTGACCTCTATACGACAAAATCTAAATTGACTTACCTAGTATCTCGACTACATACCTCTCCCGATAATAATTCGATCTGTTCCCTCCGAAAGCTTGCCCCAGACTGGTTGGAAGCTCGATAAAGACTAACTCTAGACTGCCGTCCCTTTTCTACCGCGCCCTCAATCTCAATCATTTCTTACAGAGTAATAAAACTTGAATATACAAAAATTCTCGGAATATTAAAAATAATAATATTATTAAATTTTAAAAAAAGAATTAAGGAATAAAATAATATTTTTATTATTTTTTTTTATTTAAAGGAAAATTATGAAATAATAAATATACTTGCTCAACTTATGGATAGAATCGTTGGAAGAGGCGGTGGAACGTCAATAATTCTAAAAAACTATCTAAAATATAAAAAAATGCTGATTCAAATATCTAACATGGAAAACACCACAATTCTAATGAAACCAGATGGAAGGGCAGTAGTGCAGATATCGTCAATCTATAAGAAACCCGATCTACCACTCCTGGAGGAAGATCTGAATCTCTTGTTAGAGAATAATCAATCAGTAATCGCTGCAGGAGACTGGAACTCCAAGCACCCTCTTTGGGGCTCAAGAACCTCCAATAATAGTGGAACCGTGCTTCATAATTTTTCAGAAAAAAGAAAATCTGGACATTTTCGCACCTTCTTCACCCACGCACTACAGTCCTTTGGGAAATCCAGACTTTCTAGACATCGCAATTCTTAGAAACATCCCCTGGACTTCGAGGATTAAGACCCTGGATGCCTTATCTTCAGATCACCTCCCAGTAATCCTAGAGCTGACCTGCCCGAAGGATGAATTCACGACTAGGGCTTGCCGACTCACTAACTGGGTTCACTTCCAACAACACTTAATTTCCAGTACGCCTCCTAGAGTACCCTTGAAAACGGAAGCCAATATTGACTCAGCAGTGACCATACTAAATGATAAAATCTACAACAGCTACTCAAAAAACACGGGTATATCATCCTCTTCATCAAAACAGAACCCTTCGACCAAGGCCTTGATAAAAGAAAAGAATAAAGCTCGTAAGAGATGGCAAGCAACCTGGGATCCAGCCCATAGAGCCATTTATTTAAACCTACAGGGAAAAGTTAACAAAGCCCTCAAATCTGACTCCACCGAGAACTGGAATCAATTCATACACAAGATTGAATCAAGCCCAAAGGACTTCTGGAGAAAAACAAAACCTATCAGGAAAAAAACGGAAAGGATCTCAAATTTAGTAATGAACGGCAAAACCTTATTGACCGACAAAGAAATCGGAAATGAACTTGCAGAACACTTCTCCAACCAGTTCTCCAAAGAAAAAGAAGAAGACCAACCAAACATAACTTATAATCACCAACAAGAAAAAATGCTCACAATGACGACACCAAATGAAGTCAAGGAAGTGATTAAATACTTAGCTAACCACAAAGCTCCTGGCCATGACAATATCATTCCGAAAATGGCCAAGAATCTTCCCATCAAATGGATTGTATTTCTAGCTGGAGTTTTCAACGCCGCACTGCACTTATGTTACTACCCCAAAGTCTGGCAGCATGCTATCATAATTCCAATTCCAAAAAAATCCGCTAAATCCCCTGAAGATCTAAGACCTATCAGCCTCCTCCCCACCATCGGCAAAATTTACGAAATAATTATTTTACGTAGACTTCAGAGGTACTTGGACAACTCTAACTTCATCATCCCGCAGCAATTCGGATTTAGAAGGGGGCATTCAACAACTCACCAACTCATTGCAGTTCCAGATAAGAAGATCTCACAAGGAAGTGGTAGGTTCTGTCTTTCTAGATTTTGCGAAAGCATTTGATAAAGTTTGACATAATGGCCTTATAAAGAAACTCACAAAACACCAGTTTCCAAGTGACATTATCAATTTTATGCAGAATTATCTACAGGGCAGGACATTTTCAGTCAAGCAAGGAAATTTTATAACTGAACCAAAGCCAATCCAGACTGGAGTACCTCAAGGCTCTATCCTCGGACCCTACCTTTTCAATATTTACATTAATGACACCCCACTGCACTCTAAATGTAAATTTAAGCTCTTCGCAGATGACACAGCAATTTTATTTAACTCTAAATCAGTCGACCTATTGGTTACTCAGCTTCAGAATTACCTAAATGACATAATCAAATGGTGCGATGAGTGGAAACTAGACATTAACCCAACTAAGACTCAAGCGCAATAGTTTTTCCCCCAAGAGATAACAAAAAATTCATGCCACAAACCAACTTGACAGTAAACTCAAGCACTATTAGTTGGGCCGACCATGCCAAGTACTTTGGTGTCACTTTGGATTCGAAATTAAAATTTAACCTACATGTCCAAAACACCATAAGAAAGGCAAAGAGAGCCAAAATATCTCTATCAAGCCTGCTTAATTTTAAAAGTAATTTAACAACAAAGCATAAATTCACGTTGTACAAAACCTGTATTCTACCCATCATCACGTACGCACTACCAGTCTGGGGCAAATATATCACACCTACGGATAAAAAAAGAATAGATGCCTTCAAGAGGATTTGCTTACGTATCACTATAGGAGCCCCACTCAATCTTTCAAACAAAATTCTCAAAGAAGATCTCAACCAGCCTAATATAGAAGAGATTTTATCAAGACTCTGCGACAAGACTATTCACGCAATTTCAAAAATCATCAAATCCAACTATACAAGAAATTGTACAAAATAAAGGTGACCTCAGCCACCGAATCCGACGACCTGGACCCAATGGCTAGCTGACAGCCAAACACCCAACAACTGCCCTCCTGTAAGGTTCGGGGGGCCACTCCAGCATTACAACTCGCCATGTGTAAATAATCTGGACAAGGTGACTCGCGAGCTGTGCTCGAATGTAACACCTGCAAATTGAGATGAAATAAATAAATAAATAAATAAACTAGTTATTTGTTGGCGAATCGTGTTTGTGGTCATTTACCTATAATACCACAATCTATTGTATTTGGTTATCTGAAGTGCACAAGATAAAAAGGTCAACTCTAAATATCTTGTGACAAAGCTGAACTCTCAAATTAGGCATTGAATCATGTCTACCAGAGGATGTCTTCATCTCATGGCAGCGCAGCAGCGAATCTGAAAACCTAGAAAGCTTGATTATTTATTTTTTGTCGTGAGGTCAATCAGACTAAGGATAGATAAATGGCCTACAATAAACATTCAGATTCCTTAGTTCAGCCTACACCAGGGAAGATAGAGATGCGTGAAAAATTTAAATGCATTTTCTGCAACAATGGTCATCCAAATCAAGACTGTCGAAAAAGAATGAAAATAGGCATGGACCAGAAAAATTAGAGAATCAAGAACTACAAGATATGTTTCAAATGTCTACTTCCGGGCCACAGAAGCAGGCAATGTGAAAGGAAAATGTGCTGTAATTTCTGCAAGAGGGAAGGTCATTATGCCATCATGTGTAGAGGTGCAGATCATGCTGAATCTGAAATAAATAGACATTGACAATTAAAACAAATTTATTGACAACTCAGTCAATATTTACAAAATTAGGAAGAGATCACAAAAATAATTAGAGAAAATAAAAAGATAGCGAAAAGTGTGTTCGAACCAGGAACATCAGGTTCTAAAGTCTAAAGCTTTCGCAGTTAGGCTATTTTGCCTATTATATAATAATTTATAGAATAATTTAATATTTACAAATTTAAATTTTAAGCCGGGGAGTCTTCCCCACTGTACAAGAAATAGGTATGAGTCCACAACGACCACAAAATTCAACACCAACTTTAGGTTTGAGTGATGTGACTACGGTGAAAGAGATGTCCAACTGCGTAAGCATCAAAGCATGCCTGAAGACATTATTAGTGAAAGTTTGGGGTTCTAAGGGTAGCAAATTTATACGGGCAGTAATTAATAGTGGATCATCCCAATCGTACATTCTGGTACACATAGTAAAGGATTTGGGTGTTCCTATCATGAGAGAAGAAGAGCTTGATCATGAAATATTTGGTGGGATCAGGTATACTGATCGGCATCGGATCTATTGCCTGACTCTATTGAGTATTGAGAATGATAGGTGCGTTTTATGTCCGGCATCGGCCACTAATCAAATAGCCAGATGTATAAGAAAGCCTAAGTTTGGTTCATGGTAGAAGTTCTACTACTCGGTGCAGACATCAACCCAAAAATAGCTACAGCCAATATGATGAGATTATCGGATGATCTTATTGCTCGAGAAACATTGCTAGGCTGGGTAGTTCAAGGCAAAACGGAAGGAAAACTCCGAGATAAAAATCCTAACCAGGTTCATAACAGTATGCTGTTCACATCTTTAATGACATAAGAAATAAATGTTTCTGATTTATGGTCTATGGAAAATATTGGAGTCATGGATGAAGGGCGAGCAGAGTCAAAGAGAGAGACAGATCAGGCTGTTATGGACAAGTTTCGGACTGAAACAAAGCTATTGGAATCCAGTAGATACGAGGTGCACCTTCCATGGATAGATCTAGCCCAGAAGCTTAAAAAATATATAAGCCATGCCGAGAAAAGATTCCGGAAGGCGACGGGGACTCTAAAGAAAATAGGTATTTATCACCATTACAACAAGATATTTAAAGCAAGTCATGAAGATTATATCGGAATCAATTGCAATACCAGAGCCAAATATTTGGTTTTGGACGGACTCCTCAACTGCCCTTCGTTGGATTCAAAATAAGAAACCGTAGGCAACATTTGTCAGAAACAGAGTCAACAAAATCTGTTCTATTTCGAAGAAAGAAAATTGGAATCATGTGTCAGGGGCAAACAATCCCGCTGACCTTTCATCACTTGGGAGCAGTGTAAAGAAATTGATAGAGCATAAATGGTGGGAGGGACCCTCTTTTCTCTGGGACGAAGAAGCAAGCTAGAATCAATTTTACCCAATTTTTTAGAAAAATGAAATCAATATGGAATTGAAAAAGATGGTAAACATTGCCGTCAACAGCACGGAAGAAAATTCCATGGACAAACTTGAGAGGTATGGATATTATCGTCGTATAGTACGGCTGGTCGCCTATTTACTGCGTTTTAAAAGGAAGACCATCTCAGATGAATCGCGATCCCGACAACATGATAAGATGTAAAAAGAAATCTCTGTAGAAGAATTCGAAGAAGAAAAGGTAGTATTACAGCATATCCACAACTAAAAGTTTTTGGAGAGATGACAAGCGAATAAACAAGCTCAACGCTTTTTCATATGAATATGAACTATATCGAATCAAGAGTCAACTGTATTTTGGAGAAGACGACTATGATTCCAGATGCCCAGAAGTTCTTCCGGGTGAAAACAAAGTAGTTAAGCTTTTGATTTGAAAAGAGCACGAGATGATGTTCCTTGCCGGGATTCAAGCAACTCAACAACTAGTGTGACGCCGTTTTTGGATTCTAAAAGGCAAGAGAACCATAAGAAGTATCATCTCTGTATGTGCTATGTGTCGTTGTTACAATTATAAGAGAGTCCAGACTGAGAGCATTCCGATTCCGGCAACCAGGATCGGATCAACACCAGCATTTGGAGTGATCGATGTGGATCTAGCTGGACCTTTAACTGAGACCAGTTGAAAGGAATTATGAGTGGTCTTATACACCTCTGCTGTGTACCGAACTGTATATTTTGGAGCTCACAAAAACAGTGTCTTCTGATAGATTTCTTGACACTTTTCGAAGATTTACAGCAAGACGTGGTAGACCGAGCATTGTGTACTTTGACAATAGGCTCAATTTTGTTGGCTTCAATAACTTATTCAAGAAAGTTAATTGCAATGATGTCCTACGTTATGCCACCATACAAGGTATTAAGTGGAATTTCAATCCCCCAACAGCGGCATTTTTTGGAGGATGGTGGGAACGCCTTGTGGGTCTCATGAAGCAACTGATCAAGTCTTGGGAGACAAAACAGTCTCATATGAAGAACTACAGACTGTGATATATGAAGTGGAGTCGGCAATGAATTCGAGACCTTTGAACGCGATCAGCGAAGAATCTGGCTTGGTACCAATAACACCCGCCAAATTTTTGTGTGACAATGCATTATGCATATTTGTACCTGAGGCGGACATTGTCGATTCTAAGTTCCTCAAAGCAAGTCTTGGGCAATTGCAAAAGTTACGCGCGAGACAATTCGACAAAGATTTAGAAAAGAGTACTTAGGCTTCTCCGACAAAATACTAGAAGCAAGACAAAGTCAATTAAAGAAGGCGATGTTGTACTCATGGAGGTCGATAACAAAAAGCAAACAGAATGGCCATTCGGAGTAATTGAGAAGACCTACCCGGGAAAAGATGGTATCATTAGAGTTGCTATGATAAAAACTAAACGTGGAAATTTTTCACGACCAGTTCAACGATTGTTCTTTCTTGAATTCAGCGAAAACCATCCTGAATAAGATTTCGGAAAAGAACGTGATATAGAGAATGATAAGATAAATATTGACATATAAAGTATATTGCAACGGAGCATTCAAGGTAAAGAGCAAGATTTACCTGTTATCGTAAGATCAGGAAGAATCGTTAAGCCGCCTAATAGGTATTGATCATAGTGAATACTGAAAAATAATTACTCAATAATTATTGGTGGAAGTATGCTGCAGATCCACTGCCTTTTTTTTTTGTGTGTGTTTTCATTTTCGTTTTATTTGGAGATATTGAGATGGGGACTTCAAAATGTAAGAAATTCGTGGAAGAAGACGCCACCGCCTGCTCACGCGCCGCGAGCCAGCCACAACCTAACCACTACGGTGATGTCACGCCCATGACGTAACTACCGCCCCCTCGCTTTGTTCTCAAGTTGTTGTCGTCGTCGCGTGCTCGCGTCTGGAGACTTTAAATACTCTATCTCTCTCGTTTGAATAATTCTTTGTCTATAATTGTTTTATTATTAATTACAATACATTTTTACACCGTTACACCGTCCTGTGATTCGATTTTTGTTTAAAGATCGAAAATATTTATAAAAGTCTTAAAAATTCACTAAAAGAAATTCAGCGAAAGAGAATGAATAAATTATATTTTGAATCTATTTCAACTCACAATTTTGGAGGATGTCTTGATCAAATAGCTGGCACTTGTAGTATTGAGTGGCAAATATAGAAAACTAGACGAATGACTCGGCTTCGCCCGAGAATTCCCCCGAGTGCAATTTCCTTCATACTGAAAGTACATCAATAATAAATAGTAGAAGTGCCATAGAATAGCAATACAGAAGTAACACATAAACCACAGGTAAAAGTGTGTGTGATGGCAAAAATTGTATTATGGTTCTGGTATTTGATTTAATTATTTTTTTGTAATCCATTTAGTAGTTTCGAAATCAATATAGTTTAAATAGATGGCAGCTTTTCCACCCAACTCCCGAGGTACCCGGCACAGCGCATTAACCCATGAAATTGCCTGAGTTGGGTGAGTGATTTCGGTGGATCTTGATTGCGATGCCCATATTCTCAGTAAGAATGAGAAAAAAATAGGTGTATATAAAAATTTAATCAAAATGCTGGCATGTAAATATTTTTCTGTAAAAAATAGAAGAGCACATGGAAATTAGCCAAACATATGTTTGATAATGACTGCGACTGCATTTTAAACGATTTTTTTTAAAGAGATAAAAAAAAAACAAAAGCCAGAACAAGAATTAATAAAAAATAAGAAAGTCATTATTTACATACAGTAACGCTAATTTTGTAAAGTTTTTTTTTTTAAATTGCATTGTGTGCACTTACCGTAACTAAGTAATATAAATTTCTCTCTTAATACTCAATACTTGTGTAAAAAAAAAGTAACACTCGAATAAAAAGATATTTAAAAAAAGTAAGCAAGCAACTTGAAAAAAAAAAAATGCAGAACGCCCATTGGTCGCTTAATTGGCCTTATGTTGTTACTTCGCCTCGTATTTACTCCGCGTAAAAAAAAAATCTTCAAATGAAAAAAAAATAAATAGCCAAAAATACTAATCAAAATGTAGCCGAAATTTTCCTCAGGTTTATAAAAAGCGACATGCAAAATTTGGCACCAATTGGTTCAGTAGTTTTTGAGTTTATCGCGAAACAGACAACAGACATTGACTTTTATATATAAGAATATTGTTATTTTTCAACTAATCTTGTATACATTACTCCAAAATAAAATAACTTTTCTATTTCATAATTGTGTGTGAATAGATTCAGGTATTGTTTATAATATGTAAAATCATTCATTTTTTTATTTGAAAATTTATTGAAAGAGAAAACTTTATCACATACTTTATAATAATATCCAAGATTTTTTAATAGACCAACAAGGATTAATAGTTATTTGCCTCCTGAAAAGTTGGTTAAAATCAAAAAGTTAAATTTCAAAATAGATTTTACAACCAACTGAAGGATCCATTTTTTTCGATATCTTTTTGAACACTCAATTTATACAATGGCCACATTTATCCAAATTGAAATTTTAATGAATAAATAATCCTTGCATTCTCAGTTATTTTTTTCACAATAAATCTTCAGTTGTGTTTCCATTTTTAATGTTGTATCGTTGTATAAACGTTTCAAATAAACAAGAAGGCTTTGAATTATTTCATCAAAATATCGAGTTTTTTTTTTAAGTAGTGGCCCTGATATTTTGAATCGCATATCGGCGGTCGGTATATAGGCCATTTGTACATCTACATATTATCCATTTAATTTTCAGATATAAATTATTATTTTTTTAAATATAATATTCTAAAAATTCTTGAATTTTCCATTTAGTTCTTCTTATTCTTGATAAAATTTTAAAATTGGGCTTTAGCAATATCAATTTTTTTTTTGCAATGTGTTGATCTCTAACACCAATTGTTACACCCCCACATTAATGATATTTTATGTAAAACCAATCGTATGGAAAATGTTATTTCCACTTTGTGAGAAAATGTGGGATTTGGATGCTAAAAAAAAAAAAAGATTAATTTTATATAAAACTCTTTTCAGGCCAATACTAACCAATGGATCTGAAATATGGTATAAATTTATTAATAAAAGAAGTTCGCAAAGATTAAACTCTCAACAATATCAGATTATTCTTTGGGTAGTGAGAGTTATTAAACGACCTCATTAAATTGCATTCATAGTTTGGCAAAAATACCTATTCTAACAGATCACATAGAATCTTTAATAATAAAATACGAATTGGTTAATATATTAAAGAAGACAGTGATTTATTTAGACCGCATTTCCCAACTATAATTCACAACTTCATAGAACCAAGAATGGCTGAAACAATAGATAACACTAATGAAACATTCCGGAAAAATTTTCCCTTCGGGAATTCCTTACTATTTTCGTCCAAATTTTTACAACGTACAATTCATTACAAATCATGGTAATTTTGGAGAATTTCTGGCGAAAATCGGGGCAACGGATGATCCTAGTTGCTTCTGTGGAAAAGAAAACCAAGACTCAATACATTTGTGGAATAATGGAGATCCACTTCGGGACGTCGGCCAGACGGATTGAGTGACCTCAAACAAACATACCCGCCAGCGGCGCCAGCAGGCAACAAAGGAAGAGAACACGGCCTGGTCTGCTGACTAGTTTGGTGTTTTTCTCTGTCCTCTTAACATATTATAATAAAGTTAGTTTGAAGGAGACTTTTACCCCTCCTTTCTGCTATTTAGTGATCTGATTTAAACCCTTGCAACAGCCCACAAAAGAATCATCACTGCGAATTCTTCTACCGAATTTCGCATCAGTGTTTTGTGAAACGACTTTTCTACACAACATTTATTGATAGAATGCCCATTCTTTCACAGCTACAGAAGTAATCATTTTTATACTGTTGTGTTCTCTACCTAACAAAAATAGCACTTGACGAACACTATAAGGTATAAACTATTTATTTCTATAAAAAGATACTTTCGCTCTCCTCTTACACTCTATATGCATTCAATCATTTTACATAATTAATTTTATATCAGAAAACTAATACATATCTACATATATGCTGCATTTTTTCTTTAAGAATAAACTTCGCATATGGAATCATTACAGCACCCGCCACCGAAGATCCATCATCACTCCTGAGATGATTTTATTTACACGGTGGTTAACTTTGTCCGGATGTTGAAAGGCTGGACATTGGATATGTGAGCGGTTCTGATCTGACGATTATGGAAATAGTATTCTATGTATTTAACCAGTTACACGACAGACTTCATGTGGTCCAGTCTGGTGCCATTCTTTTCCTTTGCTTTGATGACCTACCAGCACATAATCTCCAACTTTTAGCCGAGATGGTGATCTTCTTTGCTTTCTATTATAGTAAAATTTGTTTTTTTTTTTGTCGATATTGGTGTTGTCCTTCTTCGTCTTTCTCCTTTTCTTCAAGTTGGCAACTTATACCAAGCTCATCATCAGCAGGTAAGCGTGGAGATTGTTTTGTATATTTAAATATAGGCGAGCAACCCAGATAAGAACTGTAGGAGCGGTTATGATACCGAATTGCTCCCTCTAGACAGGACTTCCATCCTCCTTTGAAATGAGAGTAACAGGCGAGAAAGGTCTTTATTTCTCTTATGGTTCTTTCCGCCAGACCATTTCCAGCTGGATGATAGGGAGTTGTCGTGATCAGTCTTATGTTTTTAGATTTTGCCCATTCCGGGAATTTTCCGTGAACAAAGGATTTTCGCTGATCTATAGTGCGCACTTTCTTAAGATTTTCATGTTGTTCGAAATAATTTATCAATGATCGCCCATCCTGTTTTATAGCTTTAGCCTGGGCTAATCTTGTTGCTTCATATATTACTATTAAAAAGGTTGATCTAGCATCTCCCTTAGTTGGAGCTTCGGCATAATCTAAATGCACAGTATGGAAAGGCTCTTGTGATTGTGGCGGCAGCTCATATGATTTGGTCTGTACCTGTATTTAAACTTGACCTGTTGACAAACAGGGCAAGAGGCTATGTAACCGCGTATATTATTTTTCATCTTATACCAGTAGAATCGCCTGCTTTAATTTATGATAGGTTCTCAAAAACCCAGAATGGCCACCTGAGAGAGGATCATCGTGATATAAGAGCAAGATAGAATCTCTATCCTCGGGAGGAACCAAGTACTTGTTGTTATCTCCGAGCTTCAGATCAATGCTCCGGTGATTCGTCCATAATACGGATTCATTTGGATCTGTGGGAGAATCAATGGCCAATCTCGACAAAGCGTCGACTTCTTGTAATTCATTTCCGGATCAGTGATTAATATTCATTTCAAACGAGCTAAGGAACAGTTGCCATCTGGCAAGTCTGTCTCTGATATTTCCGCAGAAAAGCAGTTGAGTCAACGCGCGGTGATCGGTGTGGACTGTAAAAGGTTTACATTCCAAATATGCGCGGAAATGTTTAACTGCTTTCAACACAGCAAGACATTCCTTTTCGGTAACAGAATAATTCTGTTCCGCTCTATAAATAATAACTTATTACTCGTAATTGTCGGTTTTTCTTTTCGGTAATATCTCGTTGGTATAATAGTGTTCCCGTTCCATAGTAAGAAGCGTCGGTAGACAGCTCGTATTGAAGGGAAACATCGGGAATCCTTAAAATCGGGTTGGATGTAATCAGGGTAAGTAATTTCAAATACGACTCCTCGCATTCTTCTGTCCATGTAAAAATGGAGTCTTTTCTTTTCAAGGCATCCAATGGTCTTATTATCATAGCATAATTCGGTATATACGGCCTGAAATGCCCAGTTAAGCCAGTGAAACATTGTAGGGATTTCAAATTGTAAGGCCTCCTCATATTCTTCACCTTTTCAATCACCTGATCCCTCATGTGTTTGAAATCGCCTTTTATTATTCTTCCTAGTAACTCCACTTGAGGAACGCAAAACTGATATTTCCCCAGGTTAATGGTCATATCAAATTTGGCCAGTCTAGTGAGAATCTTGTAGGATAGGGCTGCACATTCTTCTTTAGTGGGTGCACCACAACAGATGTCATCAATATAGACAACTACTCTTTGATCTAGCAGATCCCCCAATATTTCAGTCATTATGCGTTGGAATTTGGGAGGAGAATTTTTCCAACCAAACCGTAGCCTCGTGAATTCGTACAAACCATCTTGTGTTACAAACGCAGAAAATTTTCTGGATTCCCTAGTTATTCCTATTTGCCAAAATCCGTCTCGTAAATCAATTTTTGTAAAATAATGGCAACCTCCAAATCGGTCTATAATCCTACCAATACTGTGGACAAATACAAACAATGCACCATATCCTAAGGGACTGTCCTCGAAGATTCTTCCAGGGAACACTTGGGGATATCCACCGGTGCACAGAGGAGGCCCTGGAGTGGATTCGTCACCTTGACATTCCACTCTAGAGAAACTTGCCAACATTGTTGTATTGTGCTGTAAAAAACAATATCATACGCAATATATATCCTACCAATGCTGGGAAAGGGATCCAAATGAGTTTCCTGATTGAGCCTTCGATAGTCCTGACAGAGTCTAAAGGAGGAATCCTTTTTTGGAACAAGTACGCATGGTGATGCAAATTCTGTGGTAGATGGAACAATGATTCCCCGGTCAAGCATTTCTTTAATTATATTATATATCCATTTTCTTTTGTATTCAGACGTTGAATATGGTAATAAGGTAACACTGGTCCCAGAGGTCCCAAGATATCACAGACTCCCCCGTCCCGAAGAGTCGACAGGATTGTGGACGCCAAGGTACAGTAAGCAAAGAGACCACTGTCTGTACAGAAAGATGGAACAGGGAAGCGAGGAGGTTTCAAAGAAGCCCATGGAGTCCGATCCCGACTACGAAAGTGGAGAAAACACCACTTTTCCAAAGCTGGCAAACATTCTCGGTAGGACGCAGGAAGTCGCCCCCAGCCAGGAGGACGCCACGCCCCCGCCGGTGGTATCAGATGTCCTGGGGAGGTTGACCAGAACGCTACATCAGCTTTCCGCCGTGACCGGACTATCGCGAAATGTGGCCCTACCGCGCTATGATGGTTCATACGAGGCGCAGAGCTTCCTCACCAACTACGACGCCCAAGCAGATCGGGCCCGACTACAATACTCTGCAAGACTGAGAAAGCCACCAAACCTCCTGCAAGCACCCCTCCGAGTTACCATCACGCGAGCGTATGTTACCTGCTCCCCCGACCATCTCTAAACCACGAGCCCAGCGCAAGTAGTGAACTCTAACTGTCCCAGAGATGCTCCGCCCACGGCACCAGACCAAGCCTGTCCCGACATACAAGACAGCACAACAGTAGGTTCCTCCATACATATTTTTTGTTGAACAATTGCTCGTTCGAGTTGAACTGTCCAATAATGTAAACCTACCTCTACTACTTGATACAGGAGCATCTATCGATATAATTAGGCAGAATACTTTTAAAATAGTAGAAACCAGTTTATAAAAGAAAATACCTGTCCATCCATTTAACTTAACTATTACCGCCATAGCTAACAATGTTTTCTCCATAGGTTATATCTTTTTAAACGTAAAAATAGGTAATTTAACGCGAAACTTGAAGTGCCATATCATCGATACACCCTTGCCTTTTGGCATCTTATCCCTTAACTCCATAAAAAGATTTCTACTAATTATAAACTGTCCTCAGTTACTCCTGTATCAAGATAATGTACCTCTATCAATTACATTGTACAAAGTCACCTCGTGTAAGCAACACGTGTCCCATGGACAGGTTAATACAACTGTTCCATTTACTAAATTTTCCCCTCCTGGAACGGGTTGCTCACACGTGGTGAACTCCAACACTCTTATTTGGTCTCATTATAATGTTCCTAATATCATTTTCAACGCCCCTATGCCCTTTTCTTTCATAGTTTTGGATAGAAGTAACCTAAGTCACAGCCTTCCAAAACTATTCCAATCTTCTAACATAGCTACACTCCCTCGTACCTTCCTTGTACATGCATATTTAATCATCGACAAATCACTCTCAACAAAATGAACAACACCCTCTCGCATCACTTTTTCCAATTGACAACAATCTTAATGCGCGACTTAACACCCAGATCCAATTTCGAGCCACACAAGCTCCATAACGTCGCCCCACTAAACACAAAAAAAAAAATCGCATTAAACGTGCCATATCTACTAACAATATAAAAATTCTCGATATATGTGCGTACAACCAGCACCCATGACTTTAGTAAATTTGTTATTTATAGTGAAACAGTTAGATTTTGTGCCAAACAAAGACTTCACGTGACACCTTTTCATTTACAATTTTTTTCGCTTCGTGTCACAGAGCCACACCACAAAACTCTTTCACTTTTCAGGCCAAAGACGCCTTCATCACGCCTGTGACACTTATAACCTCAAAGCCTGTCCACGTCGAAAGTCGCACTTTCACTCACTTCTAACCTGATATCACTGAATAACATTTTTACTAAGTCCGCAACAACCTCGAAACACAACACCCATTCGATTTAATATCAATAGATACAACATCCGGATTTTCGAAATACAAACACAAATCGAACAAACGCTTGAACACACGGGATAATTACAACCTCTGTATCTCCCTATGTCAGTCCCATAACGCTTGTCACCAAACGTGACAAATCAAAACGCTTTTGTGTTTACAATTATAGAAATAATATCTCCTAACGTAGTTCGAATTAACAGACCCAATCGACCCCTAAATAAAGAAGATGATACAGTTCATGTGAACAAACTTAAATACCATACAGAAGATATCTTATTCCTCGCGCCCCAGCCTCTAATTCAAACACCTCGCGTAACACCTGATGTACACTTAGTAGAATTTGGCCATTTATGTTCCACAATATTTGACGCTCAGAAATCCCGTCTTATACACCCGACTTGCTAAGCTCCTTTTGTGCACCTTAATGCAGAGATCTTCCAATAAGTTGGAAGAGAGCAAGCTGCCCCCGAAAGGAGCCTCTGACACTAGATAGCCATCCCCCTCCAATTCTGGGATACAATAAAAATATTCCCCTCGTCCATTTGACACTGAACTAACAAACAGCCGACATTTTATTGCCACAGCCCGTCGTCACCCCGTGTTCTCGAATGAATTTTTCGCCACCTATTAAATTAAATATTAGTGCGTACCTTTTACTATAAACCGTTCTAAGCCCCAATGAATTTTAAAAAAATATTTTTTCAGTAATGACTCAAAACCAAGTCACCAGGTCTAGATTCTCTCGCCCTCGATTAACTTGCCCACTTAACATCGACACTTCGAACCAAGGACAACATTTTACCTACAAAAATCACACACACCCACACATGTTAAAAAAACAACAACAACAACCCTTGATCGGTTAGAATAGATCGCCGTGTTTCCTGCACACACAGAATAAATGCCGCTTTAGGAAGAATCACGTTTTCACCTAAACGTGGCGCAGGGAACAAAAAAATCGAAAAGATTAGGACTCAGTAAGTTTCACAGTTGGAAACAATGCGATCCACGAGTCGCGTCAAACATAAAACAAATTCAATAAGTTAGATCAACTCATGCCAACAAGACCAAAGATATCGCGATCGAGGACAATTTAGAGCTCTCTCTACCCATCCTAAAAACAGGAACATACATTTGGCCTACAACTTTACCTTCTTTCCCGATATATAATTTCTATATATAATCTTACTTGCTCTTTTTCTCGATTAACATTTTTTTATTTTCATTTTAATATCTTTATCTAATCATTATATAGCTCTTATAATTGTATTTTTTTTTATTTACGTCAACCAATCAGTTTAGATTAGTATCATTTTATTTTATTTTTCTTTACCAAAACTTATTTACTTTTGCTTTCTGACTCTATGTTATAATCAACTTTATATTTTATCTTTCATATCTAATAATCTCAAGTTTATATTTCATATTTATATCACTAATTTGAATTATTCATTTTATATTTTCTCTCACTTTATAAATTAGATATTATTTACATTGTTTGATCTTCCGCTACCATGTCAATGCTATCGAGTATATTATTGCTCATTCTTAATTTTCATTTAATATTTTAACTTTCTATTACCACTTATATACTGCTAAAGTGTGTTAATCTTTGTATTATGTCATCACTATTTTTACTTTTTTTTTTTAAATATTACTTTGCATTCAACTTCGCAATTCTATTGTCGATTTTTCAAATCCTTTAACGCTATAGGCAAAACCTTAATTTCGCAACTTCATATCTCAATGATATATTCTTTTATATTCAAACTAAAAATCATGATCTGAAAACAGGGCAATCTTCAATAACCTCTTAATCAACCACTTTAAAGGTTACTTCTTAATAAATACTAACATTCCTTTCACGCAGGAACTTTTAACTCCTTCGCAGGCTAGACATGACCTACTTTGATTTCGTAATTAACAATATTGACACACCGTCCCCCAGATTTACCTATCCCAACTTCTGGCTTGGACACGTGCAAATTGTATTTTTTTTATATATATTCCAGGGCACTCTCATGCCACACGCTGGCACATCTTTTTTTTTTTTTACTCTTTTTCTCGCTAAGCCCCTGACGACTCCAATTAAAACTTTGATTTCTGGTCACTGATCTTCGCCCTCATTTATCCTGCATGCGTACGTCTTAACGACTAATTATTAAAACCCATAACAATCACCCTTATCTTACTATTCGATTGTGGTACTGTAACATTATTAGGTCCTTAAATTTACATGTGAAACATGGCCTAGGTTTTCCGCGCCGTGCACATTAAATGGTTTGGGACTTGAGTCAAGGTGACATTGCCTCAACCTATTCACAAATAACCCCTCAACCCTTTCTAAAGCCCATCACGAAGAGATCATGACTTACCCATCCAATCATTTATATTTTTACCTATCATCATTATATGTTCTCTATTAAATCTTTTATTCCTATTTTTGTTTTTACTTATATGTTTTGTATTAGTTGTTTATACTTTATTATCTCTTATGGATATACAGAAATCAACCCCATGTTATATACCAACGCATTTCAATTAATTTTTAAAAATTACTTCCTTAATAACAGTCTTCCTATTCCGCTCTCTTAAATCTCTCCATATGTACCCTCTGACATCCGGGGCCATCTGTGATGATTTAAGACCATGGAATTGTTGTAAATAGTCCAGATATCTACTACCACATGTTCCACCACGTGACTGTATATAACTTCTTATTTACTGCAAATAGAAAGCCTCAATAACATCAATCTGTACCGCGTAAGAATCTAATAAAGTATAGCAACTGTACAGATAGAAGGAATGGAGACTAACAGGAGAAAATTAAGGGTAAAACTAATCAGGCTTAGGTGAGAATAGAAAAGAAGGCCTAGCAAACCCAATCCAGCTTTTACGAGGTCGTGGCCCTCCTGGATAATAAAACTCCCCCCCCCCCTTTTTACGTCAGAAAAGGGCAGCGACCTGTTCGGATCCGCTCAGCTATAAAAGGAGGTCCTGATCCTCAGTTAGTCAGTCCTTAGCCAACCTTTGTTTCAGCACCAGTCCATCGGACGCTCCGATAGAGGTAAATCCTTTCCTTTTAGAATCCTCCTCGTCCCATTCCTTCTTGACGTCAGACGCTTCTTAGTGGAATCTCTGTTTGCTTATTTCTCATTTGGCCCAGCTGTGTCGCCTTCCACCACGACTGCACGGTAGAGTTGACATCGAGGTTCGTCAAGCTCAGGTAACACTGGTCCCAGAGGTCCCAATATATTACATATATTGCCAAGAAAATGAAGCAGTGCTTTCCAATTATAGGCATTTCGGAGGATGGGTAATACTAGATTTCGAATGGAGGCTATAATGTTACAAAATAGGTCAAAACAACGTTTTATCTGGGTTTAGTGTCATGTTTAAATTTAACATAAACATGTTTTTTTTTACACAGACAAATATTATTATACTCAAGTATGAATATACGTATAGATGCCAATAGATGTCATTTACTGTTTATTATACGATAGATTCTGTATATTACACGTGTTTGTTAGCTAAATACCTTCGGCGTAACAAGATTATGTACAATGTGAGGAAAAAAAAACAGGACCTGAGCTTTTTAAGATGTACAAAGATTAATATTACGAAACAAATATTTACATGTGAATTTAATTTTAAAAATAAATAATTAACAAAATAATACCATGTTTTGTAAGCAGACAATTGCGGCCTTTTAGCATATTGTTGTTGGAAAAAAAGAAGGGTGAATCCCCAGAATTGGGTACATTTGGTAGGTGGCGCTGTACGTTGCCACCGCCGTACCTTAGAGGCGTTTTACACGAGTTAAAGATACGATTTTGGATGTAGTGATTTATACATTTCGATCTTTTATATTAATGTATATATACTTACTATGCACGAGTTTAAAATATAATTTCGGTGAAATACTTTGAATTTTACCAATTTAATTTTAATTTACCAATATAATTTTTAAAAAGATTTAACAGTTAAAAAACATTTTTTAAAATAAAATATAAACTGATTTTTCTAAAAACGAACATTATTTTTTTAATTATCTGAAACTAACCTAATTCAACTTATCTAAAACTAACCTTATTTATATTTACACTACCTTTTTAATTTCATATTTAAATTAAAATACGTTTATAATATTAAATAATAACATTTTTAAAAATAGACTTTCTGGTTCACACTTTTGTATCTAATCAATTATGTATTTTTTTATTTATCTCTATTAAAAAAATCTGTATAGTTTTGTTTAAAATATTTTAAGTGGCATATTTTCAAGTCATATATTTATACACAAGTTTTATATTTATTTTACAAATATTGTATAAGATGTGATTAATAAACTTTGTAAAAATTTTTTAATACATTTTTAATAACATGACGTTATGTTATTTTCCAATAGGTAAAATAGGTTAGTTTCAGACAGCTTATAAATTAGGTTAGTTTCTGATAGTTTATAAATTAGGTTATTTTAAGGTGTTATAAAAAGGTTCGTTTCATTAATTAAAATAGGTTAGTTTCAGATAGGTTAAATTAGGTAAGTTTAATCGCTAAATAAGGTTAGTTTTAGATAAGCTGAATTAGGTTAGTTTCAGATAATTAAAAAAATAATGTTCGTTTTTAGAAAAATAAGTTTATTTTTTATTTTTAAAAATGTTTTTTAACTGTTAAATCTTTTTAAAAATTATATTGGTAAATTAAAATTAAATTGGTAAAATTCAAAGTATTTCACCGAAATTATATTTTAAACTCGTGCATAGTAAGTATATATACATTAATATAAAAGATCGAAATGTATAAATCACTACATCCAAAATCGTATCTTTAACTCGTGTAAAACGCCTCTAAGGTACGGCGGTGGCAACGTACAGCGCCACCTACCAAATGTACCCAATTCTGGGGATTCACCAAAAAGAAGAATAATAAATCAATGATCTTGAAATACCTTTAGACTGACAACACTGTAATATAAAAACGAGAACAAAGGAGTGTTGGTTTTGTTTACAAAATTAGTAATTGTAATGTAAATTGTTAAATATTATTTTCTCTCTCTTTTTGAAAATAATAAATTTTAAATACGTTCTTAAAAGGAAAAATGCCTAATTCTTTAAACCACTTCAGCTGTAAGTAAACTTGTTATTTGTTGTTTCATTGTCTGAACCATAAGAGATTCCCAACATGGTAGCAGAGCGTGGTTCATTTTGAATCGCGGTAAAATATATATAAAATAAATAGGATAAAATATATATAAAAACAAAAATGGCTGTCAGCGAAGATATCGCAAATATTGTGAGGCTTAAAAATCCTGAAAATTTTGTTTTATGGAATTTTCAGATAACAATTATTTTCAAAGCAAATGACCTTCTAGATATTGTAAATGGAAAATCGTTGTTTGAAGACTTGAAATATGAAACTGGAAAAGATAAATGGAGCCTAAAAAAAAAGACGCCAAAGCACACAAAATACATAATGTTAACCATTGAAAAGAATGTTTTAACACATATTCTGATTGCAAAACTTCAAAAGAAATGTATGAAAAACTAGTCGCCATTTATCAAAGAGAAGATGAGCAATTAAAATGCAAATTACTACAAGAATTTCATGGATTCAAATTTGACAAAAATATAGATATGGCAACAAATATAAGCAGAATGCAAAATTTAGTATTCAAACTAAATAATGTAAAACAAGAAATTGAGGAAAGCTTTGTAATTTCTAAAATACTGAGCATTTTGCCAGACTACTTTAATTACTTCAGCACAACATGGGACTCGACACCAAAAAGTGAGAAAACGTTAACAAACTTAATATCAAGACTATCACTTGAAGAAACTAAACAAAAACCTAAGCCTGAAGAGGGAATAGCCATGAGTGCTACTAAAGTAAAGCAGTGCTTTAACTGCAAAAAGAGCGGGCACTTAGCAAAATACTGTAGACTAAATAAAAAATGGTGTACCATCTGTAAAAAGACAAATCATACTCAAGACCAATGCTTCTTTAAGAAATCTCAAAATAAATTCCAGGAAAATATTCCTTGCCGAATTTGTAAAAAGACAAATCATAAAGAAAAGGATTGCTTTTTCAGAAACAAAAATGAAGAAAAATTGTCCTTTTTTTGAAGGAGAGACTTCAAAATGTAAAAGTGAGGAATTGCTAGAATTCATAAAATACATGTCGATCAGTTATATTTTCAATTTATTAAACAATTTGGCCCCTGAATCTCTAATTCTGGTAGAGCGCCATCTGGCGAATAAAATTGTAACTAAAGTCAATTTCGAATTTTTAATTATTTGCCACAAAATATCCCATTGCATCCTGTACACAAAGGTGTTTACCGTATTGCTCTAGCGCAAATATTCCCGGAGTTATTAATTTTTAAAATTGTGCAAGACTTTTGGATTACTCTGTATTTATTTTGTCTAAATGGTCTTCTATTTCAAAATATTTTAAAAATATATATATTTTTTGCGTAATTGTAAACACGTGTGTGTCATGGATACACGCGATGTTAATACCTTGAAAGAAATAGTGCCAGATATTTTTAATTATCATAAAATTAATTATTAATTAATATTAAAATTTCGTATTTAATTCAGGTTAAGTTTAGGTTAGGTTAGGTTTAAGTTCTTTTAAGGTAAGGTTAGGTTCAGGTTTGTTTAGGTTAGGTTCAGGTTATGTCAGGGTAGAGTTAGGTTATTTTAGGTTAGGTTTAGGTTCGTTTAGGTTAGGTTAGTGTAATTTATATTATAAAATATTAATATATTAATATATTTTGTAATTTTTATTATTATTATTTTTTTATAAATGCCTATTTATAAATTCAAATATCTGGCACCGTTGGAACGTATTACGCCAGTTTTTCTTTGGTTACGTTTGCGCTAAAACCCAATTTGAAAAAAATTCTATTATAAAATAATACAAATAAAAAGTCCTTTATAAAAAGGACTATTTAATGGACAGGTATTTAATATATTAATAATTAAATTTTGTTTTAAAATATCTATATCGATCGAGACAGTCACGCGTAGAACGAACCAATCATAGCTTTTGTTAATATCGCGCATCACCGTGACGTCACAACCAATGAGAGGCTTAGTCTCAGATTGGGCCAAATGTCGCGGACTAACCCAGTAGTTGAATTTGCAAATCTAGTAATAATGCCATGCCGTCTTTTGTAAAATACAATAATATATCATATATTAAAACTTGGATTATACATTTTTAAAGAAAAAGTGATTTTTAGGGGTTTGATAATTGTTGGAAAGTACTTCATTTATCAGATTATATACAGGATGAGGCTTTAAAATTTTACTTCGGAAAGCCTTTACCAGATTGAGGACTGGAATAAACTCAAATAAAAACTTGTAAACAGTTTTCAAATAGTTAAACTCACACCATTGGTTGAAATGATTAAAATCATCCAAGAAGAGAATGAAACAGTCCCTCGATATTATTACCGAAATATGCAGCTGATCAACAGTGTAGAATTAAACCTCACCTCTATAATAGAATTATTGAATGAGGGAATAAAGAAAAATATTCAAACCCTATCTAGCCACCATAGATTCCGTACAACCCTCAGAATGGCTATTAATAGCCACTAAAATAGAAAAGTTTAGAACCCGGAATTCAAGGAAAATATCCCTTGTGCCAAAGAGAACCCTTACCACAAATACCTCCGAGATAGCTACCATCTACAACAACATCTCAAGACACCACCTTCTCGGTGCAGAATCTGCGAGCGTTTGGGACTACAGTCGCAGTGGTACCACCATACAGTGTGCCCATACCGCAGCCCCCCATCTTATTCCCAGGTTCATCCTTCAGGAGATCACCAGCTCCATCCTCCATGCGCCGCCCAAGTTCATCCTCCAAGTTTTTATACACCACCACCCCCAACTCGGCCACAGCAAGGACAACCATACCATGCTTTGAAGAGCCCATTGGTTACTAGAATGTTGTGTATTGTGATCTCAATTTAACATGTAAAATGTTTGATATGTAGAAAAAAAATTAGATATTTACACAGGATTAAAAATATCAAAATGTTTAATTTTAGGTAGGTCTTGTTCTCAAATTCAAATATCTAAATGTTTTTAAAAGTTAGGTTAAGATATCGACTGCTAATGTAGTAAAAGGGGTGGAATAAAAGAATGTATAGGACACGGCCTTAATTTATTGGAGGCGAATTAGTGGGAAGGGTGGCGATGGATTTAGTGACGCGGGAATGGTCTCGAGATGTTTAGTCTATCGTCACTGGGGCCTTTGGTATGTCAACTAGCGGTATTTTTATGACTCTCTGTCTGGGAATTTGTGAAATTCTCGAGGAAATATAAATGGTTGATGTGAAACACGTGTTACACATGGCGATCATCCCGATAGCGGATATTTAGATTACAGCTTTGTGAGCGGGGTGCGATGTGTATTATTTTAGAAGGGGGAAATATGTGGCTTGTCTACGGCGCACGTGCTTAAATTCTTTCTCTTCTAGTCTGGATCTGGTGGGTTCAAAGAAATCGTTATATTGTGTGAAAGAGAGTGAGTAAGTAAGTAATACAGATCCAAATGGGTTGGTGTAGAGTATGTAGATAGAATAGGTTTGTGAATTTAACGGGAAATTTTCTGGTCGCTACTTGCGGTTTGTTTTAAAACGATCGATATTAAATAAATCTGGATTTATATGTAGGAATGGCTGGGAGGTTGTAGGCGGTATAATTCGGAATTGTTGCGTCTCGATGATATCCGGAGTCAAATGATTGAATTCACTGAGATATACATCTGGAGATATTCGCAGTGGGTTTTGAACAAATCGGGTTTGTTGAGGTGCGATGTACAGAACATTCTCTGTGTAATATTTTAATTTATTGACATGTATGGTGTCACTGTCCCTATTGAGAGGTTGATTGGGGCGATCTATTCGAACGACATTGGGTGAGATTATTTCAATTATTGTATATGGTCCAGTAAAATATGGTGCTAATTTACCAGTGTCGGGATGTCTATAATTTTTGACCAAAACAAGATCAATTACTTCGAAATGTGGTGTTCTGAGCTGCTTATCAAATATTTCTTTATCTTTTTATGCTTATTTTGGGTACGAGAGCGTGCTATCTCTCTCGCTATATTTATTTCGAGGTATGAATTAAGATGAGTTATTAGATCTGGGGGACAACATTGAACATTAAATAGGTGGGTGGAAAACTTGTGACAGAATGGGGTGTGTTATTATACGTTTGAGTGATGCGCTTAACTAGTTGAGTCCAGGAAGCTTTTGGATTTTCTAGATAAGCTAGTCTGAGCTTGCCTGTAATGGTGGCATTTAAGCGTTCTATTAAGCCGTTTGCTTGTGGCTTATTGCTTGTGGCAAGTAGGGGTGGTATACCATGTGTTATTAAAAATTTACGGAATTTTTCTGAGGTAAAAGCAGGCGCTCTGTCAGATAACAGACGTTTTGGAAATCCTTGTTGTAGTACAGTTTTGAGGGTTTGAATGTACGTTAGGGTGCTTGTTTACTGGTTAAACTCCCTTTGAGAGTGGTGATAGCTTGTTGGCAGTTTTATGGTCTATTTGAAAGATGTAGTTTCTCGGTGTTCGTAAGTGTCGTGTTTCGACGTTGTTGCGGACTTAGTAAAAATGTTATTCAATGCTGTCAGGTTTAGATGTGAGTGAAAGTGCGACTTTCGACGTGGACACGCTTTGGGGTGAGATGTGAGATGTGTCACAGGCATGAAGGCGTCTTTGTGGCCTGTTAAGTGAGAATAATTGTTGTGATGCGCTGTGGGACACGAGTGAGTAATCGGAAGGTGTCACGTAAAGTCTTTGTTTTTGGTACAGCATCTAACTTGTTTCAGCATGAATAACAATTTTTTTAGTCATGGGCGGTGGTTGTACAAAACACATCGAGATATTTTGGCTGTTAGTGGATGTGGTACATTTAGTGGCGACGATATGGGGCTTGTTGTGGCTCGAGATTGATTTGTTGCTAAGTCGCGCGCTAATAGATGGTGGCCAATTGGAGAAAGTGATGGGGAGTGTGTTGTAGTTTGTTGAGAGAGATGTGTGGATGATTAATAATTATGCATGTAAAAAGAAAGGACGAGGGACTGAAACTATGTTGGATTTTCAACTTGTTTTGGGGAAGGACAGTTACTTTTCTAGTTGTGATTTTGAAGATATTGTATCTTTCGATTTTTGCAATTAAAAAAAATGCGCTTCACCTATTTTTATTAAAATTTGAATATATCGTTGATTATGGTAGTGCAAAAATATCCTTGTAAAAGGGCAATGGCGTGATAGTGACTTATAATTTGACTGGGGGCGTTTACATAAAAAAGTGAACATAACAATTATTCTTGCAAAGTTTTGAGTATTTGATTAAGAAATTGGTGTTTTGGTATAAAAATAAGATATAAAGAAAAACACACAAATAAGTTTAGAATTTTGATTCGAATAATTTAAAAAATAATGATTTTTTTTTCTTGTGTAGAATTGAAATTAATGAATTAAAATTTATAAGTTGCTTACAATAAAGTAAAAATTGATAAATGCGGGTGTAAAAGATTTAAAATTTGAATTGAAATGATATAAAAATGGTAAAAATTGATTTAAAATGTTTACAGTGAAAATAAACATTAAATTTATGAAGAATCCAGTTGTGAGCATGAGGAGAAAGTTACGTAGGTTTTAAAAACTTACAGTTTTGAGGATTGTTCAGTCAGGAGACTTGGTCTTTAGCTGTCGTCCTGATGACGTGAAAGATATCCCATGTAGGACTTGTAGAAGCTTGTAGCTTCTGTTTGGCGACGGTGGCATGTCACCTGGAAGGTGGTTGCGTTGCATGGTCGAAGGTGGGTAACTTGTCACCGGCTTATTTTGCGGCATCTTCGGTTGTGGAGTTGGGTGAGGGGGGGAGAGATTGCTTGGTCGTTTCGATGGAATGGCGGGCTTGTTCCTACATCTTTGCTCTTCCTCGCTTCTATATGGAAAGGTTTCCTACCTCCTTCGTTGTGGTCATCCTGTCGACTCTTCTGTGATGATGAGGTCCTGTCGACTTATCTGTGATGAGATCCTGTCGACTCTCGCTATAGCTGTGGTAACCGAGGGTCAAACCTGTAGTAACCGAGAGGGACAGTCAGGGCGTGGAGAGTTTTCCAGTACCTCTCTGCACTTTGGGAGACCTTTAACAGTTTTCACAGAGTACAGGCAGTCGTGGTCGAGGCAGAGTGGAAAGCTTGGGAATGTCCACACACAAAAAAAAAACTAAGAGACACAGTTGTAGTAGGAAAGTTCCGTCAATAGATAAAAGTCGAGCTAAGAGCAAGATGGAGATAAGAGTTCTTACTGTTTTACATGGTCGATGAGGTGGACCTGGCTACAACCTACAAGGGCTCACGCCGATAGTGAAGTGACTGTGTTTTCGGCTAAAACCGAGGTTTTATATACCTTTGCCGAGGGGGGAGACATGCGAGAATTTGGACTTTGAACGGGTCCAAAGGGCGTGGGGCGTCTGCGCTATTCTGCACCCTTTGACCTTGATGGCAACGACTTGCCAAATTCCTTTTTAGGGTTGTTGTATTTCTATCTCGTCTCTTGTTTAGCTCAGCTTTCAATCTATTACATAGTTTCATTTATTCATCCTCAGTTTGTACAAAGTACATTACATATTTTGATGCAATGACACATGTCAATCATGCGTATAATTATTTATAGATGTGTTTCTATATACAACATGACAATCTTGTTATAAGTATTATAAAATATAGGGTTGTTGGTTTAAATTACCATATATATATATATATATATATAATATTTTTTTTTTTTTTTTATAAATATTTTTACCTATTTATTTATTTATCAAATCAGACGCGATATCCCTACAAGGGATGCTTGCGTCAATAACAACACTAAATTCAGATACTATATTACAAAAAAAATTAAATAATTACAAGATTTGAAAAGATAAGAAAGAGGACATTAAAATCATTCTTGATTTTACATCACAACCAACAAAATAAACAAATCAAAAATATACAAATAGGTAAAAATTAAGGTTTTTTTAACCAAGAGAGAAAATCATAGATATATTTACAGAATTTTCTAAATTTAAAATACGAGTCCTTACTATTTACAAACATAAAAAGATCCTTGTATTCGATGTTTTCCCGGTTTCTGTAGTTCTGGAAGATTGGGCACTCAAGAAGCAGATGACTGGAATCCTGCTTTCTCTTTCCACATAAACATCCCGGATCGTCTATAGCTCCTATTCGAAACAGAAAATCTCCGAAATTTCCATGAATAGTAACGAATTGCACATTGTAAAAGTCAGGGCGGAAATATTTTGGAATGCCCAAAGGGAAAAAGAGACGAAAGTGATCACTTGTATTAGAAAACATATCTTCCATTCTTGTTCTTAAAAATCCATTTATTATTGAAGGAGAATGTGGACTGAACGTTCTTCCTCTTCCGTCTTCCTCGCTTAGTTGGTCCAATTCATATTTAATCAATCTTGATTCGATAAAATCAGTCAGGAATGGGATCTCTGCCAGACAGTGGACACAATTTGAGGAAGATGTTTTAAACGATCTAGTGGCCCAAAGAACAATTTGGTATTGCATCGAATTTAATTTCTGTTTACAGCGGTTATTTATTTGGTAAAACCAAATTTCAGCTCCATATGTTAGAATAGGTCTAATTAGCGTCTTATACAAAATTAACCTTTTATTAGAGTTTATACCCCATATTTTGCCGCTGAGGGAAAAAAGCAGATTTTTCATGCGATGCGCTTTATGCAAAATCTCATTGATGTGCGGGGTGAAATTTCTTTTTGTTTTGAACCTATGATTAGATAATTTAATTCCCAAAATTTTGATTTCATTTGAAGGCTTTATGACGGTTTTTTTGAAATTCCAACTGGAACCTATGGAAATTTTGAAAGTGAATCAAGTTTGTTTTTTCTGGATTTATTTTTAACTTGTTTGAGCGACACCATTGAGTGACATAGTTTAGGGTGTTCACTAACTCAGTTTTTAGACCCTCTAAATTATAATGCCAACATATAATAGAGATGTCGTCCGCGTTGAAAATAATTTCAGCGTTTGTTGATTTAAAATTCATTAAAATATCGTTTAGCAAGATGTTCCATAATAACGGTGACAGTGGACTACCCTGAGGACATCCCTTAGTAAGGTTTTTGGAGACCGTTTTGCCACCGTATGACAGACAAACTGTCCTTTTATTATTCAAATAGGATTGGATGATTTGAATCAGAGAGCTGGGAACGTTGTCTAAATCCATTCTTTTTATTATAGCTGGCCACCATGTATTATCAAAAGCCCCTGATAAGTCCACTGCGATCAACGCCGTCAGTTCTCTTTGCTTGTGTTCCAGAATAGTTTCAGTCAGCTCTTTCATAGCAGTAATTGTTGATTTATGCCTGCAGAAGCCATGTTGTCTATGACTCATCAAATTGTTTTCGTCATAAAAGATAGTAAGTTTATTTTTAATTAAATTTTCGAAAATTTTTGAAATGTTTGATAGCAAGGAAATTGGTCTGTAGCTTTTACTAACATCATAACTAGTTTTATCTACTTTAGGAATGATTTTCACAAAAGATTTTTTCCAATAATCTGGGAAATATCCCAAACTTATACATTTTTCGAATATTCGATGGAGGATTAGGGAAATCCTAGGGTAGGCGTATTTTATCATATTATTGCTAATATTATCTGATCCAGGTGCTTTCTTATTTTTCAATAATACAATAATTGATTCAATATCTTTTAGGCTTATGATCACTTTGTTTCTCTTATTGTAAATTGGCAAGTAATATCTAGTTGCTTTGTGAAGTTCCTACTCGGAAGAAATATCATCGTCCGGGAAAAGATCGTTCAATAAACTTTCCATTTTTGAAGTCCTAGCAAAATCCGGTGCGTTGTCTATCAATGGAATCCCTGTTGTGTTAAATGATGCTTTTAAAGTTTTGAAAGTTTTATAAGTGTTCCCAAAAGGATTAGTTGATTCGTTTTCTTCGAGAAAGAAACTCCAGCTTTTAAATTTTGCCTTGTTAATGGCTTTATTATATTTGTTAAGAGCAGCTTAAAAAAAAATTTCATTATTTTTTTTGCCTCGCGCGCGCGCGCGATAGAATAAATTTCTTATATAATTAAAATCATTTTTCATTTTTTCAAGTTTTTTCGTCCACCACTTGAATTTGACTTTGTTTTTGTTTATGGTTGATTTTAACTTGAGGGATGCGTAAGCTGCTTCACTGATAATATCTGTGAGTTTTAAAACAGCTCTATCTACACTTTCGGAATTTTTTATTTGGTTTGTTTCATCCACGAGGCTTAGCAATTCGGGGGAGGAAAATTTTTCATAAAATGCATTCCAGTTTGCGTCAGTTTCGCTGAATTTCCACGTTGATTTATAACCGTCTATATGACTGTTGTCTTTACCAACGATCTCGTAGGTTATTGTCACGTGATCGGAGGTGTCCGTCATTATGGATGTATTCCAGTTTTTTAATAGACTGATTGAATTTCTGTTGGAGATAGTGAGGTCGATCACGCTAGAATTACGACACGTTGTAGTTTTAATATTATGGACGAAGAGATTGTGTTGGTTCACTATTGAATGAAGTTTGTGACCTTTTGAGTTTGTCTTTCGATCATACCAGACGGGATGCCTAGAGTTAAAATCCCCACAAAGCAGAATCGGTTGAATTTTGAAAGTTTCTAAAATTTCCTCAATAAACTCTTGATGGGTTTCTGAAAAAGAATTGTGGAGAATGTAAAAATTCGCTATAATAATATTTGACTTTGATAAAAGTATTGAGCTTGTAGTACAAAATGAGTTGGTGAATTGATCTATATTATTGTATTTCAATCCTTTATTTAAAATTATTGTTGCCGAGTTTATCTTGTTTCCTTTAGCTGTTAAAACTGAATGCTCGTCTCCGCCAAAAATAACAACATTGTTCACTGTGTAGGGCTTCTGAATAAATAATATGTCTGGTGGGTCGTTAGCTATCTGAGCCAGGAGCTCATTTGTTGCGTTTATGCTTTTTCTTAAATTTTGTTGCACACACTTAATTAATGGAGCTTGCATTTTATCCTTTCCTGACTCGTATGAGTTAGTTACCTGATTGTTCAGTTGGGAAATAACTTGTTCTTACGATTATTCTGTCTATTTGTGCCTTATACATAGGACATTCCTCCGAATTTGCTCTGTGTGACAAGGGCTTGTTTCTATACATAGGATGTTGAGAGCAATTAAAACACTTGGGAATTCCTGAGCAATCATCAACTCCCTGAACTCCACATATTCTGCATATTGGGGTATTAGGGCATTCTGCCATTTTGTGAGAGGGATTAAATTTAAGACATTTCTGGCATACCTAGGTATATTACTTTTTTGCCTTTTTTCGGCCCTATCACAGAGGGTGATCTGATTTATTTTTATGATTTATGATAAGATTTATTTATTTGTTATGATTTGGTCACCCGGGGAGAGGATAGGCGGTCAGTTTGATAGCAGCGACCAAGGGGAGCGAGGCGAGAAAAACCGGGGGCCTTGGCCATGGGCTCCCCGCAAGAAGAGGAACTGGGAAATGTAAGTAAATTTGTTTCTTTAATCTTTAATATGGATTTATAGGTTTTATTTTTAATAGATTAGTTTTAAGACAATATACCTAGGCCAACATCATTTCTTTTTTTTTATATGAATATTATAAGTGTGTGTAGGAAAATCATCATTGGATGCAAAAATAAATATTAATAGTTTATCTATTATCAATTGTCTTTCTTCCTTCCTTTTTATATTTTTATTTGTTGTCCTTTTGTTTTTTTTTTCAAATATGTATAAATAAACATCAAGATATATATGTATATGCATGTAGAAAATTTAAATATGGTTAGTAATTTGAGTAGCCCATTTCTTTATACTAGAATATTTATTATATAAATAAATATAAATATATTTATACATTTTTATCTTGATGTTTCTATGTTTATGAGTGGTAACCTTTCAATGGAAGTCTCAAAGTGTGGGGAAGACTATAAATGTGACAGTCGAGCTAGCCTCAGGCCTTTTATCTGAAAATTTAAGATCCTTATATGTTGAGTTTACAAAATAACTTTGGCCAAAAATCCAAACCCGCATAATTTGGTTGATATTTCGTTTCTCAATTTTCTTAAATGTTGGCAGAGAACAATGTATCCATAGTTAACGCTTCACTATAGAAATTCTGTGTCTTATTATTGGGTTGCATGATTTAAAATTTAAATACGAAGGTTCTATGCTGGGTTTATAATGGATTGTGGAGAGTAATTTCTGTTCAGTTTTTAAAATGAAAATATCTAGATAAGGCAATTCTGATTTTTAGTTTCTAAATCTTTAGTAAATTTGATTTGGGATTTATAACTGTTTAAAGTATTCAAAATATGATGCTTTTTCCTCTTTGATATTCGAGCGCGCGAAAAATACATAAGAGTCAAATTTTAGAAAGAGTAAAGTAGAATAATGCCACAGAATAATTATTTTTGAATACTCTGTTTTTATCAACATAAATATTTGCATAGTCGTCGCCCCTTACCATGCTTGTAAATTACCACTTGTAAAATCGATTGACACATTTTGCAATATATACGTTCAAATAATAAATTATTTTAAATAAGCTTTTGGAATACCTGTCTTCTTTACCGTGACATTTGGTAAAGATTAAGCTGGATCATCCCTACATCGCCCAAGCCGTCAGAAGAAGCCGTATAATCTGAGGACTAGAGCCTTTAGAATAAAAAATGAAGACAGAACCAGCTATTCAGGTCTCCAAAGGCGAGAATATTTTAAACTCTTTAAACACCCCTCTGTTTTTTTTCTGGAGAATCTGGTCAAAATCCCGAAAAATGGCTAGAGGAATTTCATTGGGTCGCTCGGTATAACCACTGGGACAACACAATGTGCCTGGCGAACGTTAATTTTTTTCCTTTCGTGAACAGCAAGAAGCTGGTTCGAGAATATCGAGGAACAGGTAAACTCGTGGGATTCGTTTGAGGGAATGTTCTCTGACTTTCGGTCATCACATCAACTAAAAAGAGAACTTGATTCAAAAATTAAAATCCCGAGCTCAGGAAAGAGGCGCAATTTGTGAATTCAAGAAGTCCTCAACCTGTGCAAGCAAATCGACCCCAAAATGAGCGAAAGCGAGAAAGTTGCACATTTATTGAAAGGTATATCGGAGGATATTTATAGATCAATTGCGTTTTGGAAATAGACACCATTGAAGATTTTATTATATTGTGCAGAAAAATCGAAAACTCAAACAAGCAACGTGTGAACAAGCGCATAGTGTTCAATAGACTACCCAACGTTGCTTCGATCGATCCAGTAGAGTCCGAATCGACAGAAGACTTAATCAGACGTATAGTCCGCGAAGAAGTCCATCGTGCATTAAACTCCGCACCAATCGCTCCAGAACACTATCTCTCCTCTCGAGACAATTATAGAGAATAATTCGAAAAAAATCTAGCCGCTATTTCAAATCCGGTCCAAAGACCACAACCCCAGTACAAAACCCAAACAATGTATTCACCCAGACAACTAGATAGCGGTACCCTGACCAAGACCTACTGGTATTCAATCAGACGCCAAGCCAAATACGAATAGACCAATGGGGGACCCAAGACAACAAGCCAATCTGCTATCATTGTAGCCGCCCAGGCCATGTCAAACGCTACTGTAGAGATCGCCAGCCAGTAGACCAATATGAATTGGAAAGACCTAATCTGTACATATGGACCCGCCAAACTACTCAATTCAATGAGGAACATTCTTCAACAAGTCTAAACTACCGCCGACAATCGCCATACCCAAACAGAGAAAGATCCCCAAGACGCCAGTCCATTTCCCCAGGCCGCCATACAGGCCAATACCCACGCCGCTACAATCTAGAAAAAAACTAAGCGTCGAGTCTTCTTTCGAGGGGGAGGCCGCGGGTGATAAAAACCCTCCACCGACAGCCGCTAAATTTAGAACACAATTTCGTTGAAATAATTATAGATGTCGTTGCAATTTCCGCCTTGGTTGACTCAGGGGCCTCATTCTCTGTTATCTCGAATGGGTTGAGACGACATTTGAAAAATACGATGTTGAAGGATGAAGGTAACTCTTAGAGTCGCTAATGGCAAGAAAGTTACGTCTCTGGGTCGAGGCACAATAAATTAGAGCATAAATGGGTTGAGACAGCCGCTTGAATTTATCGTCCTTCCCAGTAGCAACCCCAGCATCATACTCGGATGGGATTTTTTGGAAACAAAAAATGCCGTGATCGTTTGTGGACGTGCCGAAATCAGGCTTGAAGAAGCTAAAGAAGATTTGAATTCTCAAGCGACCGAGGATTGAATCGTGGCCTCTGAAACCATAATCATTCCAGACGAATCTATCAAGCAAATAAATGTGATGAGCTCAGAACTCAATGGACGAAACAAGGTACTTTTTGAACCTCCAAAATGCGCATTATTGAAAAAAAACTATCAGTCTCCTATACACTTCTTATGATCAATCACAATAAGGGACAGTTTTGAATTGCAAACTCTAGCCCAATAGCACAAATTATCCCTAAAAGAATGTTTCTAGGTAGAATACAAGTTTTTGACGAAATTCACTTGACTGCTATCTCGGAGTGCATTAATCCAGAAGAACATTCGATTGGAGATATAAATACCAAGAAGGACAATAAGGGTGACGTTAAATTTTACAGAATTTGATCATTAACTTCTTATCAGCAGATCAACGATCTGTAGTATTATCAATTCTGAAACAATTTGATGAGGTATTTGATACCAATAATGATACAGTAAGACAGACGCCTATAACAAAGCATATAATCGAAACTGGAGAAAAATCGACCAATCAAACACAGGCCCTATCGAGTTTCCCAAAAGGAACGACAAGCAATCCTACAGGAAGTGGACAAGATGCTATATGTCAAGATAATGCGCCACTCAGAAAGCCCTTGGTCATCGCCTATTATTTTGTTGAAAAAGAAAGACGGCAATTGGCACTTCTACGTTGATTACAGGCGATGGAACAAGATAACCAAAATAGACGTTTATCCACTCCTTCGAATTGACGATACTCTTGATTCTTTTGAAGGTTTTCAAATTTATTCGTCAATGGACCTACGCTCTGGATATTGGCAGATAGAGGTAGACGAGGCTGATAGAGAGAAAACAGCCTTTATAACCCCAGATGATCTATATGAATTTATCGAGATGCCTTTCGGCCTGTGCAACCTCCCTGCAAAGTTTGTGCGTTTGATGGGCAAAATATTAAGGGGGTTGAAGTGGACGTAGTGCCTGTTTTATTTAGACGATATTGTAGTTTTCTCAAAACATTTGACGAACACTTGCGCCGACTCAAAATCAATCTACAATGCCCTAGTAATTAATATTTGAGCCTCAATTAAAAAAAAGTGCCTTCTTGGAACCAAATGAATAAGAGTGTTTAGACATCTCGTCGATGGCAACGGCATCTATCCCGACCCTGAAAAGATAGAAGCTATCGGCAAGTTTCCAACCCCACGATCTATCGCTGAGGCGAGGAGTTTCATCGGAATTTGTTCGTACTTTCGCCGATTTATTGAAAACTTCGCCGAAAAAGCTGTCCCTCTCCATGAAATTCTCAAAAAAGACAAGAAATTATCTTGGGATTTAGAAGAACAAGAAGCTTTCGAATCCCTTAAAAGGGACCATATGTCTGAACCTGTCTTGGATCATTTTGAAGAACACCTGCCAACCCAGCTTCATACTGACGCCAGCGGTTATGGTATCGGAGCAGTCCTTGTTCAGGTCCATGACGGGAAAGAGCGACCAGTGGATTACGCCTCAAGAACCCTACCCAAGGCAGAGAAGAATTACCACACTACAAAAAGAGAATGTTTGGCCGTTATATGGACAATAAACAAATTCCGCTCATACCTCTATGGTCGTGAGTTCTTCATCGTTACGGATCACCACGCCCTTTGATGGTTATCCAATTTGAAAGATCCGACAAGAAGACTGGCGAGGTGGGCAATTAAACTCCAAGCATATGATGTTACGTTAGATTCGAAAATCGAGCGTAAACACCAAGACGCGGACTGTCCCTCCAGAAGTCCTCTCGGGAGCAAATCGGAAGAAGCAGATAAAGAAGAAGATGGTGATGATGTACCATCATTAACTGCTATGACCTGCTTCAATACTGAACAGAGAAAGGACCCTAGAATTAGAAAATTGACAGAAGAAATAGAAGAATTCGGAGACGAACCAAGAGAATATGGACTGGTGAAAGGAACCTTGTACAAAAGGAACTTCGACCCCCTGGGAAACCCACACCTCCTCGTATCCCCAAGCACCTACGATTTGAACCACTTAGAAGCTTTCAAGACGCTCCTACAGCGGGCCACCTAGGATTTTATAAACTTATGAGAGGGTTAGAAACATACTTTTGGCCAGGACTTCTCGAGGATATACGAAAGTATGTCGCACATTGCAAAGAATCCAAAGAAGAAAACAGACAAACCACAAACCGCCTGGGTCTTAAACCCATTCCCCCTGCATCCTTCCCATTCCAAAGAATCGGAATAGATCTTCTTGGGAGATTCCCGAATCCTTTGGCGGTAATAAATGGATCATAGTCTGTACTATCTTACGCGATTTGCCGTTACTAAAGCCTTATCCCCAGGGGAAGCAAAAGAAGCATCCAAGTTCTTAATGGATCTCAAGCACGCAGCCTCCAGAGTAATCGACACGGACCGAAGACGAGGATTCCAATCCAAGATGACTGCGGAACTCACTAATTAATGCTCGGCGATGCACCGGTTCACGATAGCGTATCATCCCCAGACGAACGGACTGACAAGAGAGGTTAAACAAAACCTCAGCCAACGTGATGGCGATGTATGTAAGTGTTGAACAGAACGACTGTGACGTAGTCCTGCCCTACGTCACGTTCGCCTTCAACACCGCAAAGCAAGACACGACAGGCTTCACTCCATTCGAACTAGTCCATGGACGTGAAGCAGAAACAACTGTGGATACTTTATTTCCAAACCCGATAGGAGAGCTTCAAGAGGAATACAGTCAAAGAATACCTCTTGGAATAGCGTCGCGAGTCAAAGAAACCAGGCATCTAGCAAGATTAGAAACCTTGAAAGCCTAAAAAAGGACAAGGACAGATATAATTCAAAGCACGAGGCAATGGATTACAAAGTTGGTGACCTGGTATGGATTTTCATCCCAATGTACAGTATCGCTACCACTATGTGCAATTTTTTGGGCCTATTTATGCGCACAACATTATCTGAAATTATTTCAATTATATAATAAGGGCTTGTAAAGTAGGGTACTAACTTGCCGCTATCTGAGTGAAGGTGCGCCTTTATTAATACTAAATCCCCTATGGCGAATTGTGGGGTCTAATGCTTATTATCATACTTAATTTTTTCTTTAGCGTGCCTATCATTTGTACGTTGTACTGCTAACCTCCTACTTTCTACTATATTAGGGTATGGATTTATATGATTTCTTAAGTCTGATGAGATTATAATAAACATTAAAAATATAGGGGGTATCCGGTTATTGTATGGGGGGGTGTCGTTATATTTTTGAGTTACTATCCTAATTAACTTAGTCCAGGAGGTTCTTGGATTCTCCAGGTGCAACAATCTCAGCTTCCCGGTGAGTGTCGCATTGAGACGTTAACATAGACCGTTAGCCTGAGAATTATTCGAGGTGGTTAGAAGAGGCTGTATCCCGTGTTTTATTAAAAACCTCCTGAACTTCGGAGAAGTAAATGCAGGTGCTCGGTCTGAGAGCAGGCGTTTTAGACAGACACACTGTAATACCTTTTTGAGGCATTGAATATATGAAATTATACTAGTTAACTTACTGGGGGAAAGTCCAGGACTTAAGTGGTCTAATATTACATGTAGATATGAATACTTATTACCGTACTTTGAAAAACCTGTAATAGTATCTATGGATAACATGTCATATGGTTGTAATGATATAGGTGGATCTTCTAGTTTACCATACAGGGGTCCTTTTGGTTTGTTTATAAGTTGACATGTGGGACAGGATCTATTATACTTGACTATTGATTTGGTCATCCCACACCAGGTATACTGGGTCGAGATGAGACCAATCATTTGGGATACACCGGGATGGTTATATTCCAAAAGTACCTTATTGATTAATTTTCGTTGTAAAGGAGGGATAACTATGATCTTAACAATACCTTTACGCTTAATTGTATGGAGGCCGTCTGTATTCGTTTTAATAAGTCAAGATGGGGGTTGTAGGGGTTGTTTTTCTATTATTTCGGTTAACGTAAGGAATCCACATATAGGATTGCGGGACAGTACGTCCGCTTCGTACTGCGTTTTTACCTTTATATATTTTGTATCATATTCGTAAACGGACATTTTTAAGCTCCACCTAAAGAGCCTACCTGTGGGATTTTTTAAATGGTTTTCAGCCACTGGAGTGCATGATGATCTGTGAAAATGGTTAACCTTACGCCAGCGAGATAGATGCGGAATTTTTCCACACTTTCAATTACGGCAAGGCATTCCAATTCCGTGATGCTATAATTCTTCTCGTGTGGTCTGAGTGCTCTGCTATAATATTGCACAGGGTGTAGGGTGCCGTCGGGTGCTGTTGTCTCAGGATGCCAGCTATTCCTTGAAGTGAAGCATCACAGAATAGCTGACATGGCAACCCTTCCTTGAAAAGGTGTAGAATCGGTTTTGAGGTCAAACACTTCTTTAGAATGTCAAAAGAACTTTGACAATGTGCGCCCCAGAGCCATGGAGTATCTTTTTTAAGAAGAATATTGAGGGGGCTCCTAACACGTGCGTGATATTTAATAAATTTATTATACATATTAATGGCGCCTAGGAATGATTGGAGGGATTTAACGTTAGTAGGGACTTTAGCTGCGTTATTTACTTCTAAATTTTTAACTAGTGGGGTGTAAGTACCTGACGATATTGTATAACCTAAAAATTCTATGGTAGTCCTAAAAAGGCACATTTGTTGTAGTTTAATCTAAAATTTCCCCTATTACACATATCAAAAAACTGTTGTAAGTGACTTATATGTTCCTCTATGGAATATGAGAACATAGTGAAATCCTAGAAGTTATGCGCTATAAAATTCAACTTATTTCTCTGTAATATCTGACTGATAGCTCGTTCATACACCTGTGGTCCTATTTTAATCCCGTAGAGCAATCTCCGGAAGTTGTACCGAACCTCTAACGTGACAAAAGATAATCAATTGCTATCAGGGGGACTTATTTCAATGGACCAGTATGCTGATGAAAATTCTGCACGGGAATGAATTTTGGCGTTCGCTAATTTATCTAATATATTGTCTATGAGCGGAAGGGGGTGAATATCTGGGGAAATAATTTCGTTAAGGCGGCGGTATTCTGCACAGAAGCTTTTTGTATTATAATTTTTGGTGAATAAAGTAACGGGGGAGGAATAGGAGGAGAAATAAGGCTCTATAATAGTATACTCTAACATTTTATCTATTTGTTCCTGTATTTCACGCTGGTCTGAAAGAGATGAACAATACGGCCTGAGTGTGATCATCTTATCTGAAATTGTCCTAATATTAATGGGGGGAATTTTCAATTTTGGAATATCATATTTGTTAGTGGAAAAAAATATTCGAATACATTTTAACATTATCTATAAAAGCCAAAGAAATATCACTTCTAAAACATAAATTACAATTATCATTAAACATTTTACATTGATGTTCGGAAGAACATGCTTATGATGATGAATGTGAATGGGGGGCATAGAATAAAGTTTGGCTGGACGCATTTTTGTCATAATGGGTAAAAGTCTTAGACAGGGTAGTGGGACATGGTATGGGATGGACATTTTCCTCTTGCAATGATGGGGAATGTGAGTTATTCATGTCATGGTCCATGTTGGGAGGATTGAGGTCACCTTCCCCATCATTACATGGGGTCACATAGGTTATATGGTACCATCTCTTAGACAAAGGAGCATCACATTGGTAGATAGACTGTTTATAAAAGTTTAACGCTAAACACAACTTACTAATATAATTTAAAGATAAGTAACCAAAAGGTATTGAATTATTTATAACGTAGAATTTGTGACTAATTTGTTTTTTTTTCCTATAGTAATGGTTAAATAGGTATACCCTTCTGTATGCACATGATTAGATATTGAACTGATTAGCATATGACATGGGTATAATTTTAAAGGATTGGGTGAATTTATACTTAGGTGATTGAAAATATGCCAATTAATTATATTAATGGAGGCTCCTGTGTCTAAGAGGAATGGACAACGTAGGTTGTCTAAAATATGAGTTTTACATATAATATCATGTGGTTCAGGGACGAAAGGCAGGGGTTCCGCTGCCTTTTGTGGCGTGGGATGAACTTGGCACGGGGAAGTCGTGGGCACCACTTTGTTCTGGCCGAAAGTTCTGCGAGCTATTCTGGACATGGTAGGCCTGTTATCCGGAGAGCCGCCATGGGACACTCATTGTTCCAATGATCACCACGGCAATGTCTGCATTGTGAGGGTGGTTTTCTGGCACCGGAAGGGTGCCTCGGGGTACTATAGGTGGAATATGGGTTATATATTCTTCCACTAGGAGGAGTTCCGGCATCATGTGGTGCAGCACTGAGGTTGGTGGTACGTTGGGGTTGCTCTGACAGGATAGGGAGTGAGCTCGTGCCCTTTACTCTATTCATGGTAGCGTACCAGTCGGTCAATGTCTGAGGTGCTACGGCCACCATAGGCGTTGGTCATTTGCCTGGAGGCCCTCGGTTAGTGCCTTCACTATGATACTATTCACTATGCTCCTCGGATGCTTGCTCTAGTTGTTGGAAGAAGGTGTTTGCGGCCTAGGAGCCGTCGAATGGTGCGATGCGGTTCTCCCCAGCACGAGGCGCGGCTAGTCCTCGTATAGCGTCTGTGAGGCGGCATACCAGGTCGTCGAGGCGGGGTTGCATGTAGGCAGAGGCATCCACGAAGTATTCGTCGTCCTCTGACACCTCCATCGTCCTCGGCATGTTGTTGTCCTCAGTTATCCTGTCGACTTTCTGTAATATTGTTGCAAATGTGATCATGCCGACGTATGTATAAGCTGACAGTCGTGTACGTGAGGCTACTGTTGATGTTCTTCCCACACACGGACAACAAGAAGCAGAGGCAGGGCTAGATGTTAACACAGAGATTGATCGGGGACAGCCCACGGGACAGAGGTAGAGGCCATGACACAAACTTGGATGCTTATCACCTAGACATGGAGAGAGAGCGTGAGCGAGACAGAAGCCGCCTGCCAATGGCCACATCCTAGAACATCTGCTGACCCCCTGCCAAAACCTGTCCTGTAAACAGGGGTCGTCTATAAAAATGTCCCTCGGACCCCACATGGGCTGGGCGTTGCCTTTTTCCTCCCCTCTGTCCCTGCCATCAGCTGACCGAACACTCTTTGGATCTTTATTTTGACGTCACCATTTTTAGTTTTAAATACGAATAGGGGGTTAAAATACAAATAGTTTATATACAAAATATGGGGTGGTAGTAAATAGAAATAGTGTACATTTCAATTGAAGGGTAGGATATTATAAGGTATCGGTTATTACTAATTGGAAGATATGTGACATATACTAAAAGTGTCCTTATTATACAGTTTAAAATATACTATATACTAGCGGATGTACCCGGCTTCGCCCGGGTTTTACCCGAGTAAAAGGTTGTCTAACGAAAAAAAAAATTCCCGGTCCTTTGAAAATACTCGATATGTTGAATAAAATCAATATTAATTGGTTCCCTCGGTAATTGGAAGTTAAAGGAATAGTATGTTGCCTTGGAATTGTATCATTATTCTTGTATGGATGTACCCGGCTTCGCCCGGGTTTTACCCGAGTAAAGGTTTGTCTAACGAATCTCTCGATAAAGTGAACATTTTTTCCCGGTCCCTTGAAAAATAATCGATAAGATGAATAAAATCAATATTAATTGGTTCCCTCGGTAATTGGAAGTTAAAGGAATAGTATCTTGCCTTTAAATTGTATCATTATTCTTGTCTCAAATAAATTGCCGTGTCATCCTGAATTTTGTCTTTCCTAATTTTCTACATTACAAAATCATCGTATCATCATGATAATATTTAGAGCAGATTGTTGAATTATAACAGATAAATTAGAATATTTATCTTGATTATTTTAAGGCGAAAAGATTTTTCAAAATTTTCTTTTGCTAGAAACCTTCCCAGTACTATACTAAATAACTTCCCAAAGTTTCATAGCGTTCCAATGAGTGGTTTGGTCAGGCATAAAGGACAGACACACATACATTCATTTATATATATATAGATATATATAAATGAATGTGTGACTGTCCTTTTGTTCCAAAATCACTTTATTAAGTACCGCTCAAAAAGAGCAACCTAGGTTATGATAATTGCAACAATTTATTAGACATTCTAAATTTATATTTAGACATTTTTCATTTTAATTTAGACATTTTCAATTTTAAATAAGCCATTTTTAATTCTTACATTTTCAATTTTAATTAGACCTTTCTATTTATTCTTTATTTAAAAGCACTTTGAAACAATAAAATAATTTGAATAGAGTTTTATCATACGAAAGAAACGCTTAAAATGAAAATAGAGATGTTTGACATCATTTTTAAATAGGGTGAATTATTAATAAACAATTACTCACCTTTTTTTCTGCTTAATTTCATCTTATTATATGTGGATCAACTCAATACATGGCTCTTTCAGAGTTATTTTAAACCCTTTTATTTTGCATTGATAACACAGGTCTACAAAAAAAACCTTTTTTTGCACAAGAGAACCTGATGGTGTTTCTAGTGTAACTTTTCATGCTGAACTCAAAAAATCTAATCAGAAATTTCCCATCACCCATGGTTTTTGCCTGACGGTCTTTTTTTTTTTAGTATTGGGATAAATACATGCATCCAACATGAAAGAGACTTACGAAAACATGAAACTGCTTTTGAAAAATATAGAATATGAAAGATAGGTTGGAAAATATGCAGCGATTTGAAAGTCGTTGCTCTCTTGCGTGGATTACAGCTTGGATATACAAAATTTTGTTGTTTTCTGTGTGAGTGGGATAGCAGAGATAGGGAAAGGCATTACATTAAAAAAATCTGGCCAAACCGTAAAATCTTTACTCCAGGATATAAAAATATTGCAAATATACCCCTGATCGATTCAGAAAATATTTACTTGCCACCATTACATATTGAACTGGGCTTAATGAAGAACTTTGTCAAGGCAATGGATCGAAATGCCAGTGGATTTGCCTACCTAAAACAAAAATTTTATAGTATAAGTGAAGCGAAGATTAAAGAAGGCATTTTCGTTGGACCTCAGATTCGAGAATTGCAGCAGGATGGAAATTTTCAAAATAGTTTGAATGAAGTTGAAGCAGCAGAATGGAATTCCTTTAGAAACGTTTGCAAAAACTTTTTAGGAAGTGTCAAGGTTGAAAATTACCGAGACATAGTTAATGATCTGTTGCTTTCCTACAAGGCACTGGGATGCAACATGTCCCTCAATATCCTTTTCCTGCATTCACATCTAGATTTCTTTCCAGACAATCTTGGCGCAGTTGGCGATTAGCATGGTGAGATGTTTCATCAAGATATATCAAGCATGGAGAAGCGGTACCAAGGTAAATAGAGTCCCGCTATGCTTGCCGACTACTGCTGGACACTCAAGAGGGATCTACCACAAGCAAAGTATAGAAGAAAATCCACTGTCACTGCTTTTCAATAAATAAATATGTTTCGTTCTTATATGCCTATATATTAACAAGATTTCCAAATTTCAAGTAGGTTTATCTCAGAAATATTGCGTAATAGAAAAAACTAATGGTATATTTGGATTCAGGACATGTAGATAAGATGCTATTTCTTTGTGGACAAAGAAAAATATTTTTTGATAAACCAGTTAAGTGACATTGTTTGCATTTTTTACTGTATTTATCCCAATACTAAAAAAAAGACCGTCACGCAAAAACCATACGTGATGGGAAATTTCTGATTAGATTTTTGAGTTCAGCATGAAAAGTTACACTAGAAACATAATCAGGTTCTCTTGTGCAAAAATCTTGTTGACCAGTGTAATTGTTGTTTACGACTTTTATGTTTTTTACTTGTTATTAAAGTTTAAGACACATTTAAAATTTATATATTTTATTCAATGAAGATCAAAATCACATAACCATCACAATTAATTATATATCTTGACTATATAACATAAATCAACTATTTACAGTTTAACACAAAGCAATAACGCGCCATCTATACATATAAAATAAAAGGACTTAAAAGCGCGAATGTTTCTTTTAAACATAATACAAATTCTACTGTCTTTACTGTGATGAAAAATATATTGGGAGGGCTTGGCTCATCAGTGGTGAACCCTCCCAGCGATTTCGCCAATTTAATCCACCAGACCGCTTCTCAGAGTACTGTATTGGATCATTCTGCTTTTATATGCTACACTGAAGGATGGAATCTTAGAAATGGTTTTCAAGTAAACTATGGACATAAGCTTATAGGACAGTAGAATTACATTCAAATATTTGCTTCGAGCAATGCTCTTCAGCAAACAATAAAGACAAGGCCAGTTAGGCATAAATTAACACAAAGCAATAACGCGCAATCTATACATATAAAATAAAAGGACTTAAAAGCGCGAATGTTTCTTTTAAACATAATACAAATTCTACTGTCTTTACTGCGATGAAAAATATATTGGGAGGGCTTGGCTCATCAATATATTTTTCATCGCAGTAAAGACAGTAGAATTTGTATTATGTTTAAAAGAAACATTCGCGCTTTTAAGTCCTTTTATTTTATATTTACAGTTTGTTTGGTCACCAGCCCAATATTTTTATTTTCATAGACTGAATAATGAGATTAATTTATAAATGAAATATTATGCAAATAAATTGAACAACAATATACATCAATTCCCTCTTCTTAGGCTTGGCCCCTCTTATTTATGTATTTTAATAAAATATTTTATATATCTCTGTAAACATCTGCGCTCCTTTTGAGGGTACCTGGGGGTTCTAACACTTTTTCTTCTGAGATTGGAGTTGGCACACATTCATCATCATCCATATTAGTAGGATGTGATTTACCAGGCACATTTTAAATGTAGTTTTGATGAAATCTTTTCTTACTGTCACCTTTTTTTATTAAATAAACATTCCTTCCTAGTATTTTAATTTCCTGTATGCGCCAAGAGGAATAATTATTAGTGATCCACCTAAATTTCACAGTCTTATCCACTTTGAATTTACTGTTAACATATTGACTATGGACTTTTGAGACTTTTACTTCTTATTTTGACAACACAGAAAGTCTTGATCTGATCTTTCTTCCAAGAAACAGTTCCGCAGGTGATGTCCGTTTCCTAATATTTACATCTGTCCTTTTAAAGAACAAAGCCCTGGACAGAGCCAAATCTAGTTCCACTTGCTCGTTTTCATATAATTGCTTTTTTAGAAATTTCTTTACCTCTCTTACAGAGACCTCTACCTATCCATTTGATTTTGGGTGATATGGGGAAGATATCATATGAGATATGCCATTCATAGACAAAAAATCACCAAAGTCACTACTAAAAAAAGGAGGACCATTATCGGAAACCATTACTTATGGAAATCCGTAACGAGCAATACAATTTCTCATAAATTCATACAAAAAAATATGCACTGGTAGATGGTACTTCAGAAACTTCAACCCATGAAGAGAATGAATCTACTGATAGTAAACAACTCTATTTTTAAAATTGAAATAGTCCATGTGAACCCTCTTCCATGGTCCTGTGTATTTAGGCCAACTCTCAGTCCTTTGATGAGGCAAACTTTCATTAGAAAGACAAGTTCTACAATTTTTTTAAATTATTTCTATTGAAGAGTCCATGCCGGGCCACCAAATAGATGAACGAGCCATAATTTTTATTTTATTAGCCCCTGCAAGGCTCTCATGTAATAATTGAAGTACCTTTTCATGTAGACATTTTGGAATAACAATTCTATTCTCAAGAAAAATACATTTTTGGAAAATGGTAAAGTCATCAATCCTTTTTAAATAAGGAATGAGATCATTATGGGGATTTGAGGGTAACTCCCCTGTCTCAATAATTTTATACAATTTGAATAAAGTTATGTCTAAATGTGTTTCATGAGCCACAAGAACATGGTCATCGATGGAAGTATTTAAGAGTAAAATTTCACTACTCCCATCATTATATTCCAAACTATTCTTTTGGAACTCTAAAAATCTAGAAAGGAAATCTCGAATGATATTATCCTTTCCTTTTTATACTTAATTTAAAAATTAAAATTTAAAAGAGTTAGAGCCCATCTATGAAGTCTATTTGCAATGAGTGGAGGAAAATTTGTTTTATCTCCAAAATTAGTTATTAAGGGCTTGTAATCAGTATAAATGGTTAATTTCCGACCAAAAAGGTAATTTTTAAATTTATTTACTGCAAAAACAATTGCAAGTCCTTCTCTTTCAATTGGGATTTTTTTTAATGAACATTTAAAGTTCTGGAAATAAAACACACAGGCCTTTCCTCTCCATCCTTCAAATGTGAAAGGGTTGCTCCTATTCCCATTTAACTTGCATAATAAGAAAGAATCAAAGGCAAATTTAGGGAATAATGCGATAAAAAATGTGGTCTCATCGAATGCATTTTAACAGGAATTGAAAGATTTATCTGTCCCAACATTCCAATACGATTTTACATTATTTTTTAATAGGTTGTATAAAGGATATGCTAAATCTAAAAGATTTGGCAAAAATTTACTATAAAATGCAAAAATTCAAAGAAGCTTTTTAATTCAGTTATATTCTTAGGATCAGGACAATTATTTATGCAAGCTAGCTTGTCTTCCAAGAGGTATATACCAAATCCAGTAATTTTGTGTCCAATATATTCAATCTCGTTTTTTTTTTACAAATAAGCACTTATCAAGCACTTTTACAAATCATCTGATGCAATAAGAATATCATCAAAATAAATGTAAACATTATTGATTCCCGAGAAAAAGGATTCCATTGTTTTCTGAAATATTTCAAAAGCAGTCCTTATACCAAAAGTCAAACGATTATATTTATATAGACATCTGTGAGTAGAGAGACAACTAATTGTTTTTTTGAATTATTATCTATCTCAATTTGATGGTATGCTTTTGACAAATCTAATTTAGTAATGAATTTCTTTCCTTTAAAATTACTTGACTTAGGGATAGGATGTTTAACATCCTCTAAGTAAGGATTTAAACTCTTTTTAAAATCAGCACAAAGTCTAATTTGACCATCTGGTTCTGTAACACGAAAAATTTGAAATACACAATCACTTTTATTTATAGGAGAAAAAATATTTAAATCAATCAATTTATCAATTTCATCTTCCACTAGTTGTTTTAAGGCAAAAAGAAAAGTCAGCCTTTACATCAAGATGGCATTTGATACCTTTAATAGGGCCTGATTTGTATTTAAAAATGGATTTATAATTGTTGGGCTATAAGTTGAAGCTGGACTAGATGATATACTAATGGAAGGAAGTAGTCAAATATCCCACTACATCTGCCGATTGAAATGGATAGATTAGAAGCACGCGGAGGCGATTCGAACAACAGGCAAGTGTTAAGCTCCTTTAGTTGTGCTTTATCTGTCTATGTACTGTTGGCTTCCGTAGGCGTCTCTTACTAGGAAAAAGAAAGAGAGGATTCCACATGGTTATTATCTAATATATGCATTTATTTAGGGAGCGACACGCTCCAACACAATAGTTACAAAGACGAAATAGCGAGGGGGGGGGGGGGTAAAGGTGGCGTGACCGTTGCCAACCAATAGGAGGGCGCCATTCCAAAAAAAAAAAAAGGCAAACGGTGACAGAGATGAAAACTGATTATTAGGAGATGAAGAATGACGCTCGTAACTGTATATAGAATACCGTATGTCAATGTGCTTCGACCTATTGTTTTCTATGTTGTTTTTAGAAAACTCGATGGTAGCTCTATTACCACAGAATATTGTTATTGGGCGTGAGACGTTAGTCAGGCATTTCAAATTCTCTAATATTTGTGCTATCCACAATATTTCCTTAGTGGTCTGGGCGAGAGCAATGTAATCAGAAAAGTCAACGTTTCGTTTTTGAGAAAAACCTCTCGCAACTAATCGCGCTTTAAATCTTTCAACGTCCCCTTTTGAGTTAGTCTTTATTTTAAATACCCATCTACTGCTAATTGGGCGCTTGCCAAGTGGTAGGTCGGACAACGACCACGTATTTCTATCCTCAAGACTTCTCAATTCAATCTTCATGGCCCTTCTCCAGTACGGTGCCTCTTTGCTGTTTATGGCTTGTTCGAAAGTTATGGGTTCGATGATATCTAGGAAATGCAGTTCTACCTTTGGCTTTCCAGCACACCCATAAGGGTTTCGTACAATTCTTTTAGACCTAGTTTGAACAATGTCGTCGTTGTTTACCTCCACTAAATCCTGATCACTCGTATCATCATTACGTTCTCTTTTCGCTTCAGGTTTTAGATCTATATCTCCTTCAAGCTGGTTATCGGGTTCTATCCAAATATGGTTGTATCTTTCAGGTTCATCCTCAACCTTAGTCCACTTCAGTCCTATCTTGGATTCATCAAATTTGACATGCTTCGTCTGGATTACGTGTTGAGTTTCCGGACACCAAAGACGATAGCCTTTGGGAAGAATAACCAACAAGAATGCACCTATTTGCTCGATTGTCCAGTTTCTTTCGCCTTTCTGTGGGGATATGGCTATATGCTAAGCACCCGAAAGCTTTTAAGTGGCGAACACTCGGTTTTCTTGATGACCAAAGTTCATCGGGTATATTATCTCCTAGGGCGCTATTGTAGCACTTGCTCCTTATATAAGCTGGAGTGTTTACTGCCTCTGCCCAGAATCTCTGAGGGAGTTCGGCACTATGCAAACAAGATAGGGTTATGTCCAACAACACTCGATTAGCCCTTTCTGCAACGCCGTTCATAGATGGCGAGTATGTGTTCGTTAGCTCGTGTTTGATGCCAAGTTGCTCTAGCTTAGTTTTAAATTCATGGTTGCAATATTCGAGTCCATTGTCGGATCTTAGCACCTTTAGCTTATGTCCGGTTTCTCTCTCAGACCTAGCGAGATACGAGTCGAAGTGTTTCAGCACTTCGTTTTTATGTGTAAGGCAAAACAGGGTTATCTTTCAATAATCATCAAAGAATGTTAGAAAATATGCGCTTCCTCCAATAGATCTAACTGGCATTGGACCACAAATATCAGTGTGAACTAATTCTAATGGCTTTTTAGATCTTATATTCCTAATGGGTTTGTGTGGCTCTTTCGTGGACTTTGCTACACAGCAATCATCACACAGACTTCGATCCATGGAGGAGATCTCTAACCCCTTAACTAATTCCCCCTTTGCCATTTTCTCAATTGCGTCATTGTTTACATGACAGAATCTCTGATGCCATAGTTCTAATGTTTGTTTTTGTGAACTCTTTTGACTGTTAAACAATTCAGCGTTTGGTAAAATGACTCTACCCTTCATAACATACAATGCATTTTCATCATGTGCTATTGCAACAATTCGGTTCTCCGAAATCGAAAACTTGCGCTCTTCTGTTCGCAAAATTAACTATCTTGCCCTTATTTTTCATGCTCGAGACTGACAATAGGTTTCGTCGCACATTAGGGACATACAGCACATTACATAGTTTTGGGTCAACGTGGTGCTTACTCACATAGGCCTTGAACTTGATGTCGTCGCATCCTTCCGCTCGTGTAGTCCCGCTCGCTGTTAGGATCGGATCCGACGTTATTCTTTGGAAGTTGGTAAACCACTCCCTTTTGTTACACACGTGGTGAGTCGCGCCGCTGTCGATCACCCAAGAGTTGTCAGGGATGGTTCAGGATAGGGCTGTTAGCATTTCGCTTCCCGCTATCTCGTGAGTGCTACATCTCGGTGGTTGGAAATTTGGAGCTGGAGTTTTAGCCTTTCCCCTCTGCATGATCTCGCGATATTTCCTTCTTTGTCGCACTTGTAAGCAGGTTTTTTTTCTTCTTCTTGTCTCCTTTCTGGTCGTTGTCCCGAACTGCAAAGCTTCATTTGCGTTATTCACACGTCGGGCCATGCGTCTCTCGTATTCTGCTAGCAGCACATGTTTTACCTTGCTAGAGGTGAATTCCTTGTCTTCTACGTTGCTAAAGGTCATGATGATTCCGTCGTATGACTCTGATAGGCCAGCAAGCATAGGCGAGGTCTTGATCCTGCATTTCTGCGCCTGCTTCTCTCAAGTGATCCGAACAGATCTTCAGTCTCCCCAAATAGTTCGTCATCGTCTCTTGTTCTTCGAATCTTATGGAGATGAACTGCTTCTTCAGTTGGAGGATTCTTGACCTTGACTTGGGTTCGTATACTTGTTCCAAGGTATCCCATGCTTCTCGTGAAGTGGTACAGTCCATTATATGAATCTGTTAGCTCGGTGAGATCGTCAGTGCTATCATAGCCAACGCCTTTTCTTGCTTTATGTTGAAGATTGTTCTTGAGGCTTCTTCATCGGGTGCTGGCTCCATAACATACTTCCAGAGTTCTCTTTCGATTAGCATCATCTTCGTGTTATACTTCCAGCTTCTGTAGTTCTGGTCATTGAGTTTCTCGAGAGGCGTGTTGATCAGCGTTGAGGTCATCTTGCACGTGGTGTCTCGAATTAACCACGCTCTGCTACCAGATGTTGGGCTATAAGTTGAAGCTGGACTAGATGATATACTAATTGAAGGAAGTAGTCAATTATCCCACTACATCTGCCGATTGAAATGGATAGATTAGAACAGGGGTGGCGAACGTGCGGCCTTAAGGCCGCATGTGGCCTTTTCTTGCCCAAGTTGTGGCCTTTTCATAAATTCAAAATTATAATTTTTGTTTCGCAGTTTTCAATTACTTTCATTATTTTATTGAAAATATCTAATACGAATGTCATATCCTTCCTAAAAATGAAATGCGAAATCGATGTTTGTTATCGCTTTACGCAAAATCTACTGACTCAATCATTATGAAATTTTGCATGTAGGTAGCTGAAGATTTCGTTTAACATATAGGCTATTCAAAAAACTAAAAAAGTTAATGTGCTTTTTTTAAAAAATAAAAAACCAAAAAGCGTTAGTTCCAGCCTTTTACCGCTTGGGCGCAGCACTGGTCGCGAAGATAAATGAATTTGATTGATTAATAATTAACACGTGGTTTGTTTACACGATGAATGTTAGTTTGAAATAAATATTCTTTTCGATTTTATTTGCAAATTTTCTACTTTCACTCGCAAGCAGCGCCACTAGCGGCGTCTGGTGAAATTATATTTATAAATTGTAACAATGCTTAAAATGTTTTCCAAGTATAATAAATTTAATTTGAGAATTTAGTAATATAATAATCCAATGACGTAAAAAATACTTGGCTTTTCAATATTGATATATATTTAAAGAAAAAATTGTAACGTTTTGTGTTAAATGTTAAAATGTAAGGTCAAATATATTTTTGCAGTGTTAATTTAATTTGCTGTTGTTTTATAAAAAATGATGATGCAACTTTAATTGTTGTTGTGAAAATATCTTTATTTACGGATCTGCTAACCATAATAAAAAAATATTTTTGAGCCCCTAATTGTTGTTGTTTATTATCGTTTGTTTATATAAAAAAAATAACATTGTATGTGATGATGATAACAAAAATGAATTTTTAAATTAATATATATAATTCATTGAGAAAAAATAAATAATTAATTATCAAATTCACAAAAGTGACAATATCTTATTTAAAATATAATAAATGTTTTCAAAAAATTATGTGTTTCGAAAATATATTTAAACGCATATAACAATATTTATATTTATATACGTTTATAAATCAATATATAGGTAGATTGGATGTTTTCTAGAATCGTTTTAACAAATGTTCGTTAGGCAAACTTTTACTCGGATAAAAACTGCGAAGCCGGGTACATTCGCTAAATACAGTTATTTACAAATCTTCGTTTGTGGCAAGATACTATTCCTTCAACTTCAAATTACCGAGTGGACCAATTAATACTGATTTTTTTCAACTTATCGAGTATTTTTCAAGGGACCGGGAAAAAATTATCGAGAGTGTAGACAAGTATAGATTCAGTAGGGATTGGATGTTTGCTAGAATCGTTTTAACAAATGTTTGTTAAGCAAACTTTTACTCGGGTAAAAATCGGGCGAAGCCGGGAACATATATATATGTTTGTCGGCTATGCAAGCCCTCAATATGTAACTAATCTCGCTGAAATTTGAACAGGACAGAGAGTTAAATCTGGAAGAGTTTTTTTGTCGCACTTTAACCAAGAAAAATTATATTTATCCAAGTACTGAGCAACAATATTTTTTTAGTCAGAAATGATGATGACAATATTGCCGTATCATGCTTGATTGCATTAAAAAATCTTTTGGAAAATATTCACTAAAGCAGACAACGGGCGAAGCCAGATAATGATTAATAGTAGGCAGGAACAAAATTCTACCAGCGAAACATTCACTCGAGCAGAAGACACACGAAGCCAGGTCTATATATAAAATATCGTTTCTCGGCCTTTTGGCTAAGATTATGTAGTATATGTCTAGATATTTTTATTTATGTATATCTTTTTAAAAATCTATTCAGTAGAGAGTGGATATGTTTGCTCGAAAAATAAATTTCATATATTATGTAAATATATGACGTAACGAATATAATTATCATTATTATCATAATATTCTGTGTGTACCCGAATATTATTATCAATAATATTCGTTAGGCAAACTTTCACTCGGATAAAACCCGGGCGAAGCCGGGTACACATCCGCTAGTATTATATAATACATATAAATATGCGGCCTTCTCAAAAACGGTAAAATAAAAATTGGCCTTTTAATATAAAAAGGTTCGCCACACCTGGATTAGAAGCACGCGGAGGCGACGCGAACAACAGGCAAGTGTTAAGCTCCTTTATTTAGACTAATGGGGGAGGAAGGGTGGACTGCCCGCTGGGCAGCTCGGTGATTGGCTGGTCGTGACGTAGTGGTGAGTAAGTCTTCCCTGGCGAAAGTGGGCATATTCAACATGTCTTCAATAATCATTTATAAGTGACTCCACATTGAAAGAGTTTAATTTATGTAAATAATTGAAATAAATATCAAAAGAACTAATTAAATCTCTTCCCAAAAATATTATATATAATATTCGAGGACTTTTGGGGGTGATTGTTTGTTTGATTGAGTGATTGGTTTTGGATGATTGTTTGGTTGCGAGTAGTAAGACCCTGTGGACTTTCTTGGTGGTTGATGTGGGCGCAGTCGTTTTGGCTGAAATGGTAAAGTTTTCTCACAGGGGAAAATAACGAGACAGGACACAGGATTGGATTGAGAAATAGGCCAGCGATCAAGGGAGAGAGGGGTTAGACTATTGACGTATTGGACTAATGTCTAGACTATTCACATTTTGAAGATTGGACTTATCTGGATGATGAGAAGGGCTTAAGCGTACTGCTTGCTGTGCTGTCGCGCTCCTGACTCATTAACTTGAGTCCGAGATTTAACTCGTTAACTCTTCAATGCTCTCATTGGATGATTCTCATCTCGTGGCGGTCTCTGATTTGATCTTAGCTAGTCCTGCTGGACTCTGATTGGATCTTAGATAGTCCTTTGTCTTTGTCATGTTTTAACATGCTCCCGAAAGAAGAAGGTTTTTGAACTCAGTTTTATTAGTTCCTGGGTAATAACTTTTGCTTCCTGGATAATGAAAACCTGTTAATGATTGTTTCTTCTCTGATGGCTTTTCTCCCAGATTCTAGGCCTAACCTTTATTAAAATCTTTAGATCATACATTGCATATTGTTGCGATGATGTTCTGGGGTGCCGCGAGGAAACATGGAGACAGCGGGAAATAAACGTTTATTTTGTTTATTTTACAACCGTCCACTGGACAAGTCGAGGAAAAATCTAATCTAATGATTGTCAAGATGGTATTTATAATGGTGAAAAAATAAGAAACATGTAAAACAGGCGAACAAAGAAAATAAAAAGCATAAATGCAAATTAGGTTAGGCAAATTTACAATAATGGATAAAACAAAATGTATTTTCAAACTCTTCTTAACATTAATCTCCCCCTTGAAAAATACTTGTCCTCAAGTCTGGGGTCCGGTACAGTGTCATTCTTGACACATGTACAATTTTCTTCTTCTTCCCGTGAACTCTTTTACTTCATAATTTACTGGTGATGTCTTCCTAATTATATTGAATGGTCCGATGTATTTTTTTTTGTAGATTGTCCGCTCTTCCAACTTTTCCAAATCCAGTCCAGTACTCAGTACTAGGTCGTCTGGTGTTTGTCGTATACTTGTTTGGATTTATCTTGCCGTGCCATTGTTCTAGCCATTGAAATATTTTTTGATTCTTCAACTATGGTTAGGAGATTTGATATGTAGTCATCAAAGTCTCCGGGTTTAGGCGGTACTTCCGGCAAGTCAAATGTAGAGTCCAGAAATGTCAACGGTTCTCTTCCGTGAATCAGAAAATATGGGGAATAGCCGGTCGTCTCTTGTACCGAGGAATTGTAGGCGAAAGTCACAAACGGGAGAATCTCGTCTCAATTTTGGTGCTTCTCGTCAGTGTACATTGATAACATATCTGTCAGCGTACGGTTCATTCTTTCCGTTTGGCCATTTGTCTGTGGATGGTAACTTGTCGTTTTCTTATGTATCGTATTGCAAATTTTCAAAACTTGTGTGAGTAGTTTGCTCAAGAACGAACTCCCGCGGTCAGAAATTAAAATTTTCGGTGCTCCATGTCTTAGTACTATTCTTTTCAAGAAAAAATCGGCAATTTCTGTGGCAGTTCCTCGAGGTAGCGCCGCTGTTTCAACATGCCTTGAGTAATAGTCTGGTGCGGCGAACATTTCTTTGTATTCGTAGAGTAGCATCAAAACCTGATTACGTTCCTCGGAAGATAAATCGGGATTTATGTCAAAATTAAGATCAATGGAGGAAACTGCTCGATGGTCTGTCTTGTACATCCTGTCTACTTCCGATATTATCCCTATTTTCATGTGCCGGTGAATTTTTATAGGTTTTGAAGAAGGGTTCAAAAGCCAAATATCAGGGAACCTTGTATTTTTTAGCAAGGATCTTGTTGTTATCATGCCATATTTCGATGTTAGCGATGAGAGATTCTCTATCAATATTTCCTTGTCATCAGTAGTTGGTTCGCAATAGCCCTTAACCAGACTTAGGCTAAATTCAGGAATTACTCTATCTTCAACCGCCCTAGCATAGTTTAAATTTGTATCATCTTGGTCCATATTATTTGGGGATTCAATCCATAAAGTATTATTTCGGCAGTTTATTAAGGCTTTGTACTGGCTTAAGAAATCGTCTCCCAGAATTATTTTGGGGTTACATTTTTCTAACACTATCATCTGAATTGTATATTTTTTCTGATCCATATTGAATGATACCATTGACCTTCCTTTTGCATTAAGTTTCTGATCACCTGCAGCTTTCAAATTCAGATTATTATCTTTGACAACTCTTAATTTTAGTTTATATGCGAATTCCTCGTCAATACAGCTAACCACCGCTCCGGTGTCGATTAATGCCTCAACCGTATAACCATTGATTTCTATCTGAGTCGTTTTATTTCTTTGAAGATTCATCACCAAGTTTATTCGACCACCAGAAGCCCGAGATCCATTCAGTCGGGTTAGTTTTTTGACGCTTCTCCCAAAGTAGGAAAATCGTCTTCGCTATTCACATCAAAGTCCGGTTCCTGTTGCCTCGAATCATCGATTCCTCTACAATTTTTTAAATAGTCCTCATTTACAGAGTTGGTTTCGTCTCTCTCTCTCTCTCTCTCTCCTTGTCTGGAGGAGAACCTTATCAAGGTGGTGGAGCCTCCCTAGCTCCTAAAATCATTGTAAATTCCCATTATTTATTCATTACTTTTATCATAATCATCTTGTAAAAATTGACTAGACGTCAATAAAGGTGTTTCAATAGTCTCTCTCTCTCTCTCTCTCTGGAGTTCGACGAGTGGGACCAGCTCTTTCTCGCCGACATCTCCCGCGACCTGATAGCGGCAGCCATCCATCGCCTGCCAAATGGCCGTGCATCGGGATGGGACGGACTCCCCTGCGAGTTTGTCAAAGCCTTTGAAGATTTCTTCGCCGAAGTTCTTTGGCAAGTCTTCGAGGCTTCTCGACTCCGCGGGGCCTAACCTCCATCCTCAAGGCGCAGCAAGGTGATCTTGCTGCCGAAAGTGCACGGTGGTCCGGGTCTACAGGCATTCCGGCCAATCAGCCTGCCAACGACCGACTACAGGGTCCTCAGCGGCGTGCTCATGGCTCGTCTGCGACGTCATCTGCCAGACCTGGTGCCCCAATGTCAGACCTACGCCGTTCCAGGACGGTCATCTTCCTGGAATATCGCGCGAGTGTCTGACGAAGCCGCCGGGGCATCCAGACATGACACGCCACTGGCTGTCATCTCTTTGGACCTGAAGTCGGCCTTCGACACCCTGAGCAGGAGCTACCTGTTCGCCCTGCTGGAGAAGCTGGGCCTACCATCTACCTTCCTAGGGTGGATTGCTGTCCTCTACGGGGAAGCAGACGCCTCCATCCGGGTCGGAGATGTCTACACCAAGGCCTTCCCGCTTCTCAACGGGGTGAGGCAGGGCTGCCGTCTCAGCGCCGCGCTCTTCAGCATCGGAGTTGGACCTTTGCTACGCCGCCTCGAGAGGACCTTGGGCCGCGGCAACGTGGTCGCCTATGCGGACGACATCGTACTCTTCATCAGGGACGACGCTCAGTTTGAGCTCGTGCCCCTGATCTTTGAAAAGTTCCGCATGTCCTCCGGGGTGGCTATCAACTTCAAGAAGAGCTGCGGGCTCTGGTGCGGTTCCTGGAAGCACCGGACCGATTCTCCTCTGGGAATCTCCTGGACGTCCGAGTCGCTGACCGTCCTAGGCTGCACCATCACCACCAGGAACACCGTCGCCTCCCAGGCCTCACACCTGATGGGGCTGCTGGAGCGAGCCATCGCGAGGTGGTCGCCCTTCACCCGCGGACTGTCGCTGGTGGGTCGTGCTCGCGCGGCCAACAGCCTGGTCCTGGGTTCCATCCTGCACCACCTCCATGGCTACCTTCCACCTGAAACCACCGTCGGCCGGCTGCAGGCGCGGTTGGCGCGCTTCGTGTGGGGTACGAGCCGAGTCTCGTGGCTCCCCGGGCGCATTCTGGCTCGTCCAGTCTCCGATGGTGGCGTCGGCCTGCTTGACATCGCGGGCCAGCTTCGGCTCGCCTGCCTGAAGGGGTCCAGGCCTCTCTTCGCGGCGCCGCCAACGGCTACTCTTGGCTGGCCCGCAGCCGGGCGTGGCTGACACCGCCGGCTCCTGACGTCTGGCACTCGCCTAGGAGGAGGAGACTACTGAGCCTGTGGGAGGCCGCGTCCAGCGTCCTCGAGCTTGACCACCGGGTTCTTCATCCCGCCAGCCTGAGGTCCCTGCGTCTTCGAGGTGACAACAGGTTCCTGTGCCCCCCGAGCGCTTGCTACAGGCGACTGTCGGGGACTTCTCCGATGGCGCCCCTGCACTTGCGCGCTCAACGCGGGCCGCGCTCCTAGATGCGCAGCACCTGGGGGCCTTCTGCCAACGTCTCCTGCGGGAAAACGCCAGCTCCAGCTATCATGCGGAGTACGAGGCGGAGACCATCATCCTGCGGGGATCGGCGACCCCCATCACCCGCCTACCCAGCCAGAGGGCGCGCCGGGCATTGGACTCGGCACGGCTCCAGGCCCATCCTACTGCAGAGCTGGCTGCCCGGTGGACCCCCACCGTGGATGTGCCCCGCTCCATCCCCTGGGCCGACCTGCGTCGGAACTGCTTCTCGGGTCACGACGCAGATGTCGCCCTAAGGCTGGCCCTCCATGCCCTACCACATCCTGACCATCCTGCCTCGAGGCGTGCCAACTGTGCCGCCTGTGGGTCCAGCGACGGGTCGCTGACCCACAGATATTGGAGTTGCCGAGCCGTGCGAACCCTGCTCCGGGAGGTGTTCGCTTCCTGCGACTTGCCCCTGGATCTGCAGGCCTGGCTCTTCGGCGTCGGCCTCCATCCCGAGGCAGTGAAGCTAACAAGTGTGGCGAAGGCTACCATCTACAAGTACCATCTTGGTCTTGAGTTGGGTAATGCCAGACAACACATCGACCTGCCCACCCTGTGGGAAAGAACTCTCGCAGTCCATCGGTGGCGGAGTCTTTCTCGCGGTGGGCGCCACCAATGAAGACCTTGTATATATTTTATATATATGTATATTTATCTATTACCTTATATATTTATATCTTTTTATTCATGTATTTTTCATTATATAATCTTATTTATTCATATTTTTATTTATTCTGTATTTAACCTTATATAATCTTATATGGACGTTAAAATAAATCAGGTTCAATCTCAATCTCTCTCTCTCTCTCTCTCTCCATGGACCTTGAAAACTGCCGCTGTATTGGTCTGATATTGTAAGTCGGTCGTTCAGTGTTACGAGGGCAATACCTCGATATGTGTCCCTGTTCGGAGCAGTTGCAGCATATTCTTCGATCCTGGTATAATGGCCTTTGATAACACCTGTTACTTGGGGGCGTCGTGTACGTCTGACTCCTGGGATACTGCTCAGGGGTTCTGTTGGTTGGGGTTGGTGCTGAGCTCCTATAATTGTTTCCAACCGGTTCCATCCCTGTGTCATTTGGTCTAGCCTTCTCGAATCTACCTGGGGCGAAGGTTGGTCTATTGTCACTTGCGATTGGTCTTCTATCATTTGCGAACGATCCTTTTTGGAATCGAGGTATGTCGAAACCACGACTATGGTCTGTTTGGTTGTTGTAGTTTCTCCTAGGAGGGAATGGTCTGGTCGGGCGGTTATTTTGCCTGAAGCTTCTTCGCTGCTCAAAATCCACTAGATGTTGATCTATTCGCCTCGCTAGTTCCAAAAAGTCTTTGACCGTGCTGCAAGGTGTTATCATCATAATGAGTGACTGGTATTTGTTTAGACCAGTCTTCATGTAGTATAATTTATCGTCCGTTGTCATTTTGGGGTTGACCTTGTTGCAGAGGTTGAGGACATCCTCGGCGTAACGCAGAGTTGACTCATTGGGTTTCTGGATTCTGTTTTGCAGGTCCATTATTAATTTAAATTTGGCAGTATCTGCCCTCCTGAAATCTCTCAGGAGTGCCTCTTTGAATTACACTCCAGGCCGAAAAAATGTGAGGGCTGTTGAGTTTTGCCCATTTGTTCGCAGGTCCGTCCATGTAGCTCCATGCCAGCATGACATCGTCTGGCCACCGTTGTTGTCTTGCTAACAACTCGATTTCTTCCAGCCATTCTGAAGGATCTTCGTCTGAGTATCCGCTAAATACTTCCAGACTTGGAGGTGGTGACTGGCAGAAGAAAATGTTGTTCCAAGGTGTAGCGTCATCTTGATTCACAATGGCGCGTCTTGTTGGAGAGGCACTGAAGGATCTCATTGGAGGTTGTCCTCGTAAACGACGGCTTCTTCTTAAGGTAGCTTCATTTTTGATGGTAGGATCAGCATCTCCACCAGTGTTGCGATGATGTTCTGGGGTGCCGCGAGGAAACATGGAGACAGCGGGAAATAAACGTTTATTTTGTTTATTTTACAACCGTCCACTGGAAAGTCGAGGAAATATCTAATCTAATGATTGTTAAGATGGTATTTATAATGGTGAAAAAAATAAGAAACATGTAAAACAGGCGAACAAAGAAAATCAAAAGCATAAATGCAAATTAGGTTAGGCAAATTTACAATAATGGATGAAATAAAATGTACTTTCAAACTCTTCTTAACAATTTTAATTGTGGTGGGGTTATATCTAGTTATAAACAAATTATGACATATATTATTTTTGAATCAAAATATTTAATAATATAATACATAATTTATCAGAAGGAACTTGAGGAACTTCTTCTGGAAAAACTAAATTTCGCAAGATTCCAAAATATCCAGGACTTATACTTGAAATAATAAATGGCGTTTTAAATTCTTCTTTTGTTTTGGAAATTGACATATATTGTTTTAAGCGATATACTACTCTGATCAAAAGGTTTCGACACTTTGCTCATAAAATCTTGAAAACTCCCGGTTTGTGGCAAACGCAAGCGTCGCCTTTGGCTTGGAGACTTGCCAATTTTCAAAAATCACGAGCCACCACAGCTCGAGCAGCGGTTGTTCGAAGTGAAGCCATTTTGCCCGTGCTTCGATTTCGTTAGTCACCGAAATGGAGGATCAACGAATTTGCATCAAGTTCTGTGTGAAAAATGAATCCAAGGGTGCCGAAATTTTTTGGATGTTGTAAACAGCCTACGGAGATGCCGTCATGACCGAAGTCGAGTTTTCGAGTGGTACAAGCGCTTCAAGGAGGGTCGGGAAGAGACCGCCGACAACGAGCGTTCCGGGAGACCGTCCACATCAACCACGCCTGAAAAAGTGGACAAGGTGTTGGAACTGGTGCGTGAAGACCGACAAATAACTGTCAGGGAGGTCGCCGAAAAAGCAGGGATATCATTCGGGTCGACTTAATCGATAATGAAGGGCATTTTGGGAGTGAGAAGACTCAACGCCATTCTCGTTCCCAAAGATTTGACTCTTGATCAAAAGAACGCCCGGAAAGAAACGGCCAGTCTCAATCTCGAAGCGACAACCGAAGACCCCGAATTGCTGAAAAGGGTCATTACTGGAGAGGAAACATGGATTTACGGCTATGATTCGGAAACTAACCAACAGGCATCAGAGTGGCGCTTCAAAAATGAGCCGAGACCAAAGAAAGCGAGGAAGGCTCCCAGCAAAGTCAAAGTCATGTTGACGGTGTTCTTCGACTACTAGGGCATTGTTCATCATGAATTTGAACAACAAGGCTCTAAAATTACTGCTGACTGCTACCTGGGTGTTTTGAGGCGATTGAGGGAAGCGATCAGGCAGAAACGGCCGGAGCTGTGGAGGAGCAAGTCGTGGAACCTCCACCACGATAACTCGCCGGCGCACACAGCCCTCAAAATCTCGAAGTTCCTGCAGGACCACTCAACCTCTGTGTTCCCCCAACCCACCTACAGTCCCGATTTGGCCCTCTGCGACTTCTTCCTTTTTGGAAAGCTCAAAAAAGTTAAAAGGGTCGAAAATTTCAGAGCATAGAAAAGATCAAAGTGGAATCGAAGAAGGCCATGAAGGCGATCCCGAAAACAGACTACCAGAGGTGTTTAGCCGAAAAAAGGTGGCTGAAGTGCATCGCGGCCAACGGGGAGCACTTTGAAGGGGACAATTTGAATTTGGTAGAATAATAAAGTTTTTTTAAACTTATGAGCAACGTGTCGAAACTTTTTGATCAGAGTAGTATATATAATTTTACACATTTTCTAAATTCTCATCAAATTTCTCAAACGTTTCCGAAAACATATTTGAGGTACAATTTCTTCTGCCAGATAAATTATTTGTTCTTTGAAAAAATTCGCTTTTCCTCGTCCCCAGTTTTTTTGTACTTGTTATTAAAGTTTAAAACATATTTAAATTTCATATATTTTATTCAATGAAGATCAAAATTAAAAATAACCATATCTTATAGTTATATATCTTAACTATATAACATTAAGCCAACTATTTGCAGTTTATTTGGTCACCAGTCCAATATTTTTATTTTCACAGGCTAAATTATGAGATTAATTTATGAATGAAATTTCATGCAAAACAATTAAACAACTACCATATACATATATATGGTAATTTAAACCAACAACCCCATACTGTGTATATAACTTATAATAAGATTGTCATGTTGTATATAGAAACACATCTATAAATAATTATGCGCATGATTAATCTGTGTCATTGCATCGCCCTATGTAATGTAATTTGTACAAAGTGGATAAATAAATAAAATCTGTAATAGATTTAAGAGTTGAGCTAGGGCAGAGATCGAACATATAGTATTGCCAAAACAACAGAGTCTAAAGATGGAAGTCATAAATCAGGTAGATTCACAATTCCCACGACAGGCCACCCACACTGTCACATGTGGTGGAATGCAGAGACCCCTCTCACACCTGGACAGGTAAAGGCGCCCTTTCTCAAACGCCCCTGTCACATAAGGTCCCCCCCGTCTTTTAACCTATAAATACATCATTTTTACAGGGACTTGACAGTACAGTTCAGTTCAGTTCAGTTTAGTTTAGTTCACCTTTAGTGCAAGCCGCGTCGTTCGTATGTTATGTCGATCTCATCCAACATGTAGTTAGGAAGAACTCGTCTATCTCCATCTTTTCACTCCTAGCTCAACTTTTATCTGTTACGGAACTTTCTAAGTGCAACTGTGTCTTCGTTTTTTTGTGTATGGATATCCCCAGCTTTCCACTCTGCCTCGACCACGACTGCCTGTATTTTGTGAGAACTTTTAAAGGTCTTCCAAGGTGCAGAGAGGTACTGGAAAACTCTACATCCTGACTGTTCCTCTTGGTCAACACACTCTACACAAGGCTTACCAGGACTTCAACTTTATTTCAGTAGTCGACATCAAACTCAACAAATCATTACAGTGAGTCTCTTTTATTACAGTAGTCGACAGGATTCTACACGTCGACAACACCAAATTTCATCTTTTATTTCAGAAGTCGACAGCATCTCTACAAAAGCTACTGGAATTCTCATCTCATTACATATACATCACCTTCTATATATAAATCATATATATATATAATATATCTGATAATTAAAAACCAGTCATTCTACCATGTCCCTGCCTATGTCCAACCACCTTGTATCCTGTATGACATGATGTACTGCTAAGAGCAAATAAAATACGAACTATATGTGAGACAGACAGAGAAAAACAAGGAGATAATACGATTATAGATATTAATAAACAATTTCAGTTAGGCCTAAAGTTAAGAGGAAAGATTCCCATCTCACATCATTAATGCTAGGTCAACGACACTTTTATTCCAGAAAACTCCAAGAAAAAAAAACCCGGAGTCGAATTCGCTAAAAACAACTTTATTTAGGTCAATGCTCCATCCTCATATTTTCTACTATAACTATCAAAGATGGCTTCCCAGTCGTTTGAACCAATCAAGGCGATTCTTCATCTTCCATGATGTAATGAATGACCAATCAGAATCTCAATAGAGGTCACGTGACACCACCCGACTAGGGAAAGTCTCAGTAGCGTCTACGAGTCTCATCCGTACTAGACGTGTCGTCTGATCCAGCGTAAATCGCGAGGCTTAAGCTCACTCTCCTCCATGTTCTCTGTCTATCAGCATCGGTTTCCTTGACCAACCAATCCTGTGTCCTCACTTCTGCCATCACGACTGCATAATTCACCAATCCAATCCCAACTTCCAGTTGACAGCACCTTTGCTGTCACAACTACCACGGAGTAAACGGAGAATCGGCAAGATTCTCCACAGAGAAAATAGAGTGACAGGATTTCACACAGATTCTCACAGAGAGTCGACAGGATTCAGAATCGATTATCACATATATGTGGTAATTTAAGAATCATAAACACCTGTGTAAATACTCACCACCTCTTCTTACACCCCCTACTCTAATATGGACTTTTAATCATTGTACCGAATCCTCCTTTAATCAATTTAACTTTGTATGTATCGTTTTTGCGTGTTCAATTGAATACAGAGGTACATCTAGAGGAAACGTAGAGACCAAAATTAACTTACCCGCATCCAATGAGGTCAATCGCCCCGACACCGCGGCACCAGACGTCCGATGACCTAACAGGGCTTACCCGCAGCCAATGAGGTCAATCGCCCCGACACCGCGGCGCTAGACGTCCGATGACGTAACGCTTGAGCATATAAAATGGCTTGCCCCGCAGCCAATTATTAGTCAGTTCAGCAGATGCAAGATAGCAGACAGCAGCAGCAGACAGATCGTTAGTAAGTGGCCCGCCGGCCACAACTTGGTCTCTGCGTTCTCTCTCTCTCTGATGCCTCGGATTCTCCTGTGAGTCGTCTCTGTGTGCTTTACCACTCACCACCATCACGACTGCGCAATCATCATATTTCCCCACGACACAATACAACAAACCCGATCTCCGAAATACCACAGCAAAGAAGAAAGTCGACAGGGTGAACAAAGACGAAAAAGAAGCCCGAGAGTAGGAGATCGGAGAGTTACCCAACAACGACCACGGACCAACAACACCACCACCCCATCTTGGCACCATCATCATTCAGTTGGCAACAATCCTTGAAAGACTGTAACCCCTTCATCCCCGAGACCTGGATCTTACCGCATTTGATGGTATGTACAACGCTTCATGTCTCTTTAGGAACTTTAACTTACAAACTCAGAACTTAACCCCTCAACAAAAACTGCAAAAGCTTCCCAAATACCTTGTTAAGCAGCCCCTCGATCATTTTAGACAACTCCGACTTGATACTAAGCCGTATGAAGAAGCGCAGAGAACCCTAGAGGGCATATTCCCAGATAAGACCGACACAACCTACGCGAAATATTTCGCTATAAAATCCCAACATTACAACTCTCTTGAAGATTACTTTAGAACCAAGGCAACGTTAGGGATACAATTGAATTTGCCAAGACCTGTAATTATAGAGGCTTTGACCGAAGGACTGCCCACTGGGGATCAGCGCCTTGTTCGAGTTGTGCCTCCCAAGTCACTTTCCGAGTGGTATGAACTAACCTCAAGGGTACGAGGAAACTTCTCCCCACAACCACCACGTGGCCCAGACAACCCTCCACGCATGGAAGGACCCTACCAAAATACCCCACGACCACCACTACGGCCACAAAACTACGCATCAATACCACCTTCCTTCCCCCTGCAAGTTCTGTCAAAGACATCACTGGCACTCCCAGTGCCTGCAGCGACTTGCTTCTGACACCCAGCACGGCCAAACCTACCACGCCAGCCACAACCGCCAAAGCACCTTCAACCAAACCAACAATGGCCGCCAGACGACACCGTCTACTGCGCCAGCCGCCTCGACGACAAGCAACAGGTAGCCCCAAACAGGTAGAGGATTACCCTAATTTTTGGTAAAAACCTTATTTCAAAAGTCCTCCTCAATCGCAAGCATTTCCTTTCTTTTCTAGCTGATACTGGCGCAACCGTAAATATTATATCATTAAATACCTTTAACTTCTTTAAAAAGGTCTTAACACAAAAAAATAGAATTAATTAACGAACAGATTCAAATTATTTCTATTTCACAAGGTATTACCACCGCAGGCTATGTTTATCTTCCGCTAACCTTAGACAAAATAACAGGAAAGATCAGAATTTATGTTATAGATTCTAAGCTTCCATTTGGTCTACTTTCAATAGATACGCTTAAAAATTTTAAACTGCAAATTAATTTTCACGAATTTTTTATACTTCAAAATAACTCACCCTTAGCTAAAAATGTGTATATTTTTTCCCTTGTTCCACGTGCATGTGCTTATTGGGAATGCCAGCGACATTTCAAGGCATCCCAAACCTCTCTACCCTCACGTTGCAACCAATCAGCACATGCACTAACCACCAATAATTATTCCTTTTGAGAAAATGTCCATGTTATTTTTATCTCCCACAACCCTTGTTAACCCTAATTGCCAGCTAACTGATGCACGAACTGAATTGTCTAACCCTAATTTTCGACCCAATTTAATCTCCTATTGCATAACTATCAACACATATTTTCTGAAAACAAATTTGATGTCCCCACTTTAAACATTCCCCCCGTCATAATTAACACTACTTCTGACAAAATAATTACACTCATACCATACAGAGTTCCTTATTGCGACCTAAAAGAAATTCAAAATTAAGTCGCCGAAATGTTAAAACACAATATCATAGAAAAGTCCTACTCTCCGTTCGCAAGTCCTGTAACGTTAGTAACAGAGCGCGATAAAACAAAACGCTTCTGCATAGATTATAGAAAGCTAAACGACATAAATCAGCCAGATATTCACCCCCTCCCCTTGATTGATTCCGTGCTGGATAAACTCTCGCGTGCCAAAGTCTTTTCCTCCGCCGACATCGCCTCTGCATACTGGCAAGTAGAGATCGCACCAGAATCTAGACCACTTCTTTCTTTTGTTACCCCTGATGGACAATATCAATGGACCCGCCTTCCTTTTGGCCTGAAGAATTGACCACAAATGTACGAACGCGCAATCAATCAGATCATACAAAAACACAACTTACAATGCATAGAACATTATTTTGACGACTTATTATATTATCAGAGTCCACAGAAGAACACATACAACACCTTACAACATTTTTCGAAGAGTGCCAAGCAGAAAACATCAGACTAAATTATAAGAAGTGTGAATTTTTCAAAACATCCATAGAGTTTCTCGGATAAACCATATCCGCAGGCATATATACACCTCAGCTTAGAAACGTCGATACAATTAATGCCATCAAACCCCCTTATAATCAAAAATCACTACAATCTTTCCTAGGTGCAGTTAACGTATATAATAAATTGATTCAAAATTATGCTCGTATCCGAACACCCCTTAACAACTTACTTAAAAAGAACGTAAAATGGAATTGGAGCGATGCTTGTAAACAAGATTTTGAAACCTTAAAAAAAAGTCTCACTACACAACCCGTCTTACATTTGTTCCAAGAAGGTATACCCTGCCAACTCTACTGCGACGCTTCAACACAAGGTATCGCAGGCATTTTAAAACAGGTCCACCCCAACAACCAAATACATCCCGTACAATATTATAGCCGAGCTTTACGCCCGCACGAACAAAATTACAACATATCTGAGTTAGAATGCCTAGCCATAATTGAAAGCGTAGAAAAATTCCGCTTTACTTTACAGAAACAGAATTTACCATCTTCTCTGATCACCACGCTCTACAATGGCTAAAATCTATCAAAAATCCCACAGTACATCTGTTCAGATGGAGCTTAAGACTATCTGCCTATGACTACGAAATTCTCTTCCTTAAAGGTACCCAGCAATACGAAGCTGACCTTCGCTCACGCAATCCCTTCTGCGGATTCCTAGACGCCGACACCATCAAGATACACCAAAACAATACACCTACACCTCCACACATCACATAAAACACAAACGGATTACACACCATCACACGCAAAGGAGTAACCAAAATTCTGATTCCAGAGAAACTTCGCAACACCCTACTAAACAAAGTAGATTTAGAATACAATCACCCTGGTATATCTCAAATGAGTCGCCCAATCTCCGGTCAATACAATTGGAGTGGCATGTCAAGAGACATTAAAAATCATGTAAATTCTTGTACCACATGTCAGTTAACCAAACATCCAAAAGGACCCACGTATGGAGAACTTGGACAAACCCCCTCTGCTACCAAACCATTCGACCTCCTCTCAATAGACATAGTGTCAGGCTCCGCTAAATACGGAAATTCTGAAACCCACTTACATGTATTTGTTGACCATATGACCAGATACGCATGGGCAATTCCTTCAAAGTCTACCAGTACATTAACCTACATACAAGCAATTAAAAAGGTGTTAGTATACGGCTCTCCAAAACGATTACTCTCGGATCGAGCACCTTCGTTCACCTCAGAGAAGTTCCGAAGATTCCTAACAGCCCATGGCATACAACCCTTAAACACAACTAGTAATAACCCTCAAGCAAATGGTATTTGCGAACGTCTAAACTCTACAATTACAGGTAAACTCAGACTACTACATCTCGAAAACCCAAAAACCTCGTGGACAAAGCTCGTTAACAAGGTTACACAAGTTTATATTAACACCCCTCACTCAGTGACAGGCTTTCCCCCATCCTATTTACTTTTCGGCATTATCCACACAGAACTTTCTAACCACATTAACCCTTACCCCCCTATTGACATTGCCAGACAACAAGCCTACCAACGCACACAACTGAAACACGACAAAGATAAACAAAAATTTGATCTTAATCACAAAACACCTAACTTTGAAATTGGAGATCTCGTTCTAGTCAAAGTGTACCACCATCCTAACACTGGAAGGCTTACCCCTTATTTCACAGGTCCCTACATAATTTTAGAAATTATTTCTCCCAATGTGGTAAAGATTAATAGACCGAATCAACCGCTCAATAAGGAATACGACACAATACATGTCAACAAACTCGGGCCCTACACAGAAAGCGTCCCTCATATAGCACCCCCCACCACGCAAGCCCATTATGTTCAACCCAAAGACAATGACTTATTTCAGTTCCGACATCTCTCACCAGACTTGTTCCAAGAATACCAACTCCCGATCAAACCATCCAGCAACCAACCTCTTCTACCTCTAATCTCAAATCCTTTTAACCTAATCCAAGTAGAACCGACTTCAAGTAACAATGCTCCCTCAGTTCCCCAGCTGAAAATCAATTATGAATCAACCCGGTCCCAACTCATCAACCCTCCAGCATAAATGGCTCAGCCAACAACTAATCTCTCTCATAAAAATATAGGATACAATATGAAAACATTTTTGATTTTCCACTTAATTCTCCTAATTTACACGCTAACAATGCCTTTCTCCACCGTCCCGCTAATCACGCTTATCTACATAGGGATATACGCACAAGAAACTGATAGACTTTTTCAACTAGAAGAAGCCATTTTCCAACTACTTACCATCATCTGGATTTTGATAGGAGAAACCGTTCAACGTCTATTTAGAACTCCCCCACCACCTACGTCCTGACAACTATGTCCATTACATTACAGATAGCTTATCCCAACCTTATTTTATTTTTACTCCACATGTTGTACCATACTACCCCGCAACTATCTCCCTTAAAATCAATGTATTGTCGCAAAGCTGCACATTGATTCGTTTGTCAACCTATGTACCCACACATTTTTTTCTCACCCTATGTTATCACTGCAACATCTTTTCAAGCGATCTTTAAAACCTAAAGTGGACTTGTTTGTAAATTTTAATCAATGTTTTTCCATTGTCCCACTTTTGTAAATATCGTTATATTTTAACGTTGTTTCACCATTTTTCTTTTCACACCTTTCAACCTCTGCAATTGTTTTTTCTCAACAACCACGAAATCACCTTGCCTTTCACCGAACCTTACCATCTTAGCGTATCTTTTCACCACCAGCGCGACCCATATCTTTGTCAGTTTTTTTTAATGTGAGGTTTTTCTTTATGTTTTTTCTCATATTCATTTTTTTACACTTGCAGAAATTCCCTTGATGTAGTTTATCCATACACCAAGCTTAAATAATCTGCAGACATTTTTTTCCCACTCTCTCACCATCGTGCTATGTTCATTCTTTTTTTTTTTTGTTTTGACCCAAGACCGCTAAGGGGAGAACAATAGTTTTTCTGATCCCTTGTTAACTAGTTCCAAGACGTCCTAGCAAAACGCCTTGCAAACCTATGTTTTCAAGCTGATCCTACTGTCAAACAATTTAATCACCATATTGTCATTCTTTCAACATTTCCTACTTCATCTTTCCATTCTGTCACCTTGTCGACCGTAACTTCTTACCACCCTGTAAATAGCTTTGTTTGTTTACCCAAATAATTTTCCCCGAAAATTACTTCCCATCTACCAGAATTTACCTCAGGCTGTCCCTTCTTAAATTCTTCAACGCAGGGGGCCCATCTGTGGTAATTTAAGAATCATAAACACCTGTGTAAATACTCACCACCTCTTCTTACACCCCCTACTCTAATATGAACTTTTAATCATTGTACACAATCCTCCTTTAATCAATTTAACTTTAAATGTATCGTTTTTGTGTGATCAATTAAATACAGAGGTACATCTAGAGGGAACGTAGAGACCAAAATTAACTTACCCGCAGCCAATGAGGTCAATCGCTGCGACACCGCGGCACCAGACGTCCGATGACGTAACAGGGCTTACCCACAGCCAATGAGGTCAATCGCCCCGACACCGCGGCGCCAGACGTCCGATGACGTAACGCTTGAGCATATAAAAGGGCTTGCCTCGCAGCCAATAGGAGTCAGTTCAGCAGATGCAAGATAGCAGACAGCAGCAACAGACAGATCGTTAGTAAGTGGCCCGCCGGCCGCAACTTGGTCTCTGCGTTCTCTCTCTCTGTAGCCTCGGATTCTCCTGTGAGTCGTCTCTGTGTGCTTTACCACTCACCACGATCACGACTGCGCACACATCATTTTTACCCACGACTCAATACTACAAACCAGATCACCGAAATACCACATATATATACATAACCTTCTAAATTTAAAATATTTTCAATTCTTCTCTAATTTTTTAAAAAGTTATGCTAGAATTATTTACTTTTCAACGTGAAGTCTACATCCCTCAATGAATTTTTTAATGTCTAAACCAGGGGTGGCGAACGTGCGGCCTTTTCTTGCCCAAGTTGTGGCCTTTTCATAAATTCAAAATTATAATTTTTGTTTCGCAGTTTCCAATTACTTTCATTATTTTATTGAAAATATCTTATACGAATGTCATATATTATATAATATATATAATATAGTAAATGTAAGTATTTAAATTTTACATTTTGTTTATAAATACCTTTAATTAAATCGTACATATATTTATATATATATGGATGCGGCCTTCTCAAAAATGGTAAAATGAAAATTGTCCTTCTAATATAAAAAGGTTCGCCACCCCTGGTCTAAACCCTCCTTTCTTGATTTTTTAATTAGCCTTATTTATATAATTTTGATTAGCAGAATTATAATTGATGTTCAATAACTTATATAGAAGCGTTTGCATAGTTTGTCCTGAAAGCATACCAACTTGATTAAATTTTCTGTTTTCCTTTTGAATTGCTTGATACGAACCTCAATTCATTTTTAAATCAGTAAAAATCAGAAGATAGCCATTCAAAAGTTGGTTTAGCTCGTCAATACATTGCGAAAAAATGGAAAAATTTACCCTGGCGCTCTCTCGGCAGATTTCTTAAATAATATCCTTTGTAGTTTTTTTTTCTTTTTTTTTTTGAAATTTTGAGAGCCACATCTCATTTGATGCAAATCCTTTAATTCCAAGAGACTGGGCAAAATACTTGGCTTTTTCCTTCAACATGAAATTGCCGATAGGAACGTTTTGTCATCTCCGCCTGTTGGGCATGGGAATTTGATCTCTAACTTTGTTTAGTAAGTTCGCGGGCTGGACTGGCCTGAGAAAGTTTCCGGCAACATTTCCCCTCATATCTCAAGTTCCAGATAGAATCTTACAAATTAATAAAATCAAGTAAACAAGAGTTCGATCACAAAATTTGTTATTTGTTATTTCAAATACAGTTTTTTACAATTGTTCGTTTGTGGCAAGATACAATTCCTTCAACATAAAATTACCGAGGGGACCAATTAATATTGATTTTATTGAACTTAGTGAGTATTTTTCAAGAGGCCGGGTAAAAAATTCAAATTATCGAAAATTCTTATTTAGGAGTTTCAAATTATCGAGAGTCGACTGTATGTCCATTATTTTGTACATTAGTTATATTAAAATGACATATATGTCGGGATAATTTTGTTGTTGATTTTCATTTTGGTGTATTGTATACATTTGATAATTAATAAATTAGGCTTTAAGTATCAAAACTGCTTTTTTTCTCAAACATAGCAATGTGTGAACGGATACAGTTAAGTGGAGCAGAGTTTCAAACATAAAGTTATCTTGACAAGTATAGATTCAGTAGGGATGTTTGCTAAAATCGTTTTAACAAGTGTTCGTTAGGCAAACTTTCATTGGGTAAAAGCGGGGCAAAGCCGGGTACATTCGTATATTTTTTTTCTTCCGACCACAGCATCAAACCAGGCCTATCCCGACCTACAAGACAGCACAACAGTAGGTGCTACATCACATAACATTCGTTGAGCAATTGGTCGTTCGAGCTGAACTATCCAATAATGCACACCTACCTCTACTACTTGATACAGGAACCTCTATTGATATAATTAGTCAGAATACTTTTAAAATAATAGACAACACGTTTCTTTACTGACTCGGTGAGATGGAAAGCGGTCTCGGACCGGCATTCTAGAAAAAAAAAAAAAAACGTTACCTAGAGCATCGCCCCCCTCCTGAAGCGTGGAGGGGGGCGTGCGTGTGAACTTCTTGGAGCGTTGGGAGGTCGCCAGATCTAACGAGGGGGACTGGAGCCCGATCTCATCAAGTTGTCCGGGTGAAGCCTCTTTAGGGCGGGTGTGTGGCGTGAGAGCACGCCTTCTCCGTCCGGCCCGAGCACCAAAGAAAAAAAGACAAAATAAAATACCTGTCCACCCATTTAACTTAACCTCTAACGCCATAGCTAACAATGTTTTCACCAGAGGATATATATTTTAAACTTAACGAGGCGCAGAGCTTCTTCGCCAACTACGAAACCCGAGCAGATCGGGCCCAACTACAATACACCGAAAGACTGAGAAAGCTACCTAACCTCCTGCAAGGTAAGGCACTGCACTTCTTCCGTAGCCTAAAATTAGATAGGTTATACTACGCTGAGGCAAGGCAGGCCCTGATAGACCTCTTTCCTGAAACAATAGATGCGTCATTCGTTTTCCTGGCCATTAAGTTGTCGCTTAGCTCCACGTTAGAGGAGTATTACATATAAAAAATACGGTGAGTGGGTAATGCTCAATCTGTGCCACCAAATTCTGATAAAATACTCGACTGATGGTTTACCCGTCGCTGATCAGCGCAATGTCGCTGCCGTACAACCGACCACCCTCCAAGAGTGGCATAATTTAGTGTCGCGAATAAGAGGAACCCACAGTGTTTCACAAGTGTGCCAACAAAAAACTAGATCAACTTCTAACCCTTCCTTCGTACCGTCACCGAGGTAGAGTGCTCAGCACGACCAAACTACGCTGCCAATCCACCCCCATCACCATGCAGGTATTGTGGCGCAATACGGCATCCACAGAGCCGTCCAACACCTGTGTATAGAGCCACACCTTATCCACACCTCGAAAGAACTGTGTTATCCTCTCCAGCACCCTTCCGAGTTACCAGCACGCGGGCGCATGTTACCTGCTCCCCTGATCCTCTCTACACCACGAGCCCAGCAAAAGCGGTGAACCCTATCTATTCCATGGGTAGTTCGACCACGGCACCAATTCAGGCCTGTGCCGAACCATACAACGGCACAACAGTAGGTGCTGCGTCACATAACTTTCGTTGAACAATATCTCATTCGAGCCGAACTATCCAATAATGTACATCTACCTCTACTTCTTGATACAGGAGTCTCTATTTATATAATTAGTCAGAATATTTTTAAAATAATGACACCAACACACACAGTTTTCAAAATAAAATACCTGTTCACCCATTTAACTTAACTATTAACGCCATGGCTAACAATGTTTTCACCAGGGGATATATAATTTTATACTTAAAATAGCTACCATAACGCAGAACTCAAAATGCCATAAATACACCCTTGCCTATTGGCATACTATCCCTTTATTCCATAAAAGATTTTAACTGATTATAAAATGCCCTTAGCTACTCCTGTTTCAAGATAATGTACCCCTACCAAATACATTGTGAAAATTCACCTCGTGCAAGAAACACATGTCCCAGGGACAGGTTAATAAAACTGTCACATTTAATAAGCCTTCCTCTCCTGGATGGGTCCCTTACATGTGTTGAACTCCAACGCTCTTATTTGGCCTTATTTTAATGTTCCTGTAGTTATTTTTCAATTTAGGGCCTACTCCCTATTTGTCAAATTATAAAAAATTACAGCCGAGAAAAGCATAAACACACTTCGTTTATTTAGAAAGGTTTTCGAACAAGAAGCAGGCGCTGCCTGCGCATGCGCTGCCTGCGCATGCGCCTGCCAGAGATCTCACGCGCCAGCCAGCGAGCTTCTTACGCGTCTGCCAGCGAGCTGACATTCTAATTCCGCTCTCCGGCCAACAATGCAAATATACACATATGAGTCAATGCGCACTGTGACATTACGGCCCCTGATTTATGGAGCAGGTCTCCATGAATCTCTTTGTATTGATCTGGTAAACCAAGTGTACAAACCTTGGAGACTGAGGGCTCGTAAATGACTTCCTTACCGCCCTTCTTTGTTGTAATCTTCACCACACGAACTTGTTCATCTTTTCCAAGACGCACATCCGATATGAAGCCACACTACCACATGTTCTTCGGGTGTTGCTCGCCCACAAGAAAGACTAGGTCACCAATACGGATAGGCTCTGTCCGTTCACGCCACTTACTTCTTGTCGCAAATTTCGGAATGTAGTTCCTGGTCCGGGCAAGATATGAGCCCTCTTCCATTGATTCCTCAAGTTATTATCAGTGGCGATGCTCTTGGACGGGATCGCTGGCCCAGCCTCGTTACTTCCTCGCAGAAAATGGTTGAGTGTCAGCGCTTCTTCTTCAGTGTGATCGCTGGACACGTACGTTAGTGGGCGGCTGTTGACTATGTTTTCAACTGGCTTCAGGGCCGTTAGAAGCGTCGCGTCCTTGGGGATTGAGGACAGGTACTTTCTTACTGACTTTATAAGTCGCTCCCAGGCTCTTCCAAAATGTGGCGCTGCAGGTGGAATAAACTTCCATTCTATTTTTCTAAACCTTCCACTCGCTGCGATTTCAGCTTCTGTTCCCTGGTGGGCGCATCGCTCGTGTTTCGCCTGAATATGTAACTCCTTGAAGTGGTGTCTTGAGTGCAAAATTACTGGGGTTTTCTGGCTTTGCATAAGCTTTTTGGCTTGCTGCACTAGGATTTTTAGACAAATTACACCGTCTATAAGAACTGGGAAAAGTCGAGCGAGTTTCTCCTGCTTCACTACTGCCTTTCCTTGGCCAGTACTGAGAATATTTTTGCATACACTTCACTCTGGACCCACATCACTAAAATCTTCAACGCTGCATCATACTCTCCTGGATTTACTATGAAACAAATTTTCACAATTTTCTTACGGTCATCTGGAGCACATTTCCAAGGTGTAGTGATTTCGTCTCAACTTTTCAAAAGCTTTTGTCTCCAGTAGCTCGCTGCTCTCTGTACTGCTTCTGTGCGACGGACCAGTCTGTGTGCTGAAGTGTGCTGAAGTTCTCAAAACGAAACAAACGATGACAAAGCTTGATTCCATCTTCTTCAACTTTTGGTGTCAATACGGCCATTATCGCAATTCCACAGTCAATCGCATTAAACTCCTGAGGCCAATCTTTCTCCGGTTTCATTAGGAATTCTGGCTCTGTAAACCACATGTGGAACGGCTCAAAGGAAAACTCTCCTTTAAACCTGGTAGCAAGGTCTGGAGGGTTCACGTCAGTTGGGACCCATTTCCACTCGAAGTGTCCAGTGGCTTCCTGAATTTCACCGACTCTTTTGGGTTTCGAACTCTTTGTGTCTGACATCATCGGCACGGATCCAGAATAGCACGACCTTGGAATCTGACCAAAATACAATACGATACAATTGGGAATTCAACTCACATTTGATTGTGACTGCGAACCTGCTCCCGAGAACTGCTTCTTGCAACTCAAGCTGTGAAATTGTTCTCTTTCTTTCATCGATCCGAACGGGAGCTACTCTTGCCTCAGATCCGAACAAAGTGACGCTAATTTCTTCCGATTCGTGGACACATCTGAAATAGGCGATCGAGAGGTTGGCTTCGTGACTGGCATCTACAAAAACGTGTAGTTCTTTCTCCTTGGTATACTCATTCCCAAAGTCATAAAAACTCGGAACCCTCACTCTTGCAATTTCTTTGAGCTTATCCAACTAAGTCAGCCAGTCGTCGTAAATGTCCTGGGGGAACTCTTGATCCCAGCCGATTTCCGAAATCCAAGTGCGCTGCAGAAACATGATAACCTTCACCTTGAAATAGTTGGCGAGGCCAAGCGGGTCGTAAACATTCATCACAAGACTACACGCTTGACGCTTTGTCGGAACTGGCCCACCTAAGATATATTCGGGTTCCTTATGGAATCGTAGTCCGAAGCCTAACGTTTTCGCTTCCAGGTTCCACCACATTCCCAGAACCCTAGCGCCTAAGCCAAAAGTAATACCTCAGCGATGCATGTTCTTGAAAAGGGTGCAAAAAGAAACTGAAACTGTTTCTGAAAATCTAAGAGAACAGAAGCACCTAGCCCCAAATTGTGAATTTGGCAGTTTCCTGGAGATGATGTTACGGGATAGATTCGTAGCAGGCTTGTCATCCGAAGCCCTCCAGGAAGATGATGTCGTGAAGCTGGATAGAGTATTTGCCATTGCAGTCTCGTACGAGTTAGCCGAGAAGGATGCTAGTGAACTGCATGGAAATTGCATAGGCAAAGTGACCTCGCATTCTGAAAGAAATAGAAGGGAAAGGCACACCCCTGTGCGGAAATATAGCCCTACGGCAGGAGTGAAAAGGTGTTAACGGTGCGGCGAAAGGAATTCCCACCTAGCACCAGCATGCCCACACAAGTTAAAGGCTTGTTATGAGTGAAAAAAGATTGAGCATCTAAGTAAAGTATACAAAGCGGCAAAATATGCACAGAAAAATTGTTATGTGCAAGAACAGATACTGTCCCTCAAGGGCGAAACGGAGGTTAAAGTTACGCTCACTTTAGACGGAAATGTATTAAAGTGTGTAGTGGATAATGGAAGTCCGGTAACATTGATGGCAAAAATCAACTTCAAGAAATTCTGGAAAGTAAAATTATTTCCTACTTCGAAGAATTTAAAAACCTTGTGCAATAATCCTATCAAGATAATAGGCGAAAGGGACGATTTTTGTTAGAGAAGCCGGAAAGAGACTTAGATTAATAATGGTGGATGAAGGTTTTCTAGAGATTTTACTGGGAAGGGAATGGCTATGAATTTTTAATATTGACTACTGTAGGTTACTAAATGATAATAAAATCATCGAAGAATCTTACATGAAGTCATTAATAGAAAAATATTCAATTTTATTCAATAATGAACTGGGTTGCTTAAAAGATGTATAATTAAACATTTGCATTAAGAAGGACGCAGCATCAGTGTTTTGTAAGGCTCTAAGTTTGCCTTTTGCTATGAAAAAAAAGGTGGAGGATGAATTGGAGGATATGTTAGATAAAGGACTTTTAGAGCATCTTGATTACGCCGAGTGGGCAGCACCCATAGTACCAGTTTTGAAGAAAGATGGCAGAATTAGAATTTGTGGAGATTTTAGAAGTACGGCAAATAAGGCAATTATATTGGATAAATACCCATTGCCTACGATATATGCGATTTTTTTCTAAATTATCGGGTAGTACAGTTTTCTCAACTCTGGACCTTTCAATGGCCTATCTGCAGGTAGATCTGGCAGAAGCCAAAGGAGTAGTAAATATAAATACTACGAAGGGAGTGTTTGCATATAAAAGACTCCCTTATGGTATGGCTGTAGCACCGAATAAATTACAGAGGTTGATGGACAACATTTTTGCTGCCATACCAGGAGTGGCTTGTTATATTGACGACATTTTGGTGTCAGGTAGAGATGCAAATGAGCATAAAGCCAAGTTGGAGCTGGTATTTAAAAGATTAGAGGACAAAAGCTTGAAATTGAATAAAAGTAAATGCAGGTTAGCTGTTGATTCGGTTGAATACTTGGGTTTTCGATTCGATAAGAACGACCTGGCTCCATTGATCAACAAGATACAAGCAGTCTCTAATGCTCCTGAGCCTAAGAACATTGGCCAGTTACGATCATTTATCGGGATGTTGATGTACAACGCCAGATTTATAAATAATATCTCTCATATTATAACTCATTATTACAGATTGTTGAAGAAAAATACTCATTGGAAATGGACAAGAGAACATCGGATATTGTTCAATAGATGCGAATCATTATTGACAAATGAGGAACTGGTACTGACATGCGATGCCTCAAGCTATGGACTTGGTGTGGTACTTAGTCCCAGACACAAAAATAAGCAGGAGAGTCCAATAGCGTTTGCGTCGCGAACGCTTACAGATGCTGAAAAAATTATTCCCAGCTTGAGAGAGAAGCCTTAAGTATTGTTTATGGCTGTGATAAATTCAGACGCTCGTTTGTGTTGGTGACTTATAACAGGCCGCTGATGCACTTGTTCTCACCTCACAAACCGATTCCAGTATGTGCAGCGTCAAGGATAAAGCGTTGGTCGCTGAAGCTGGGTGCTTTTCATTACTCAGTTGAATTTCGGAGGACTGACGACCACGGAAATGCGGATGCTTTATCGAGGTTGCCGTTAAAAGCAGTTGAGAGAGTCTATTGATGAGGATCAAGTCTTGCTTCTGAGAAAAATGAATGAAGTACCTTTTTCATTCCAGGATGTAGTTTTTGAAACTAGAAGAGACAAGATCCTCTAAATTGTATTGAGGAATGTCCGCGAAGACAATTGGAAAGTACCAAAAATCTTGAAAGAAAATCCATTATTCCCTTTCTACAAAATTAGGAATGAACTAAGTGTGGATTTTGGCTGCTTATAATGGAGGTAACGGATAGTAATTCCTCCCAAGTTGAGATCGCAGAATTTGAGAGACCTTCATGAGATGCATTTGGGAATAGTAAAAATGAAAATTATCGCACGGAGATATTTTTGGTGGCCTGGAATAGATGGAAACATCGAAGATATGGCCCGGGAATGTACTATCTGTCACGAATCTGCAAATATGCCTCCCTCCACGATTTCAGAATGGACTTGGCCCGAAAAACCCTGGCATCGCCTACATATGAGTTTGGCCGGCCCTTTTATGGGTAGAATGTTTTTGGTCATAGTGGACGCCTGTACAAAATGGTTGGATATTTTCATCCTGAAAGAAATAACCAGCAAAACCATTATTTACCATCTCAGGCAAGTGTTTGCAAGGTTCGGACTGCCGGAATTTTTGGTAACGGATAATGGGCGACAGTTTGTCTTGGGCACAATACTAAAACTCCTTAGTTGCCGCCACTACCTAATAGGATATGAGGACCAATCTTTCAAGAGGCACATAAACCAGTTGCGCCCTGTAAAGGAAAAATAAGAGGCTATAGTACTGAAAGATCCGAGGTTAGTACTTCCAGGTACATCTACGGAAACCCTGGAAAACCATCCTGAGATGAAGCCCTCTCAAGAGGAAATTGCTAGATATGGATATTTTAGAGAACCCGAAATCGGCAGGGCAGGACCTGGCACCAGTTGAAGAAAACCAGAGTCCTGTTGCTGCTTCTGGAGAAAAGGTCCCGAGCCGGAGCCCTAGACCCCAGCGAGAGAAGCCGCGGTCAACAAGGCAGAACTTGGCACCAGTTGGAGCCAACCAGAATCCTGTTGCTGCTTCTAGGGGAAAAGTCCCGAGTCGGAGCCCCAGAGCCCAGCGATCCAGGAGACCGCCTGAACGACTCCAATATTATTAGGAGGGGAGGGTGTAGTGTATTTGCATATTGAATTATGGATATGCAAATATCCTGATTTGCATAATGGTTTTCATAGAATTTTGTAAATAAATAGCGACAGTTTTTAGCTACCAGCAGTCTGTCAATTTATGTTAATAAACGAGATTACTTTTGTCCGTTTTGCCTCGGTAAAGCGACACCTCACTCTTGGTTACCTCCCAACCTTCTAGGATAAAACACCGACAAACGACGATTTCTCGTTCAGCGACTTGGCACATTCAGCAGCAAATCAACAAGTATTGACTCCAGAATATCCCTCGAGCTGCTGTTGAACTTACACAAGTGAAACCCACCAGCCTCGTTGATTCCGGATAGATCCTTTCTGCGTTTCTTGCAAGCTTCTATTGAGCCGGCCCCTGTGAGACAATCGTCTACGTAAAGGTCCTGCTGTATACCTTGGGAAACTTGTGGTTTCACTATTTCGCGGTCCAGGGCATTCTTGTTCTTCGCGTAGATTGCCGAGCAGGGCGATGACCTCGCTCCAAAGATGAGGACCTGCATCTCGTAATGTTCTGGTTCCCTCCATGATTCTCCGTCCCGCCATAGAAAACGCCGGCTGCCCCAGTCCCCCGGAATAACACCAACTCGATGAAACATGTTGCTGATGTCTCCTTTCAAAGCGTACCTGTGAGCTGGGAGATTCCAGAGAACCGACGTCAAAGGACTAACAAGATCGGGTCCTTTGTGAGGGCCTTATTCAAAGACGTTCCATTTGACTCTGCCGCAGCGTCGAACACGAGTCTCAGATTTCTAGGCTTGTTGGAGTTAGTAACTCAAAAATGAGGCACATACCAGGTCTGCGGATTCCCTGCAGCGATATCATCTTTTGATAATTTAGGATGTAGCTTTTTTCGGAATATTTCCTGAACTTGGGCGAATAACCCTCTTTCATTTATGGATCTCTCAGCTTTTTTTCTACTGAACGAAGTCGACCCAAAGCCATGTTGTAGCTGTCCAGCAAAAATATTTCGTCCTCACGCCACAACAATCCCGTTTCCCAGCGTCCGTTGACCTTTTCTGTTGTCTTCTGAAGAATCTCGCAGGCTCTTTTCTGCATTTTGTTCACTCCCTTAAACTTGGTGACTACTATACCAAAGTTCTCGAGCGAAAAGTAAGACTTGATCAGAGAGTGAAGACACCGATCGGACCCTGATTCAGATGCTGAGTAGTTTACGGAACCTTGGGATTTTTTACATTACGTTGTCAAAATCACCAGCGATTGTCCATCCCAGTGGAGTTCTTCATTCAACCGGTGCGTCTGGAGGTCCTGATGTTAGTTCTCGTGCCAAAATCTGATTTGGGTTATTCCCTCCGATGGTTATCTCAGGAACCACGTTCTTCATGTGTCGTGCCCTCATTCTTGCTAGATGGGGCCAGGCTTCTTTGATCGTCTCTATATATAGAGAGAGTAGTGCGTATCCTCATTGAACTGACCGTAACGGCTCTTCGTAGCGGGAGATAAGGAGCTCCTCTAAATGCACCAGACACTTCACAATTCAATAAATCAGAGTTAGGTTCAAAAACTTTGGTGTCACTAACAGATTCGTAGGAGTAAGATTAAATCTCCCCTCTCAAGCCGACACCATCAGCAAGGCTCTTAGAAATCATACTCCAACTTGCTCCAGTGTCTTACAACACATAAACACGTCGAATTCTTTTGGACCCTCAATCATTACTGGCACTATAGGCAAAGGTCCATCACAATCCTTGATAACAGCTTCTCTGTCGATGACCATGATATTCACTATTCCTCCTTGGTTCGATGGTAACTGAAGGCTCTGAAGCTGCGCTAAAACTCTTGTTCGTGTTTAGAAGCGGGTTATTCTTCATTCCGCATCCGTTAATTCCACACACTTTGCCGTTGTTACACCTGTATGAATGGTGTCCTACCTGCTTCAAGCAATTGGTGCAAAGTCCAGGACGAGTAGACTTAATCACTTTCCACTTCTCGTCTTTGTAGAGCCTCTCAAACCTTCGGCAGTTCTCCAGAAAATGGGATTCATTGCATGTGGGGGCAGGGCTTATTCTCCGTTTCCTGTCCATCTACGGTGGAGACAATGACAGCTTCCGGCTCCCGCATGGAGCTCAGCTTCTTTTCGTAGTTGTCCGCCTTTAATGGCGTAACTTCAACCCACCTCATATCAATTTTCGCTTTCATATTAAGCCAATCGGAAAACTCCATCAATGTCTCAGTTGTTGGTTGCTATTACCAAAAAATACCAAATTTTTTTCATGTCTTGAAGAAGCTTTTTGACAAACGCATCCATTAACTCTTTACTGTCTAGATACTTTGGTTGTTCAAGCGACATTACGCTCGACATTAAAGCTTTGACACTGATGTTGAAGCTTATCACCGTCTCTGGCTTCTGTGATAAAATCTTTGACTTTGTTCATTAGGTTTTCGATGATGAAGCGCGGCTGACCAAATCGTTCTTCCAAAGCCAACATGATGGTGAAGGTACAATCACTACGTATGGGAGATGATGCACCAACTCCCTGGCCTTTCCTTTCAACGCTTTGCGGAGACGGATGATATTCTGCGAATTCGACATGTTGAATTCCGTTGTCGTCCTATCGAACTCTGCCTTGAATAATGTCCAAACTTCAGCGGCTCCGTTGAAATCAGACAGCGACAAGTCTCCTGACGTGGTCTTCACGACTGACGAATGTTGTTGCTGCATCACCTTTTTAAAGAGGGTAACAAGTTGGTTGATTAGTTCCGTAATCATTCCATGTGAATCTGGGATGGGGTCATATGCTGCAGGCTCCGCCGTTTCTAACCAATTTGAAACAGGTGGTGTAATGACAGGTTTCTGCGGATGAAAATCAGAAATTTCGTCTTGAGATAATTCTGCTTTCTTTTCGATTGCCAGAATTTTAGCTTCATTCGCTTTCTTCAGCATGCCGATCTCAAATTCAATGAGTGTGATCGCTGCTTGTTCTTGGACAATTTCGTCTTCCAGGTCGTCCACATGTTTTTCCAGATCCAATTTTCGTTAAGTAAACTCCTGGCTCGAATACTCAGGCTTGTTCCATTCTCGAGTTTCCTTCTACAATCCCTTATTCTTGCTTCATTTTTAGTCTCAACCTTTATCTTCTCATATATTGGTTTCCTTGGTTTCTTCCTTGTTGGTGTTATACACGTTTCCCGAGCGGGTTTCCATATTAAAAGTAAAAAAAAAAAAAAAATTAAATAAAAATAAATTAACTTTTAAAGTTATTGTGTTTATTTGTTCTTGTCTTCCTCGTAGGTTGCGATCCGCAGTCTTCGTCTAGGTCCTTTCCCGCTCCAATAAGCAATAAAGATATATGTACAATAAATATTACAAAAGGAGTGAAATTATAAAAAGGAATGATGCTAATCTAAATATTCTGTTTTAAATAAATATTAAATATCATAGAATATTTTGAATAAATGTAAGGCGCATTAAAATTGATGTAACACTTCCCCCTCTCCAGAGGTTGTCACGTCCTCGTGAATGACCTCATCCATTCTCTCATAATAAGGCTTGATTCTTGAAACATGAACTATCAAAGGGTCTTGGCCCGGATTATCTTTCGGTTCTATTAGATAATTGACGCTAGACATCTTTTTTAAAATTCTATATGGACCAAAATATTTTCTCAGAAGTTTCTCACACTTTCCTATTTTCCTAATTGGTGTCCAAACTGCTACTAATTCTTCTGGTTCTTAGCTTCTTTCCATGTGTTTCTTGTCATATTTCTTTTTCATTCTTTCTTGAGTCTTTATTGTGTTGTTAATAACTAATTTTCTTGTTCTGTCTATTTTGTCTAAGTGATTATTTATGTATTCATCATAATCATCCTTGTCAATGTCCACCGAGATATTCCTGTCGTCCAAAAGAGACGTGGGTTCTCTTTCAAACATCAGGAAAAAGGGAGAATATCCTGTGGTTTCCTGAATTGTAGTATTGTAAGCGTGAGTGATGAACGGGAGTATTTCGTCCCAATTCTTCTGATCAGTGTTCACATACATACCGAGCATATTGATCAATGTTCTATTTAACCGTTCTGTCAATCCATTAGTCTGGGGATGATAGCTCGATGTGAAGCAATGTTTAATCTTGCACATTTTCATCACCTCTTCCAATAAATTACTGGTAAATTGAGAGCCCCTGTCACTAATAAGATATTGTGGGGTTCCGTGCCGGAGAAAAATATCCTCTACTAGAAATTTTGAAACTTCTTTCACTGTTGCTTCCGAGACTGCTTTTGTTTCTGCATATCTAGTGTAGTAGTCCGTCAGCACGATTATCCATTTTTTCCTGATTTTCGTGTGGACCAACAGGACAAATGGACCAACAAAGTCAATTCTTTCGAAAGGAAAGTTGGCTGGGGGAATGGGCTGTAGTAGTCCAGAAGGTAATTGGTTTGAGCCTTTTATACTTTGGCAAAGGTGACACGTCTTAACGAATTCTGAGACATCCTTTAGCATGGATGGCCAAAAGTATTTACTCTTTATTAGGTACATGGTTCTGGCGACACCCAGATGACCATTCGACATATGATTGTGATATTCTTTCGCAATTTATCTCTTTTTCTTCTCTGGAACCACAAGCAACCATGCCCTGCCTTAAGGGTTCGGGTTTTTCTTAAAGAGGCATCCATCTTCTACTTTAAAGTTTTGTGCAATTGATCGCCTGCTTCCATTAAGGTTTTTCTTAACACTTTCGATAAACTTATCCTCTTCGTTTGATTTAAAAATAGCCTTTCAAAATCCTCATCCCAATCAGTTTCTGGTAAGGGTCCCCTAGATAAGCCATCGGCGTCCAGATGCTTCTTTCCTGATTTATGTATTTTATCGGAGTCATATTGAATTTTTAATGCCCATCTTGCCAATCGACCTGTTGGATCCTTCAAGTTTTTGAGCCAGCATAAGGCGTGATGGTCTGGTACTATTTTAAAGTGTCTTCCATAAAGGTAGGGCCGTAATTTTGACATTGACCAGACAACGGCCAGACATTCTTTTTCAGTTGTTGAATAATTTTGCTCCGCTATACTTAGGGTACGACTCAAATATGAGATCACCTTCTTTTCACCACCGATGTCTTGGACAAGTGTTGCACCCATGCCGATGTTGGACGCATCAGTATGAACATAAGTAGGCGCATTTGGATTGAAGTGACCTAAAATTGGTGGACTTAATAGTGCTGTTTTTTAGGGTTTGAAACGCTTCCTCTTGTCTTTCTGTCCAGGTAAATGATACACTTTTTTTATAAGTTTGGTCAAAGTGTCAGCAATTTTTGAGAAATCTTTGATAAATTTTCTAAAAAAATATATATATATATGAACACATTCTCAAAAAGGATTGTACTTCTTTGACCTTTTTGGGCCGAAGAAAATTTCTGACAGCTTTGATGTTATGTTCCGCGGGTTTTATACCATGTTTGCTCGTTATATAGCCGAGAATCTCCAATTCCTTAAAAGCAAATAGGCATTTTTTGTCGTTCAACCTTAAATTAGATTCACGAAAACATCTAAAAACAGCTTCAAGTCTTTTGAGGTGCGTTGGAAAATCCGGGCTATATGTGATAACATCATCCAGATAACACAAACAAATTTGCCATCTCAGATTTCCAAGCATATTCTCCATATTTCTCTCAAAGGTAGCAGGCGCGTTACAAAGTCAAGAAGGCATCACGTTGAATTCATATAATCCATGCGCTGTAGTGAAAGCTGTTTTTTCTTTGTCTCTTTCTTCGACTTCAACTTGCCAATATCCAGATCTGAGGTCTATTTCTGAGAAGTATGTAGATCCTTGAAGAGTATCCATAACTTCGTCTATTCTAGGGATCGGATAGACATCTTTTAATGTCACATTATTCAGTTTTTTGTAGTCCACACAAAATCTGTTTTTACCATCTCGCTTCTTGACCAATATTACTGGAAAAGACCAGGGGCTAGAAGATGGCCTAATAATGCCTTCTGTAAGCATCTCGTCAATTTGCTTTTTTATAATATCTCGTTCTTTAGCACTTACCTGGTAACGCTTGTGTTCAATTGGTTTCGCGTCTTCTGTTCCTTTGGTGAAAGATTTTCGTTCATTTGGAATCTAGGTTCTTCGTTCTCTTCTACCTCTCTTTCTTGATTCACATTTATTTTGGCTGGACTACTTCCAAAAGCCAATGTTTGGTTTTTCATTATTTTTAACGGTCGAGGATACGGATTAGTGTTCCAGATATGTGTTTCCCTATTTATAACATTGATCAAGCTTCTTGCTAGACGAAGTCCATTTGTTTGAAACATTTTGCTGCTCTCCTCGATAATATATTCCCCATCTTCTGTTTCTACCAATGCCTTGATCAATTTAAAGGAACATTCCGGTACAATGGAATCCTTGGCACTCTTTATTTTCAATATTTCAAAATTGATTTCGTCATGATTATTCGTCAAATCGTATTTTATAGTTTCTTGCTTACAATCTATTTTCGCATTCATTTTTTTTAAGGAAATCTCTCCCAAGAATTAATGTCCGTAAATGCGTTTTCAATATCACAAAGTTGTGTGATAATGTTTCGTCATCAATTTTTAAATTTAAAAATATACTTCCTACCATGTCCAATTTTTTTTCCATCGGGTCCTTCACAAATTTTTGCTAGTTTACTTATACCATGGCCTGTATCGAGGGCCGTTCTGAGGTCGACCACTGAGAGGTCAGCACCTGTATCAACCAAAGTTTCAAAAGTCCCTATCTTGTCCACATTAATTTTTAATTTGTATTTAGGGTCCAACTTCTTGATTCCGTTTATGGTCGACTTGCTTTGATTGACAGATTCAGGCGCGACGCTTAGTTCCGGGTAGGAATATTTGTCTGTGTGCTATGACATACATCAGCATAAAGCCGAGGTCCTGATTTCTCTGATATTTCATTCATTTGGCATTTCTCTTCGACCTTATCTTGGGTGTCTGTTGGATCCTCTTCTAGGATTCTTATAAACTTGACCCTACAATAACGGGCCACGTGCCCTGACTTGTTACACTTAAAGCAGATTGGTCTTCCATCTTCCGTCCTATTTTTGCTCACTTCTTGGCTTTATTGTAAGTGTTTCTCTGAAGGTTTGGTTTCGGCACAAAGTTTGGATTATAAGGACGTCTAGGGGTAGAGGGCTGGGGAAAGTTGTTTCGATACTGTCTGGGAGTAGGAGGGGAGTCGTTCTTGTAATGATTGGAAACAGGGGCTTGGGGCCTGGAAGTGGTCTGGTAGTTTCGTGCGGCAGTCGGCGGCACGTACCTCGATTGTTGTTGGGGTCTAGAATAGCGTGGACCGTTATATAGGTTTCTGGATATCTCCACACGTTCCCGATACTTCTTTTCAAAAGAATCCATTTTCTTGCACACGACAAGAAGGTCATCGGTCGTTTTAGGAGGGTTCAGGTAGAGCATGAATGAGTACTCTTTTTTCAGTCCTCCAATTACATGTTCAATTTTTGTTTCTTCTTCCATTGCGGGGTCAACCTTGTTGCACAACACTAGAATATCTTCCGCGAACCTGATTGCTGGTTCATTCCAGTGTTGCATTCTGTTGAGCTTCATTCTAAGTTCGTCTTCATTCGCGTCCAAAGAAAAATCCTGAATGAGGTGGATTTTAATATTTTCCCAGCTCGTGAAACTAGCTTTGTGTAAATTCAACCAGGTTTTAACGCTTCCCGTCATGTTCATGGCGGCATAACGGGCAATTATGTAGTCTGCCCAATGATAGAGGAAACCAATCTCTTCGAGGGATTCTATCCATTGTGAGGGTCTTCTGTCCCACCATATTTCGGAATTTCTATATTGGGGTTCAAAGCAACTGGTTCGAAACCAGCATCTCTACCAATTGTTGCACCAAGTTGAAGCTTTGCAGGGTCGTCGACCTTGGTTTCTTCCTTCTTGGTGTTATACACGTTTCCCGAGCGGGTTTCCATATTAAAAGTGAATAAATAAAATTAAATAAAAATAAATTACTTTTTAAAGTTATTATGTTTATTTGTTCTTGTCTTTCTCGTAGGTTGCGATCCGCAGTCTTCGTCTAGGTCCTCTCCCGCTCCAATAAGCAATAAAGATATATGTACAATAAATATTACAAAAGGAGTGAAACTATAAAAAGGAATGATGCTAATCTGAATATTCTATTTTGAATAAATATTAAATATCATAGAATATTTTGAATAAATGTAAGGCGCATTAAAATTGATGTAACAATATAGCTTGCTGAGATTCCATGTTTGCTTCTCGTTTAAGCCGCTCTACTAAAGCACGGGATCCATTTGATATAACTGATCGTGCATTTCTTTGTTGAGGCTTCCCTTTTGGTGACGCTTCCGGTTTTTCTACCTGTTCCTTCGTCTTCACGAGCTGCCCTACCTCCAAATTATTCTCATTACCAGTGGAGGATTGACTACATAGCTTCATGTACTGAAGATCGGAAATTGCTTTCTGGATCCTGGGTTTACGGTCAGGACTTTTCTTGCACTCATCCTTAATTTGAACTAATAAAATTGTAATAAAAGAGAAGATATGAAAGGAGAGAAACCTAGAAAGTGTTTACACGCCGCGCGCGCCCTTCACGCTTGGGTGACTTCACGAGAGGCGCGCGCATCCAACGGCCATCGCGCGCCTTGAACGTGGTTGTTACCTTTTGTATATTAATTTAAGGAATCTAACAAACTAATTCACAAATTAACTGATGTAAACCCCTTAACCGGCTCTTCGCAAATTTCTTAGTTTTGCGATTTTTGCTTCCATCGTTTTGATATTTCACTATAAAATTATTTATTATTGTTATTATTAAAACAAAATAATTGAAACCAAGTTACAAATCCGGCTCGAGGGACCATAAGTAGGTTTTTTTTTAATTTAGGGTCTACTCCCTATTTATCAAATTTTCAAAATTACACCCGAGAAAAGCATAAACCCACTTTGTTTATTTAGAAAGGTTTTCGAACAAGAAGCACGCGCTGTCTACTCTTGCGCCTGCCAGCGAGCTCAAGCGCCAGCCAGTTAGCTCCTTACGCGCCTGCCAGCGAGATGTCTTTCTAAATATGCTCTCTGGTCAACAATACGAATAAATAGATATGAGTCTATGCACACTGTGACAGTTCCTGATCCTATTTTCAACGCCCCTATATGTCCTCCTCTTGCATACCTTTGGACACAAGTAAACTAGGTCACTGTCCCTATAATGTATATGTGTATCAATGTATCATGTGTATATATGTATCAATTCGCACCCGTTTTCGCCGCCAACAAATACGACGTCCCTAGGCATAAAATACTACTCGTAAAAATCAATACTACTAGAGACAAGGTAATTGACTTACCTCCTTATCAGGTACCTCCAAATGACTAACTTTAATTACAAACACAAATCGAACAAATGCTTTGCATGTTATGTGCATGTGACAAATCAAAACGCTTTTGTGTTGACTATCGTAGGATTTTCGAAATCATTGCACCAGACATACATCCTCTCCCCTTTATGGAGAATATACTCGAAAAAAGCGCGCGCGCCAAGTATTTCTCCTCAGTCGACATATCATCTGCCTACTGGCAGGTCGAGATAGATCCCAGTTCCCATTACCTTTTAGCTTTCGTGACCTTAGACAAACGATACAGATTTTGTAGGCTTCCATTTGGGATGCGCAATTCACCTCAAATTTTTAAAGGCGCAATAAACCAAATATTCCAAAAATAAGCTAAACTTCATAACCCACTATTTCGATGATTTCATTATCTTTTCGGATAATTCAGAATAGCATATTCAACACTTAGAACGATTCCGGGAGATCTGCCAACAGCAACGTAGCAAACTAAACTACTAAAAATGTGAATTTTCGAAAACATCAATATGAATTCTAGGATACATCGTTAAGAACGGAACCTACACACCGCAGACTCGCAACCTCGATATTATTAACGCCATGAGACCTCCCTTCAATAAAAAGCGTTACAGTCCTTTTTAAGAGCCGTCAACGTGTATAACAATTTATACCAGAATATGCCCGTCTCAGAGCCCCTTCTGCCAATAAATTACTTTAAAAGACACTAATTTATGGATTTATCAGCGCTAGTACTATTAAGGAAACACATCCAAATCTTAAAGACCCCAGTGTCACAGCAGACGTCAACGTACTACACACCAGGTTTACAGCGAAAACCACCATCTCGGTATCTCACAAATGGCCCGACTAATCTCTACCCAGTATTACTGGAAAGGTATGGCCAAATCCATACAAAAAATTGTAAATACCTGTCAAACATCCCAAATCATTAAAAGACCCAAAGGTAAGCCTAATGGTACCTTAGGACAAATTCTCACACCACAACAACCATTCGATTTAATATCAATAAATACAATATCTGGATTTTCGAAATCCGGACATTCCAAGACATATCTCCATGTTATAGTGGATAATTGACCAGGTACGCTTGGTTATTTCCTAATAATATCTACCAGCACCTTAATGTGCATCCAAACCCTAAAAAAGGTACTACAACAAGGGTCTCCAAAACGCCTACTTTCGGATAGAGCGCCCACATTTACCTCCGAAAATTACGGCTATCCCATGGTATACAAATATTACTCATCAACAGTAACAATCCGAAAGCCTATGAATTGATAGAATGATTGAACGTCACAATCACTGGAAAGCTAAGGCTACTATATCTCACAAATCCGAAGACATCCTGGACGAAATTGATTAAACAGGTCGTCCAAATCTATAATCAATCCTCGGTCACCCTCACAGGTTTCCCACCGACCTTTTTGATGTTTAATAGCATCCCACCAGAATTTAAAAAAACTTTATAAACCCTTCCCCTCGTACAGAAAGCTAGACAACATTCCTTCAGCAGAACTCAGCTTAAGCATGAAAGGTACAAACATATACATCCTGATACGGAAATCTGGCACCAACAACTTCTCAATTACCTGCAAAAGTTTATATCATGATTTAAACATGGAAGAAATTCACAACACTGAAAAATACATCTTTTCGAATATAACCCCTAATCAAAATTAAAAAGAATTAAAGGTTAAGGAAACAACTTTAAATATTTATATAAAAAAAAACGCCACCCCTATTATACCTTATAGTTATATCATAACCAAAATACACAAAAATTATCTTAAATTCAGAACCATAACTTCAGAAATAAATTCTAATTTAAACAATTTAGACCTTCAACTAGCATCAACCCTAAAGGTCTTGACAAAAAAGATCTACAATAAAGAAAAATACAATTTTATTGACTCTAATAAAAATGTATTAGATTTTATCAACAAAAACCTTTCGACTCTAACCAGTTTATAATTTTGATTAGGAAGACCTTTTCTCTAATCTGGAGTTGGAGGATCTTTGAATCAAAATTTCAGATTTTTTTCAGATATTTTTTTGACAAGACATTCAATATTCCTTAATTCACAACGAAACAAAACTATTGTCATTAACTACAATAGAGCAAAATTACTTTTAGAGAGATTCCTCAAATTCAATTATATCAAAACCCAAATTTATAATCAAAAAGATGGAGTACCAATGGGTACTTCATCTAGTCCATTATTGGCCAACCTCCTCTTATTTTGGTATGAGAGGGAATTCTTCTCTCTTAACAAAGTTAACTGGTGGTTGTCACGATACGTAGATAATATAATTATTTTCAAAAATAACATTTTTCAAAATTAATAGCAAATATCTATCCTCCATATTTGAATCTAAAAAATGATGAAAAATCAAATTTAATCAAAAAGTCAACTTCCGCGATTTATACATATATGTGATAATCTGTATATAGGAATATGAAACCCCACCACAATCTATGCAATGTATCGTCAAAAGATTTAATAAAAGTTAGGCTTCGCGAAAAGGTAAATAACAATTAACAGGATTGCATCATCCAGGAAGTAAAGGTCACTGCCCTGGACCCATAAAACTTAAGTTCAAAGGCCTTCTTCTTCCTGGAAGATTGCAATCATGGCGACAATGGAAGTACTAAGCCAATCACAGTTAAGCATGACAAATCAAAAACCAATCACCTTTAAGCATGACCAATTGATAGTGAATCATCAGAGAGCACTTGGAAAGATCTCCACCAATGAGAAGTCGAGAGAGTTAATGACGATGATCTCGGACAAGTAGTAAAAAAAGGTAGGTGACCGTGCTACGAGCTAGGTGTTCCCAACATAGGCTCCAACCAAGGTAGTGTCCGCTCTATCATGTGAAAGGCCAAATATCTCCAATCAGTTCCATCACTCTTCCTTTCGCAAGGTCTTATGATGGGGTAGATCCAGGTGTGTTTGTTTTTCCCCTGTGGAAAACCACCATTCGACCAAGACTGCGCCATCAATCACCAATCCAATCAGATCCACCCGACCACACAATTCACCAGGATCCGACATAGAGTCGACAGGATTACACACCGATGCTACAGAGATCTCAGACCCACGTGACATCCTTTTTGAGAAGGTTGTTAAGTGGCGTCCGCAAGCGGGCGTAGTCCGGAATGCACTTGTTATAAACGTTCACAGCGCTTAAGAAGTATTGCAATTATTTGCGGTTGTGTGGTTGTTGGATGGCGTGGGTGATGTCAGTGTGTGAGTGGTGTGGTGGTACCAGCAGTGATGGTGTATCCTAGGAAATTTATGGACTGCTTGAAAATTCGCATTTTGCGAAGTTGAGTTGTAATTTTTCTGCCTCAAAAAATGCGAAAAATCGGCGCAGATGGTTTTGATGTTCCTCCAACGTGTTGGAGAAAATGATGAAGTCGTCGAAATAATGGGCCACACACTCAAGTCCGTGCCTCTGTAGGATTTGACTCATGGCTCTTTCGTAGATCTGAGGGCTGGTTTTCAGCCCGAAAGGTAATCGAGTGGGCTGATATACCCCTTCGAGCGTGGCAAAGGTCAACAGAGGTCGAGAATCGGGGTGTATCGGCACTTGCCAATATGCGGAGGATATTCGGCAGTTGAGAAATACTTGGCCCGTGCGAGACGGTCGAGTATATTCTCGATCCTTGGGAGCGGATGGAAATCGGAGCTGATAAGTTCTTTCACCTTCCTATAGTCAATACAAAACCTTTTGGTCTTGTCGCGCTTGGTGACGAGAGTGACTATGCCGTTTTCCAGCATTTGTTGGACCTGACTGCGGATTTCCTGTTGGACGCATATCGGAACACGATATGGGCGTATGGTGATGATTTTGTTGGAGTTTGTGGGTATTTTACCTGTGGGATATTCAGGCATGGTACGGCGATTCTTTTTGGTGTAAATATGTGTTTTTAAGTTGTAAAAGTGTGGGAAAGTGAGGTGGGTAGTGAGGACTTTGTGTCGTGATGTCGCATATGTTTTGGAGATGTTTTTGTTGTGTTTTAGTGTGAGTGTCGCGATTGTTGTCATGTACACGCGTGTGATGGTAGTGTAGTGGTGTGTTGTCACGTGTGTACATAAAGTGAGAGTTGTCCAGTTGGATGGACACTGTTTGGGCATTTTTGTGGTAAGTTTGGGCCAGTGTGGCATTGTGTATAGAGGGCGTATAATTAAGGGCAAATGGCCCTGGTGGAAAAATTGTGTGCGTGCGCGTGACGTGATACAAATTGGCATGGTGGCCAATGGTTTTTGACCAATGGATGCACGTATTGGGTGCCGAGTGCGGAAGGCTTGTGTGCCATGTGAGTCCTTTGTGACACCGCTTGGCATTCCCAATAGGCGCATTCTTTTGGTATAAAAGTGAAATGCTAGGTGGTAGGGGGTGCAATGCGGTGAGTTGGAACATAGTGCCTTGGTTAAAATATATTGTAATTTTGAAGATGCGGAGTGTATTTATACTTGTAACGTCTTTTTTGTTGGTTTACGTTAATCAGCAAGAAGTACTTGGAAGTTTAAAAAGAAATACTTTATTTCTTTAGGCTAACATCGGATCTAACATATTAATTATCAGAAATAAGTTTACATGTGGATATATATTACAACTAGCGGATGTGCCCGGCTTCGCCCGGGTTTTACCCGAGTAAAGGTTTGTATAACGAACATTTGTTAAAACAATTCTCTATAAACATATAAAAAAAGAAAGATATATTTTGATGATTTGAAACTCGTAAATTTGAATCTCTCGATAAAGTGATCATTTTTTCCCGGTCCCTTGTGCCGTGTCATCCTGAATTTTGTATTTCCTAATTTTCTATATTACAAAATAATCGTTTTATCTAGTGAACATATTTTCCCGGTCCCTTGAAAAATACTCGATAAGTTGAATAAAATCATGGTCGTGAATCTCTCGATAAGGTGATCATTTTTTCCCGGTCCCTGTGTGCCGTGTCATCCCGAATTTTGTATTTCCTCGATAAAGTGAACATTTTTTACCGTTCCCTGTGAGCCGTGTCATCCTGAATTTTGTCTTTCCTAATTCTATACATTACAAAATCATCGACACGGGATATCATTTAATGTTGTCTAAAGGGGGTTAAGAGAGCAGTCTCTTTCAAATGAAAAATGCTTTAATTAAGCAGATGTTTAAAGTATAATATATGAGAGAGGCAATCTTACAGGTTGTCGACGCTGTAAAATCCCCAGAGAGAGTGTTTTTGTAGCATCATGCTGTGACTCACACGATAACCCAAGGTCATCAGGAGCAGCAAACTAAGCCTATCTCCGTCTCAATGGTAGCGCTGCTTGCGAGTTAAATATACAAATCTGCAAATAACTCTAAGGATATTCAAGATATTCAAGAATTTTTTTTTCGTAAACCTTTCCGGGGATACACCTCATAATATCCCAAAATTTCACGGCGATTGGATGTATGGTTTTTGAATCCATAGAGGACACACACACACACAGACAGACATTCATTTTTATATATATAGATAAGTCAAAAGGCAACTGCACAGAGTATCATCAGTGATAAATATGTACTCACTGATAATTTACTATATAGGCATGCCAGCTGCCGTTACATCTCCCCCTTTGAAGAAATTCATTCTTCAAATCGTTTGGGTAGCTTGATGATCCGCCCGGACCTTGTTGTAATGGGCAGTGTGCCGTTCTTGTGCTCCGCGTTCTGGTGATCACTCTTGGGTTCCTGGCCTGAGAATGCTTTTGGAGAAGTATTGAGTTCTTCGGGAACTTGAGCCTGTTCCTTATCACCGCTCGGGCCAGGTCCTTCCAGTAGAGTTGACTTGGGGATCTCCGGGATTCTCCTTCGCTGTTGCTTTGGACTCTCCAGATTCGTATGTCGCATGAAGGAGCTGTTGCGGCGATACTCACCAGTAGGTGTTTGCACTTTATATGATCTTGGAGCTACTTCTTGGGTAACTCTGGCAGGGATCCATTCACGGTGATGCTGTTTCAGCATTATTTTTTTCACATTCCTTGAAGCTTCGCGTTGTCTTAGCTATCTTATCGTTGTGTGTTTTCTGCTTTTCCCGCTTATTTCTTAGGGTTTGTGTATGTCCCTTTTGGATTTCTGGTTCCAACTGATGAGTGCTAGTCGGAAGGAGGGTTCTGGTCTTGCGACTGAACAGACACTGAGCCGGTGAAGGAAGACCATCTCTAGGAGTGTTGTAAAAGTTCAAAATTGCTAGTGTCACTTTTTGTCCTGAATCCAAACACTTCCTGATGAGGGTCTTGGCTGTCTGTACCGCTCTCTCTGCTAATCCGTTTGATTTAGGATATAGAGGACTTGATGTCTGGTGGTCGAACAACCCCTTCTTTTGAAAGTCTTTAAAGTCCCTGGACATAAAGTTTGGCCCATTATCAGTTTCCAGGAGAGTCTGGGAATTCTATTTACGCTAAACCATTTTTTAAGGGATTCAATAGTTTCTGCAGAGTTCATTGTCTTTATTTTTTCCTTTTAGTGAAAAAATGTCAGCTGCGACTATCTCCCAAGGAAGACTCAGTATCTCTTTTATGACCATTGTTTTTTTTTTTTTTGTCATGTTCCTCTGATTCGCTTGGCAAGTCCTACAATTTTCTACTGTGTTGATGATGTCTTGGGACATGCCATGCCAGTATATTGAGTCTCGGGCCCTTCTCAAGTAGCTGTTTGTTCCTTGGTGTCCTTCGTGGATTAACTTGAGTATCTTTGCTTTCCACCTTAGGGGAATGAAGACTCTGCTACCTTTGGAGATTAGGTCTTCGTTTGTCGAGAGTTCATCTCTATATGGCCAGTATTTCTTAGAGCTTTCAGGGACTGCTGATTTGTAGTTTGTCCAGCCATATAAGATTAGGTTTTTTAGTTCTTGTAGTTTTTGGTCCTCTTTTGTAAGAGCTTGAAGTTCCTCATAGCTTGACTTATTTGTCGGATTGGTCTCATCAGTACTTCGAAGTTCTCTTCCAAGTAGGTGTCTTCATATGAGCAGCTCTACTTGGTAGATCAGCTGTTAGCAGTTCTTTCCTTTCTTGTATTTAATCCTGAGATCGTAATGTTGTATCTGTAGAAAAATTCTCTGGAGCCTCGGGGGTGCTTTGCTTAACGGCTTCTTGAATATGGTTTCGAAAGGACGGTGGTCCGTCTCGACGTCAACAGTTTTGCCTTAAATGAGTTGATGGAATTTGTCGCATCCAAATTTGATGGCAAGAGCTTCCTTTTCTATCTGAGCGTAGTTCTGCTGAGTGGAGCTGGGAGCTGATGAAGCGTAGGCTATGGGCTTTCCGTTTTTAATAGAACCGCTCCAAGGGCATACGAACTGGCGTCTACTGAAAGTGTCAGATTTCCGTTGGGATTGAAGAATTTCAGAGTTGGTGCAGTTCTGAGCAAAGTCTTGATCTCTAAGAGATCACAATCGAGGGATTCGTCCCATAGCCAAGGTGTATCTTTTTTCAAAAGCAACCTTATGTTTTTGGTTTTATCTGCAAGGTTAGGGATGAACCTGCTCAGGTATTGTATCATTCCTAAGAGACGTTGTAGTTCTTGCTTGTTGCTCGGTGACTTAATTTCTCCTATTGCACGCACTTTCTCAGGGTCAATTTCAATGCCTTCTGTCGTGACAATATGTCCAAAAAATTGGACTTCTTGAAGTTGAAATTTGCATTTATATCTATTCAGTTTGATTCCATTTTATTTAAGCCTCTGTAGTACAGCTCTTGTCCTTATTTCCAGGGTCTGTGGATCCGAAGCATGGATCAGGATATCGTCCATTGAATTTTCTGTACCCTCAAGGTCTTGGAGTAAGTCTGCCATGATTTTCTGGAATATTTCCGGAGCAGTTTTGATATTAAAGTGAACTCTCAAGAACATATATCTTCCCCACGGAGTGCTGAAGGTAAAGTAGCGCTGTGAGTTGGGGGCTACTTTGATCTGCCAGTATCCTTTCTTCAGATCCAACTTTGTGAAGTATTTTGAACCATGCAGGTTTACTGCAATCTGATCAAAAGTCCGTAATGGGAAATGGCTTCTTAGAATTACTTTATTGATATCCGATGGGTCAATGCATATACGTATTTTTCCTTTCTGTTTTGCTATAACCATCTGACTGGAGATGGGGTAGGGTAATTTACTTTCTTTATAATCCCATTGTCTTCCATTTCCTCAAGTTCTTTCTTTACTCTTTCTTTAATAGATAGAGGAATAGGTCTGGGTGGTCTTACTTGTATGTTCATGTCCGAAGTCTTAAACTTTGCCTCGTATTCATATCCTTTCAAACATCCCATCCTTTCGAATAATTCTTGGTATTCCTGTGTAATTTTTTGACAGGTGTTTACTCGCTTGACAAGACCTAAATTGGAACAGGTTTGTCTGCCTAGGATGGGACAAGTGTTATCTCTGGGTATGATGAAACGTATGTAGGCAGTCATGTTTTTACCATGCACATTGCTAGACTTTGTCCTTCGACAGGAATTCGATGTCCTGAAAAGTAAATTAAACTTTTTACTGGAGACCTTTGGATTTCCAGATTTAATCTCCCTGCCAGGCTGAGTGGCAACACGTTACACTGTGCACCTGTGTCTAGTTTCATGTTTACCTTTTTGCCTTTAATTTTTACTTCTTCATACCAATCTTCGGTCAGGTTGGTGTTTTCAACTGACTGGATTACAAATTCTTGAATCATTTCAGGTTCTGGTGACCCAATAATTTGTCTGACTTTGTATGAATTTGTGTTCTGGAATCTGAAAAGATTAGCAAAATGGTTGAGTTTCTTGCATTTGTTGCATCTCTTTTGATATGCCGGACATTGGTTGATTTTGTGGGATCTCTACCACAATTTCTGCAGTTTTCTATTATTTTGTGACTTTGGTTAGTGGTGTTTTCTTTCCTCGGCTCTTTTCTATTTTCCCACTTCTCACTGTTCATCTTTGTCACAGAAACTTGTTTGTCTGAGACAGATAGTACATGTTTAATTTGGTTTGTGGCATTTTCACATGCTATGCAAATTTGTGTGGCTTTTTCCAGATTGAGGTCAGCCTCACTAAGAAGTCTTTCTCTTATTTCATTGTTGATAAATCCTACAACTATTCGATCTTTAAGTAGTTCATCAGACATGACAGCATATTTGCAGTTTGCTATCTGTAATTTGATCCTAGTCAGAAAATCATTAAATGATTCATCTTCTTTATGTTTCATCTGATTGAATTTGAATCTTTCAATTGTAGTGTTCATCTTTAGAGAAAAATAGTTGTGAACTTGTCTTTTACAATGCTCAGATTATTTTTATCTGCATTATTTAAGTTGGAAGAATTTAAAATATTTTGAGCTTCTCGTCCCATTACAGCCTTAAAGATAGCAACTTGTACCTCTGGTGATTTACTACTCAATTGGGTAGCAATTTCATACCATTCAAAGCTTTCAAGCCAAAATTCCCAGCCCTCTTTGTTTAGTTCATTTAGGCCTATTTGTTTTGGAGGTCGAATAGCATTTTCCATCATGTTGTTGTTATTGTATTTTTTTTCTAAAAATACACTTATTTATTTTTACTTGTAAATTAAATTATTTTGTATATATTATTATGCAATTTGAATTTTATTTGAACATGCAATTAGAGATGTTCTGAAATACTTTAAGAAATTGGAAATTAATAAATTGTTCTTACCACGTGGTGTTGTTTACAAGCGCCGCTGCCACCATGTAACGTCCTCGTATTTGTTGGTTGACGTTAATCAGCAAGAAGTACTTGGAAGTTTGAAAAGAAATACTTTATTTCTTTAGGCTAACATCGGATCTAGCATATTATTTATTAGACATAAGTTTACATGTGGATATATATTACAATAAGTCAAAAGGCAACTGCGCAGATTATCATCAGTGATAAATATGTGCTCACTGATAATTTACTATATAGGCATGCCAGCTGCCTTTACAATACCGAGAATCCCAAATGGTAGAGGTGCTTCCACCACATGGAAATTCTCGTTTTTGGTTATTTTACCTATTGTCAGGGGAAGGGTTATCCGACCTAAGGTCGGTACAGGGCCGCTTATGGCCTATAGGTCTATGGGTTGGTTTTTAAGCTGCAGTTGAGGGAGGTTTTATTTTAACTTTTTATAAAGGTTATGGGGCACTATGGTCAAACTTGCGCCCGTGTCAGATAGGAAAGGGGGTGAGAGTTCATGGCTGATGGACAGTTTAATCGTCAGCTGGCTGACGAAAAGTTGGGGCCTTCCTACCTGGTTGACGAAAAGATGGGGCGTCTCGGGCGGCTTGGGCTTGTTGTGGATGTTGTCGGGGCGCACTGCCCGCGCGCTCGCGTGTGGAGCGGGTTTGTGGCGGTACTCAGATAGGGCGCTGCAGAATTTGCAGTTCGACGACGGTGCAGGTGCAGTCCATGCACCTGTTTTCCTTGGTGTGCTGGTATATGGGCCCGACATGTGGAGCGGTTGTTCCACGTGGTAACGCGGAGATGGTGTACTAGTTCCGCGGATCCGTTGCACTAGCTGGTACCACTCTCCCAGGTTCTCAGGCGGTACAACGCGGACAAGGCGCTGGCCGTAGAGCGGCAATACCTCCGTCAACGTCTCGAGGATTACCTCCTGTGGGAGACCTAGTTGCATGCCCAGCGCTGTCTTCCCTCGGTAGTACTCCTCCAGGCTTGCCTGCCCAGCAAGCTTCAGGGCGAAGTACTTGGCGAAGGACGCCTCGTTGGATTCCGTGTAGAGGTCCAGGGAGGTTTGTCTCACCTGGAAGTAGGTCTGGGTGGCCCATCGGAGTTTCCTGAAGAGCTCCAGGGGTTGGCGGGTCAGGTAGCGAGGCAACCTGAGCAACTTTTCGGGGGTGGTCACGAGGGCGACGTCCATCTTCCGGTCGTAGGCCTGGAAGATTTGGTGGGCAGCGTAGATTCCATCGAAGGGAGGGATGTCCATTTCCGCGTGTTGGGTCGGCCCCAGCTCTGCCAGGATTGCGGTCAGCTGCAGTAGAACCTCCGCTAGGGTGCGTGGCGGTTCATTTCTGCCACGGAAGCTGCCTCTCTATTCTCCCCTTTCGCGTCTTGTTCTCGCTCGTTTTCCATCATATCCTGTCGACACTCTGTAGCATCGGTGTGTAATCCTGTCGACTCTATGTCGGATCCTGTTGATTCCTGGTGAATTGTGTGGTTGGGTGGATTTGATTGGATTGGTGATTGATGGCGCAGTCTTGGTCGAATGGTGGTTTTACACAGGGGAAGAACGAGAACACCTTGATGGGGTAGAAATAAGACCTTGCGAAAGGGAGAGTGATGAGACTGACGGAGGTATTTGGCCTTTCTCATGATGAGGCGGACATTTCCTTGGTTGGGGCCTATGTTGAGCACACCTAGCTCGTAGCACGGTCACCTACCTTCTTTTTTACTTCTTGTCCAAGATCATCGTCATTAACTCTCTTGAATTCTTATTGGTGGAGATCTTTCCACGTGCTCTCTGATGATTCGCTATCAATTGGTCATGCTTAAAGGTGATTGTTGATTTGTCATGCTTAAATGTGATTGGCTTAGTACCTCCATTGTCGCCATTATTGCAATCCTCCAGGAAGAAGAAGGCCTTTGAATTAAAGTTTTATGGGTCCAGGGCAGTGACCTTTACTTCCTTGATGATGCAATCCTGTTAATTGTTCTTTACCTTTTCGCGAAGCCAAACTTTTATTTAATCCTTTGACGATATATTGCATAGATTGTGGTGGGGTTACACATTCCTATATACAGATTAGCACATATATATATAATAATCGGAACTTTTTTGGGTGATTGAGTGATTGGTTTTGGATGGTTGGTTGTTTGGTTGTCGTAAGACCCTGTTGACTTACTTGGTGGTTGATGTGGGCGCAGTCGTTTTGGCTGAAATGGTAAAGTTTTCTCACAGGGGAAAATAACGAGAAAGGACACAGGATTGGATTGAGAAATAGGCCAGCGATCAAGGGAGAGAAGGGCTTTAGACTATTCGTATTTGACTAATGGCTAGATTGTTCACTTGGTGAAGATTGACTTATCTGGATGATGAGAAGGTGGTGGCGAGCTCTCAAGTGTTTCTTGGCAGGTCCAGCTCCCTACTGTTCCTTGGCAGGTCCAGCTCCTTACTGTTCCTTGGCAGGTCCAGCTCCTTACTGTTCCTTGGCAGGTCCAGCTCCCTACTGGGTGATGAGAAGGGTTTAAGCGTATTGCTTTCTGTGGTGTCCAGCTCCTAACTGCCTAACTTGAGTCCGAGATTTAACTCGTTAACTCTCCAGTGCTCTCATTGGTTGACTATCGCCTCGTGGCGACTTCTGATTGGATCTTCGCTAGTATTGCTGGACTCTGATTGGAGGTAGCTAACCTCATTGTCTTTGTCATGTTTTAACATGCTCCCGGAAGAATAAGGTTTTTGAACTCAGTTAATAAAACTGGGTAATAACTTTTGCTTCCTGGATAAAGAAAACCTGGTAATGGATTGTTTCTTCTCTCCCAATTCGCTTTAGGCCTAACCTTTATTAAAAATCTTTTGGATCATACATTGCATATATTGTGGTGGGGTTACATCTAGTTATATACAAATTATGACAGATGCGCCCCCTACATGTGAAGAATTAAAAAAGAGGTATCCTGAAGTGAATTCTACGCGAGATGGGGAAAACAAAATTCGAGGGAATTTTCTATTAGGGCTTTTGAGAAATCAAAAATAAAATAAGTTGTGAGAAATCAAAGTGAATACGCTTTGTAGCATTGTTGAGTGGGAAAAAAAGGAAAAGATGCCTAGATAATATTCTACTCGAGATGGGGAAAACAAAATCGAGGGAATTTTTTATTAGGGCTTTTGAGAAATCAAAATAAAATAAGTTGTGAGAAATCAAAGTGAATGCGCTTTGTAGCATTGTTGTGTACAAAAGAAAAAGGTGCCTAAATAATATTCTACTCGAGATGGGTAAAACAAATTCGAGGGATTTTCTATTAGGGCTTTTGAGAAATCAAAAGTAAAAAATAAAAATGAAATATAGCAAGTTAAAAGAGAACAAATGCGTTTTGGGTGAGAAAATTTGTTTAGTGGTTGAGAAAGTAATTGATTTATGAACAAAATAAAAAGTTGTTATATAAATGGTAAATATTTGATTAAGATAAATAGTAAGTATTTGATTAGGATAAATGGTAAACATTTTGATTAAAATAAATGGTAAATTTGATTAATAATTTTGATTTTAAAAATAAATAAAAAAGATAAATGAATGGTGTTGTCTTGTCTTAAATTTGAAAAAAAAAAGACAATACAAGGTCCCGATGGCTTAACCTGAACTAAAAGCTCCTAGCTTTACAGTAATGCTGGAAACTGACTTGAAAATTATAAATTGATAAATCAATATCTTTGTTGCAGTGATCAGAAGAATTGAGTCACAACGCTGGATGGCGAGGCCTAAAGTAGAAAACAGTGATGAATAATTTAATACTTATTGAAAGAAATATTTATTTAAAATCACACAAATTAATATTAATACAAATATTATTCAAAACCAATTATTAAAATTTATGAGAGATAGTTCTTTTTCAGGCCTGTCAAAACCAAACGTTGGCGTCGAGACAGCTTTGTTTACCGGAGATGCGGGTATTCTTTTTTGCTCGCGCATGCGCGGGGGGGCAGCGGGTGCAGTGTTGCCAGCGCTCGGTTGGCCCAAAAGTACCTATGGTCGCGTCACTCTCCCACCTTGACCTTTTGAACTTTGCTATAAGGTCAATATTAATTAAAAAAAAAAAAAAAAGAAGGAAATATCTCAAATCTATCTAACATAATGTTTTATGATTAAATTTTCTCTCAAACTTCACTTAAACCTAATCGGTAACTTGACTTTTCTTCCAGAACGCGTGTAAACTTTCCCTACTTTTACTGGAGTAGTTTTCTCTTGCACTGACACGGACTCCACACCAGGTGTTTTCTCCCTGACTATCTCATCCTCCGCTGGCTTAAGCTCCCCGTCGCCTTGCTCTACGTCCTCAGATGGTACTTCAAGTGGGAACAATCGTTGAACTGCACGCTTCATGAATCCAGACTTAGTCTTAACTTCCACAAGTCTTCGCACATTGTCAGTTCCAGGAAACACCTTCGTAATCTTTCCCATAGGCCAGTTTATTTGCTTCCTGTTTTCAACCTCCACAAGGACGATATCTCCAACTTTTAGCTGTCGTTGTTTCTTGCGATTGTCGTGATGCACCAACAATCCTAGGTACTCGCTTCTGAACCTCTTACGGAATTCCTTCAGGAGTCGTTTGCGTTTCTCATAGCTCTTCCCAAAGTTACACCTGAATTCATTTAGATCAATCTCTCCTTCAGTTCTTGGTTCTCGAAGGAACATCTCTGGGGTAATGACACAAGGTCATCATTGTCCTCAGCAATGTAGGTGAGTGGTCGCGCGTTGATATCTCGTTCACAGTTTTCGAGGATCGTCACCATTTCTTCGTAGTTGACAACACGTTTTCCCAGCAATCTTCGAAGCAGCTTTTTGGTGAGTCCAACAATTCTCTCGATCCAACCTCCCCACCACGGTGCTGCCGGAGGATTGAGCTTCCATTTCACTCCAAAATTAACTCGATAAAGCTCGTTCCGGAGTCCAACTAGATTCGTCCCATTATCTGAGTAGATGACTGCAGGGCAACCTCGTCTTGCTACGAACCTCTCTACTGCTTCCACCAATGCTTCCGTCGATAAGGAAGTCACCAGTTCGAGGTGGACCGCACGGTATACGCCACAGGTGAAGATGACGAACCAAACCTTCTGTCCATCTTCCAGATATAAGGGTCCTCCGAGGTCAATTCCTGTCACCTAAAAAACCACAACATCTCGTACGCGATGTTGAGGCAACAATGCTTCTGGTACGTCGACTCTCTTGGTTTCAAATCGTCGACAGCGAGGACATTTATGAATTACATGACGAACTAGTTGTCGAGCTTTTGGAATCCAGAACTTCTCTCTTAGTACTGATCGCAGCGTCTGGGCTCCACAGTGGTACATTTTCTCGTGGACTGATTTCACAATTAGCTCTGTGACTGATGATTCGTTGGGATCAAAATTGGCAATCGGAACAGTTCATCGTCATTTCGATTCACTATCCTCGTTTTCACTCTCCATAATCCTTCTTTATCTTGGAACGCGTGTAGCTGCTTCATCTTGGGATCTTCCTCACCGATAGATTCACTCTGTATTATCTTAACTAGGGACTTTTCAGCACTGTCTAGCTCCTCTTGTGAGATGATATCTCCTTTGTATTCAGAGGGCTTGAAACGTAGCATCCACGCGATTACTCTCAGTATTTGTGTTAGAGTCACTTCACGTTTTCCCTCGTATAGATTCAGACACCATGGATTCTCCTCGGGCTTTTTGGCTACAAATCCAGCCACCACAGTCTTTCTCCTCTCTTCTTCAATGGCTTCCAGATCATACTGTACTTTTGATACTGGCCAGTCTTCTTTCTTTTCCTGAAGCCATTTTGGTCCCTCCCACTATCCGGATTTTGTGAATTTCGATGGGGATTCACCACGGGATGAGAGATCTGCTGGATTGTGTTCCCCTGCGACATGGTTCCAATCTTCACTCTTTGTAAGTGTTGTGATCTCCTTGACACGGTTGGCAACGAACTGAGCCCAATTCTCTTGTTGTTATATCCAGTATAGGGCAGGACTGGAGTCTGTCCAGCATTGAATCTTCTCCGGACTTTCTTCTTAATTTTCCAGAACATGCACCAACAGTCGTGCTCCAATCAAACAGGCTAATAGTTCCAGTCGTGGAATCGTGATCCTCTTAATATTTGCCAGTCGATTTCTTGCTTCAACGAATCGCACTACTATGACTGACGCATTCTCTATTCACATGAAGATCACCGTTGCGTACGCTATAGCTGAAGCGTCACAAAACACGTGCAATGTTGTTCTTCCTTTGATAGGCAAGATCCATCGAGGTATCTTGATCTGATCCAATTCTAAAGCTTGCTTCCTCCATTTTATGAACTCGACCCGTCTGTCTTCGTTCAGCTGTTCATCCCATGATTTATTCTCCTTCCAAGCATCTTGAACCATCTTATTAATCTTGATTGTAGCTGGGCAGGTAAATTGAATCAGATCAAAAATGCGATGGCAGGCTGACAAGATACTTCTCTTTGTGATTGATTTTTCTTCATCTATATTTTTCAATGACTGCACATTAATGGCAATAGTGTCAGTCTGAAGGTGCCATTTCATACCCAAAATAGAGGCTGGATTTTGTTCTGTGATTCCAGGTTCATTCCACATCCAGTCTCGTAACTCGAATTTGGCTTGCATCATGATGTCGGAGGATTCCTTGATACATTTTTGACATCATGTGTAGATGACAAACTATGAATGCAGTTGTCAACGTAAAAGCTTCGGGCAAGAAGTTCTGCGCACCTATTATCTTGAAACTGCGGCAGGCTCAAATGATACTTAATGGTTGCAGCTAGCAGAAAAGGACTTGAGGTAAGGCCAAAGACTACTCGGCAATGCCTGTAAAATTTTAGTGTCTTCTGGTCCTTTTTCCACCAAAGGAACCGAAGGAATTCACGATCTTCTTCTCGAACCTGAATCTGGAGAAAAGCTTTTCGCATGTCTGCAATGATGCCATACTTTCCAAGTCTAAACCGCAAGAGCAAATCAGGAATGAGCTCAATCAGGTTGTCTCCTTTTTCCAGACATTGATTTAATGATGGGAGCACCTTTTTCTTGCAACTTGCGTCGAATACTCGACAAATAGGAGTGGTGTGACTATCCTTGAGCACTGAGCACTCCTCGAAAATAGTATCATACTTCTCATACAGCATCTTGCCCTGGACATTCCTTGTTGTAGTCAGCAATCAATTTTCTGTAGTTCGGCGATTGACCGGAACTGGTGGATGTCCAGCTATCCATGGTAGTGACACGATGTACCTTCCGCTTTCGTCTCGTTTCACAGTCTCCTTGAAATGAGTGTTGGAGGCTTCGATTAAATCTTTCCTAGATTTTGTTTCTGCTGCATCCATGATGCCAAGCACATCTTATTTCCATAAATCCTGAACGTCGAAACTGTTAACGTGAAGTGAAGTCACGATCAGGCATGAATCTTCCATGTCTTTCCCTATTGCTGGTCCCATTACTGTCCACCCCAACTTGGTTTCTGTTGCCACAACTCCATTTTGCAATATTTGCATTCTGCCTGTCAGAATGCTGCTAAGCAAGTCTGAACCAATCAACATGTGGATTGATATCTCTTCACCTTGGCATATGTCAGTCAAGTTGATCCCTCGAGCTTTTAACTCATTGAGTATAGTAGGATCCTGTACTTGACTGATGTGTCCGCAAATTACTTCCTGATCCAAGAAGTTGAGACAATCGATGTATTCGTTGTTGAGGCTGGAAACATTTACTTTGTACACATTGTGCTTCTTTTGACGAATTTCTCCGCCTCCAAACAGATTGTGGGTAAGTGTAACTTGCTGCACTCTCTTTAGGCCCAGTGCGTACACCATTATCTTTGAAATATAGGACCGCTGGGATCCACAGTCAAGCAACACTCGAACATTATGCTTCCCCTTTGGTCCGCTTATCTTGACTATCAGAGTTTGTAGATAGACTCCTCCCACGGTAGCGTTGTTTAAAGTTGTTGACGTGAATTGATTGGCGGTCTCTTGCTTTGTTGCAGGACTTTCCCTTGAAACCTTTAGTTCCGCTTTTTGGAGATGAGAAGTCTTCTGGGCTTCCAAAGTAGGACACATAATGGGGTAATGCCTCCCTCCGGAGACAGGACAACGTGGCTTAATCCGGCATTTCTTGAATCCGTGGCCAGGAAGCAGGCACCAAAAACAAACATTCTTCCCTTTAGCCTCATCTTTCTTCTCTGGTAGATGCATACGCTGTCCACTGTAGCATTCTTGACTCGGGTGACCATTCCCACAAAATATGCAGTTGTTTCGCATCTGAGTGGTGTTGGTGAGGTCAGTAGCCGCCGGCATTTTACTTCCAGTATTCTTCTTAGAAAGAGATTTCCTGTTTGATCGATCATCCTTTGCATCTTGATTGTTGTCGATCTTGAACGCTGCTTTGGCCATATTCACTCGACTCTCGCCCTTCACTTCTGTCTTCAAAAACGTCATGAGTTGTGTCAACTTATCCTGTACTCCTCTTCCGCTCACCGTATATTGACTTCGTTCCCATACTCTAAGGGTGTCCTCTGGTAGCGCTGATTCGACGAGTGGGTACAGCATAGCCGCAAACTTGTCACGAGCGACGCCCAATGTTTCTAATGATCGCAGTTGTGTCTCCAGTCTATCGTAAAGCTTCACTACAGACATCTTACCTTCGGCTCTCACATTCTGAAGCACATTCTGAAGCAGGTCACGTACATAAATCTCAACAAGCATTTCATCCTCTCCAAAACGTGATTTGATATACTCGATGACTTTAGGGTAGTTGTCGGCACTCGGTGGAAAACTTTCGACTGCTTCTCTTGCCTCGGAGTTCTCGGCGGTGGCTTGAAAGAGATACTGAAACTTAGTTTCTGGAGGCATCTGTGGATCCCGGTCAATCGTGCTGAACTGACTCCAGAATGTGATCCATTCTCTTGGTTCTCCCCCAAACTTCTTGAACTCCTGCTTCGGTAGTCGATAGTTCATTGCTGCTGTGCCGCTGATTGTACTAACATCATCCTTTTCCGCAAGAGCCTCGTAATCAGTCATAATGTTACTGAAATTATCTTCGTACTCACAAACGGATTCATACTCGGCAGTGAAAATGTCTTCAGACGCTGATTCTCGTAGCAGAGCTTCTTCCATCCTCATGTTCAATATTGAAAGCTTTTCATGGTGGGTCTGGAGTCGGCGGAGGATTTTCTCTACATCTGCTTTCTTGACTTCCTTCTTCTTGATCTCTGTTTCGAGCTCATTGAACGCCTTGGTGAACCTTGCACGCACTGGCGTCCTAAGATTTTTCAGTTCGGCACTACTAACTGGTTGGTCAGCCATCCTGAGAAGTAATCACTGGTTCACAGTTGCACCTTTGTGTAATCAGTAATTCTTCAATCTGTATCCTGTCGGCTGCGCCAAAATGTTGTCTTGTCTTAAATTTGAAAAAAAGACAATACAAGGTCCCGATGGCTTAACCTAAACTAAAAGCTCCTAGCTTTACAGTAATTCTGGAAACTGACTTGAAAATTTTAAATTGATAAATCAATATCTTTGTTGCAGTGATCAGAAGAATTGAGTCGCAACGCTGGATGGCGAGGCCTAAAGTAGAAAACAGTGATGAATAATTTAATACTTATTGAAAGAAATATTTATTTGAAAATCACACAAATTAATATTAATACAAATATTATTCAAAACCAATTATTAAAATTTTTGAGAGATTGTTCTTTTTCAGGCCTGTCAAAACCAAACGTTGGCGTCGAGACAGCTTTGTTTACCGAAGATGCGGGTATTCTTTTTTTGCTCGCGCATGCGCGGGGGGCAGCGGGTGCAGTGTTGCCAGCGCTCGGTTGGCCCAAAAGTACCTATGGTCGCGTCAAATGGGATAAGGAAAATGTAGAGAGAGAGATTCGCAAACTATCTTTGTGATGAAAGTTACATGCCAATGTATCTAGGTCACGCGGCGCAATCAGCCATGTTATTGCTTCGTAGATTTTTTTTTTCCTATACGACTCGTGGGTAGAAACATGATCTTTCCCAAACGTACGTTTATATTATGTATACAGGAGACATGGGAATCTAATTAACCTTAAGTGTGCATGGTGTGTTTTGTGGTTGTATCGTCTTCAAGATCTCAAGGCCGAGTGTATTATGTTAATATGTCCCGTGTGCCTTAATGCGTTTTTACAATTAAAGAAACTCATCTTCTGAACCTTCTTAATTGATATACCTTACTAGAAGAGTCTTTACCTTTAATTAATTTGGATGTTGTTTGGAAATGTTATAAGTTTTTGTGAGAAATGTAAAAATGGATTTTATGTGTTGTTAAAAATCCTAAAGTCTGTTGTGTTTGTGGTGTATGTTGGATATGCGCCTAGTGTGGGTAAAGGTAAAAGTTTTTTGGAAGTTTTGGGAGAAGAATAAGAATAGAGATTGTGAATTCATTGGGATGTTCTGAGAATTAAATTTTTTATTAATATAATCCTTCCTTATATCTATAAAAATGAAATGCAAAATCGATGTTTGTTATCGCGTTGCGCAAAATCTACTGAATCATTCATTATGAAATTTCGCATTTAGGTAGCTGAAGATTTCGTTTAACATATAGGCTATTAAAAAAACTAAAAAGGTTAATGTGCTTTTTAAAAAATATATAAAACCAAAAAACGTTAGTTCCAGCCTTTTACCGCTTGGGCGCAGCACTAGTCGCGACAAAAGATGAATTTGATTGGTTAAAAATTTACACGTGGTTTGTTTACACGTAGAATGTTAGTTTGTTTACACGATTAATGTTTTTAAAAGGTAAGATTATCCAATCGCCGTAAAACTCTAGGAAGTTATATATATTTACTATACTACTGGGAAGGTCTCTGGTTTGAATTTCATTTGAAATAAATATTATTTGGAATTCTATTTGTAAATTTTCTACTTTCACTCGCAAGAAGCGCCTCTCGCGATATCTGGTCAAATTATATTTATAAATTGTAACAATGCTTAAAATGTGTTCCAAGTATAATAAATTTTATTTGAGAATTTGGTAATATAATATTCCAATGACGTAAAAAAAACTTGGCAATTTAATATTAATATATATTTAGAGAAAATATTGTAACAGTTTTGTTTTAAATGTTAAAATGTAATGTTAAAATTTATTTCACATTTTGTTAATTTAATTTGTTGTTGTTTTATAATAATGAAGATGCAAATTACATTGTTGTTGTTGTTTATTATCGTTTGTTTATTAAAAAAAATTACATTGTATGTGATGATGATAACAAACATGAATTTTTAAATCCTTTCCTTTATCCTTTCCTTTATATCTATACAAATGAAATCCAAAATCGATGTTTGTTATCGCGTTGCGCAAAATCTACGGGATAAATCATTATGAAATTTCGCATGTAGGTAGCTGAAGATTTCGTTTAACATATAGGCTATTCTAAAAACTAAAAAGGTTAATGTGTTTTTTTGAAAATATAATACCAAAAAAGTTAGTTCGAGCCTTTTACCGCTTGGGAGCAGCACTGATCGCGACGATAAATGAATTTGATTGGTTAATAATTTACACGTGGTTTGTTTACACGATGAATGTTAGTTTGTTTACACGATGAATGCTTTTAAAAGGTAAGATTATCCAATCGCCGTGAAACTTTAGGAAGTTATATATATTTACTATACTACTGGGAAGGTTTCTGGTTTGAAATAAATATTATTTGCAATTTTATTTGCATATTTTCTACTTTCACTCGCAAGCAGCGCCTCTCGCGGCTTCTGGTGAAATTATATTTATAAATTGTAACAATTCTTAAAATGTGTTCCAAGTATAATAAATTTAATTTGAGAATTTAGTAATATAAAATTCTAATGACGTAAAAAACTTGGCATTTTAATATTAATATATACTTAAAGAAAATATTGTAACGTTTTTGTGTTATATGTTAAAAAATGTAATGTTAAAATATATTTTTACATTGTTAATTTAATTTGTTCTTGTTTTATAATAATGAAGACGCAAATTAAATTGTTGTTGTTTATTATTGTTTGTTTATATAAAAATGTTTATTGTATGTGATGATGATAACAAAATGAAATCATAAATTAATATACATAATTCATTGAGAAAAAAAAAATTATAAAATTCACAAACGTTACAATATTTTATTTAAAATTTAATAGACATTTTTCTAAAAATTATGTTTCAAAAATATATTTAAAAGCATATAACAATATTTATATTTATATACGTTTATAAGTCAATATATAGGTGGATTGGATGTTTTCTAGAATCGTTTTAACAAATGTTCGTTAGGCAAACTTTTACTCGGATAAAAACCGGGCGAAGCCGGGTACATTCGCTAAATAGTTTTTTTCAAATCTTCGTTTGTGGCAAGATACTATTCCTTCAACTTCAAATTACCGAGTGGACCAATTAATGTAAATATTTTTCAACTTATCGAGTTTTTTTCAAGGGACTGAGAAAATTTTCAAATTATATCGAGAGTATAGACAAGTATAGATTCAGTAGGGATTTGATGTTTGCTAGAATCGTTTTAACAAATGTTTGTTGGGCAAACTTTTACTCGGGTAAAAATCGGGCGAAGCCGTGAACCGTAATATATATATTATATAATCTAAATATAAAAATATTCTATAATTTAAAAAATATATTTTATTTTCATTCATTGATAGTTCTACTTGTTTTTTTGACCATAGTTTTAGAACACGCCGACTTTTATATACTTGTTGTAAATATGTAGTTATCTAACCTATTTTTGAAATTCACTAATATAGAATTCATTTAATAAATTCTATATGACTGTGAAAAATGTCTTATTGTAATTTTCTTCAAGTAATTTAAAATAAAAACTACTTGATAGTAAATAGTTATTTTTCTGCTTTTCTTTCAAAATGACACGACTGCAAACGATACCATTAAGTACTCATGTACACAAAAGAATCAGAAATTAATTTCTATCTCAAAATAATATTTATTATAACATATATATATGTTTGTCGGCTATGCACGCCCACAATATGTAACTAATCTCGCTGAAATTTGAACAGGACAGAGAGATAAATCTGCAAGAGTTTTTTTGTCGCACTTTAACCAAAAAATATATAATCAACCAAGTACTGTGAAACAATATATTTTTTGTCAGAAATGATTATGACAATATTGCTGTATCATGCTTGATTGACATAAACAAAATTCTTTAGGGGAATATTCACTAAAGCAGAACACGGGCGAAGCCAGATTATAATTTTTAGTAGGCATGAACAAAATCTACAAGCGAAACATTCACTCGAGCAGAAGACACACGAAGCCAGATCATCTATATATATAAAATAACGTTTCTCGGCCTTTTGGCTAAGATCATGTAGTATATCTCTAGATATTTTTATTTATACACTGCGTGACATTGAAAATGGAACACCAAGAAATAGTGGCCAGAAAGTGATGAAACTCGGCAGACAGAGAGAGACAGGGACGAACAATAAGTGATCTTTATTTCAAAATGATAGTCATAATACAGAGCGAGAACGGCGTCGTCTTAGTAGCAAGTAGGACCACCGCAGACGGCGATGCACGCAGCAACACGTCTAGGTAGAGAGTCAATTAGAGTACGGATGGCGTCCTGAGGGATGGCTCTCCATTCCCTCTCAACCATTTGTAACAATTCGTCTTCTGAACGCGGCTGTGGCAAGGCATGCAAACGGCGTCCAATGATGTCCCAGACGTGCTCGATTGGTGAGAGATCAGGAGAGTACGGTGGCCAGGGAAGCATCTGTACATCTTGCAGAGCTTGTTGGCTAATGCGAGCAGTGTGCGGTCGGGCGTTATCCTGCCTGATAAAGGGCATTGGGTACCCCCTGAAGGTAGGGGAGTGTCACCGGTCGCAGCACATCATCAACGTATCGTTGAGCCGTCAAAGTGCCCTGAATACGAAGTAAAGGTGACCTGGAATCATACACGATTGCGCCCCAAACCATGATTCCACGTTGTCGCACGGTGGGGCGTTCCACAATTGCTGCCGGATTGGACCTTTCTCCACGTCGACGCCACACGCGTACACGGCGACTATCACTTTACAAGCAGAAACGCGACTCATCTGAGAACACGACCCTGTGCCATTCCGTCATCCACGTCGATCTAGCCCGGCACCATTCCAAACGTTGGCGCCTATTCGGTGGTGTCAATGGCAGTCTTCTTAGCGGACGGCATGAGTGCAAGCCATTAGCAACCAATCGACGGGAAATGGTTCTGGTCGAGATGGAATGATCTAGGGTGTCTTGCACATGTTGCAGGATGGCGGTACAAGTGGCTTGTGGGGCCGCCACTGCTTGTAGAAGGATACGCCGATCCACACGTGCTGACGTCACTCTGGTTGCACCGACATTCCTATAAATTGCCACATTTCCTTGTTCCAACCATCTTCTCCACAGTCGGTGCACCGTGGACGCACCAAGGTGTGTATCAGCTGCGATTTGACGTATGGACCAACTTGCCCTTTTCAGTCCGATCACCATGCCCCTCGTAAAAGCGTCTGTCTGCTTGAACTGCCTCCGTTTACGATGACCTGGCATTCTCTGTTATTACACGTGTCTTTTGACACAAGAACAAAATTTCTACAATGATTTTCCTTGAAGAAATAACGACACGAATACTGTCCTTTCTGCGAGTTCCTTACCTTATATCTTACTCCATGTGCGCACGAGAGCTGCGCATTTTACATCATTTGCATAACTCGGTTAGGCGCGTCTACCCTGAAATTTGCATAATTTTCTGGCCACTATTTCTTGGTGTTCCATTTTCAATGTCACGCAGTGTATATATATTTTTAAAAATCTATTCAGTAGAGAGAGAGAGAGGATATGTTTGCTAGAAAAATATATTTTATATATTATATAAATATATAATGTAACGAATATTATTATCATTATTATTATAATATTCTGTGTGTTCCGGAATATTATCATTTTATTTATTTTATTTATGCTTATGAGCTGATACAGCAGCATAATTACAATTAGAGAGGAGACAAAATTAATTAAATCTAGAAAAAAATTATTATCATCAATAATATTCGTTAGGCAAACTTTCACTCGGATAAAACCCGGGCGAAGCCGGGTACGCATCCGCTAGTATTAATATAATGATATTAATATAATTAAATTGTGTTTTTGTGAGAATCGATATGTAAGCTCGTTGTAAATGTGGATCCAATTTGGTGACCGATAAAAATGGCGGACGTGGGGGAGCACGGTGACCTAGCTTTTATTACCGGGGACAGGCGCGAGGCCCTTCGGGGGAGATTTCTAAATTTGTCCACCCTCCCTTCCGGTAATTGAAACTTCCTGTCTCCTAATTGATCTCCGCGCCTGCTGAACGCCATTTCTTACTTAGGTCGGTTGAGGGCCCCTGATTTTCTCCAAGGTTTCTTCCATTATCTCCCATATAAGAGTTAGAAATTCGAAAATTGCACTGCCTATATGGAAGACGGCTTCCTGCAGCTGGTAAAGCCGTTGGGGCTGTAGGGTATATAATCCAATGTAAGCTATTATTATAAATAGAGCGAGTTTAAAGGGCATAATCAGAAGACAGATAAAACATATTAAGTGAAATATAGGATATCTGCACATTTTCTCCCATGTCTTCTCCACGAGTTAGGTTTTTTGGGTATCGTGTTGTAATTATATGGGTTGTGGCGAACTTGAAATTGGATGTATTTGCGGATAACGATGTCGCTTTCTTTGTTGTTATGGGTGAATGGTGTAAATCGGTTTTAGGAAAAAATGGTAGGATATGAATGATTGAAAGGCTCGCTGTTTGTTGGTTTGATTTTCAACGGCTCCGCTGGAAAAAATTCGGGTGTGAGGTGTCCAAATGGAAACGTGTGATTGTTTTTATGTTGCACATGGTGCAATTTAATTTCTCCAATTTTGTACATGCAAAATTCTAAGTTATAAATATTTTTTATTCTTTTAGTTTTACAGAAATATTTATGTAAATATTTGTTATATTTATAATGGCTCAATGATCGGTTATATGCGTTAGTTTAACTACTATCCATGCCTGTAAATGGACGTAGAGTCCGAAAGCTTGCACAATAAATTTATAAAAGAAGCTCCTCTTATCTTTTTCATGCTTATTCGTTCAACCAATTTTTTAATAGTTCCTTATCGTTTAAATATAAGCCTTAGTTCTTTTTTTTAGTCATGAGTCATACGAACCTCCAGCTCAGTTTTTACTTGCATCAACTTCAAAAGAAATCCTACGGTTTTCCATATGGAGATGTCACTTGGCGTTCAATATAATGTGCAAAAGACATCAGTTTATTCCTCCTTCTCTACGTACCAAAGACCCTGTAGGAAACCCATTTTCTGAAAAAATCACGAAGAAATATCATCTACAATTGCTTGAAGCAAGGATTCAAGGCTCCTATTCCAACGTTAGAATTCTATCGAAAACAGTTAAGGGTCTCATCTATCATATTGGACGCAGCATATCTCAAGCCTGTTTCACCGAGCTGATAATATCACTGACACAGGATATAAGGCAACAGGAAAACATTCTTAAAAATAGACATAACTCAAAATTAACATATTGGAAAGCCAAATACCGATTCCCCTCAGCCAGTGAGACCTTGGACGATGAATCATCTTTGGGCCTTATCAATATGTCCTCTACCAAATTATCTGTGGAGGAAGAGAGGATATTGTCCCTGGGGTTACGATTCATCCTTCCGAATAAATCCACCCCCGACATACCCAGGATCATAGCAGGTGTTGAAGGAGCTATTAGGTCATTGAACCTTGTGGAAATATTAAAAGTCAGAAATGCAGTTACGCAAGTTTTACATAGATCCACCTAACAGACAGTTCCATCCAACAGATACCATTCCACTATAAACAGGCTTAGGAAATCTAGATCGATTGTTATCACCAAATCAGACAAAGGCAATCAGACCGTGATTCTTGATAGCGCGGAATATAAAAAGAAGATGATGGATATATTCGCAGATGAAAACACTTTCAAGCCCATCCCTGAGAAAGAAAAAACCCTTCTGATAAAATATTTTTAAAAATCCCTTATAAATATGAAAAACTCCAGGATTATCACTGCCGACCAGTTTGCCCAGTTTACCAGCTCCTTAGATAAGAACGCATACATGTATGGGTCTCCCAAGATGCACAAGCCAGGAGTCCCGCTCAGACCTATAATACCATATCTTTTATCTCCGGCATTCCCAATGGCTAAATTCCTGGTGAGTATCCTATCCCCCATTAGAAATAATAGTCCAAACATATACAGTATAACAAACCCCCCTAATTTCATAGAAGAGATTTCATCATTACCACCTCCACCACAGCACACTATGGCCTCCTTTGATATCACTTCTTTATATTTATCATTACCCCATGCCCTTATTACAGATAGCCTACACTCCTTTCTTAGTACAGCAGGTACAGATAGCCAAACCATGGACATAAAATTACAACTTACCAAGCTTTGTTTATCCATGGGTATTTTCACATTTCAAGGGCAATATTACAGGCAAATTAGAGGAACCCCTATGGGTAGCCCACTCTTTTCAGTCATTTCAGAAATAGTCTTGGGTTTCTTGGACAGATGGATTAACCTTACCCTTCCGTTGGATATATACTATTGGAGGAGATATGTGGATGATATCTTTTGTATCATCAAATCTGAAAGTTTACATCTTATTCACAGCACCCTACACAGTTTTAACTCCCATATAAAATTGACATACGAAACAGAACAAAATAGTGTTTAACCGTTTTTGGATAATTTAATTATTCGTACTCCATATAAGTTCCACTCTACAGTATATTATAAGAAGACCATTCCACCGCAGTATACCCATTTCTCCTCCAATAGTCCGATTGCATATAAAATTAATACAGTCTAGACATTATCAAAGAGAATTTTCACTCATTGTTCCCTACCCATATTTAAAACAATAGAAAAGGCCAGAATAGTATCCACTTTAACTAAAGCAGGTTATCCTAGACCCTTTATTCATAGGCCTTTCTATGATCCATCTGTTTCAAGGTCCACCACTGTACACAGAGCTACCTGTTTTCTTCCATATTCTACCTCATCACTTGCAATATCCAGAATCCTCCGTCCTTTTGGAATTAAAGTATACTACAATAGTTTTCCTTGTTTGTCCACCATATTAAGACATCCAATCACCAAAGCTGACAGTCCTAACCTTCCAATACATTCTGCAGGAGCAGTATATGTCGTCTAATGCCAAGATTGCTCATCCACATATGTGGGTGAGACAGGCAGAACGACATATATCAGACTAACCGAACACAAACGCAATATCTGTAATAAAGACCCTAAATCGCTAATATATCAACATACAGCACAAACAGGTCACCAGTTTAATTTAGATCACCCAGAAATCTTATACCGTAATATACACAATAAATACAATAGAATTTATTTAGAATCAGTCATATCCAACCAAATCAACAGCATTAATAGAAAAATAGATATCCCAGACATATACCAGGTTCTTTACAAATAATCATATAATATTCTGATTCAATTTAAACACAAGAAGTTGTGACCCCCTGTCTTGTGTATCTTGGGGTTTGGCCCAATTTTTATTGATCGCTAACTTCTATATATTTTAATCTCCGTATTTAATATTTTAGATTATACCGTATTAAATTATATGTCATATATGTAAATTTTGGGTTTTTAATTTTTGAAAATTTCATAAAAAAAAATTAATTTTTAATTTCTCCAATTTTGTACATGCAAAATTCTAAGTCATAAATATTTTTTATTCTTTAATCTTACAGATATATTTATGTAAATATTGTCCTCTTTATAATGGCTCAATGATCGGTTATATCCGTTAGTTTTACCACTATCCATGCCTGTAGAAGGACGTATAGTCCGAAAGCTTGCACAATAAATTTATAAAAGAAGCTCTTCTTATCTTTTTTATGCTTATTCGTTTAACGAATTTTTAAAGATTTCCTTTTCGTTTAAAAAAAAGTATAGAAGTATATGACAAAAGATCAAATTTCGATTTCAACTAATTAAATATAATAGACAAGATTCAAATATATCAAAAAATTGTACTAAAGGTATCTATTTTGAACATTTTTTAAGATTCTAAAGGATTAACAGCAAATTAAACAACTTCAAAAGCAAAATTAAATTTCAAAAAAAATGGATTCAGCCAAAATGCAAATAAAAAATTAACATTTTAGCAATAAAAATATATCCTCACAGAAACTTCAATGACTTTAAAAATTCACTATGAGATTTTATTTAACTTTTGACCGTTATTCAAACTTGTTTTCATAGGGTAAGTTTAAAGTCTATACATAAACATTAACCGTCTCTTTCTAGGTGAGTAAAACCTACTTGCGATAATTATTATAACATAAATATATTGAATTTTATGGTAAAAAAATGAACTGTAATTATATACATATAAATGAATGATCTACTTTAATGATAACAGCGATATTGACTTCAACTGGAAAAAGTAATCTGATTACTAGTTTTGATTGGTGGCAATGAAGCAACTAACATAAGTTACATAATTTATTTATCTGGATTCACTATTACTAGCGTCACTACCTTATAATAAATATTTAATTAGGTTTACCTTTCAGCTATTATAAATATTTTCAAAGGGAAAAAAATCCCCATTTCTTTTTCTCTCTTTTTCCCTCTTTTCTTATAATTGGACTTAGAACAAATAAAAACTAAGCTTTTAAAAAATAGTTTTCTATACTAATATATATACTAATAGAAACTAATAAACACGAGGTAGTGGAGCCGTGTCCGAATGGATGGTTGGCGTGTGACGTCTGTATAGCAGTGTTGTTGCCGTCTCCAGAAAAGAGTGCTGAATTCAGTACTTTTCTCTGAGGATGGTAGCAGCGTTATTACCGGGACGTCATGAGCTATTTGTTTATTTGGATTTGGTCTTGTTACCCTGTGTTTATAATATATTCAGTATTTTAGTCTGTAGAGGGTAGCAGCGCTGTTTCCGAGGCGTTACACACTATTTATTTGTTTGGATTTGGTCCTATTACTTTGTGTTTATAATCTATAAGATTCAGTGCTTTTGTTTGAAGATGTTAACCACGCTGTTAGCGAAACGTCACACACTATTTATTTATTTGGATTTGGTCTTATTGCCCCTTGTGGTTATAATCTATAATCCAAAGTGTGCCTCATCATAGAAACTAATAAATTAAATATTCTGAGACACCATAACCATACTTTTATTTCTGTAGTTTCCCTAATTTTTCATTATTTAATTTTTTTAAATGATTCGATAATGTTAGTTCATTAAAAAAATATATTTTTTTCTCTCTTTATAGCATATATATTAGTTATCTGTGCTTGATCAATCTTTATAAAGGGGGTTATAGAGAATGAACAATCAATCTAATTGATATGAAGAACCAAAACCTAAATCCTATACTTCTTTAATCAGCAGAAATAACAGGTATTGGTCCATATATATAATAATTATATTGAAAAAAAGATATTGGATTATACATAGAAACAACGGGACCGTTAGGACTGAATCATGTAGATTGGTAGTGGGAGTAACTACGGTGCAGCATTGTTACCATCCTCAGACAAGGGATGTAGTTCTTTAGCTGATGAGGATGACTTTTCTGTATCCGCGTTAACGCACACTGTTGACTTATTTAGAATCAATCGTACCCTTGTAGTCCTAGTCCTAATAATTTACTATTATTTTTTATTTATAATATCTTATTATTTTCCTGAAGTCCTATTATGTAGAATAATAAACACAATTTGGATTATGGACTGAACCTACCAACATCAGACAGAGGATATATTTCTTTGTTCTTTTACGTTAGCTTTCCTTTTTCCATGTTCAACTTTATTCAACTATAAATACAAAGCGCGATGTCCCGCCAAGGACACTGGCGCCCAAAGGAAAAGCAATACAGGAGAGAGAGAGAATCTATTTATATATCCAAAAAGATATGCACAAAGGCATTTACCATATTATTGAAATTGGTTTCAAACAAGCATACTATATACATAGGTAATTTAATTTAAACACACATCAAAATAAAGAAAAAAAAAACATTATATACAGCACACATACAGTTACAATTATACCTAACACTTGAGATTTTTAAAAACTTTGATATAAATTTATAAAATCTATTGAAATAAATTTATGAAACCATGCTGGATATCAGTTCTCTTGGATCGGTACAGAAAATACCGTTACTGAGTCTGTAGTCTTGAAATGCTGGGCACTTAAGTAAAAGATGAGTAGAATCTTGAATGCGGCATCCACAAAAACAGCCCGGATCCTCCGATGCGCGAATTCTTTCCAGAAAACTCCCGAAATTACCATGGTTGGTTACAAATTGTGTGTTGTGGAAATTAGGGCGAAAATAATTTTGAATACCCCGGTTGAAAAAAACTTGTAAATGTCTCGTTTGTATTATTCAGTAAGAGCGACATTCTTATTATAAGGTAGTGACGCTAGTAATAGTGAATCCAGATAAATAAATTATGTAACTTATGTTAGTTGCTTCATTGCCACCAATCAAAATCTATATCGATGTTGTATTTTTGCTTATCCTCGAACGATAAATTATTCCTGTCATATTTCATATTTTTTGATTCAATATGATCTGCAATCAATGGAGTTTTGGCCAAACAGTGAACACAATTGTACGAAGTTGTCTTGTAAGCTTGTATACTCCATAGCAATATCTGATATTGCATTGAGTTTAATTTTTGTATCGATTTATTATTTAAAAATTTGAACCATATTTCTGAACCGTATGTTAACTTTGATCTGAATAAAGATTTATACAATGTAATTCTTTTTTGGGAGCTCAAACCCCAAGATTTACTGCAAAGAGAGAATAGAATTTTTTTATTCTTTGAGTTCTGCTCACTATTTCCTCTATATGAAAAGCAAAATTCAATTTGTTTTTTCTTCTATGATTTGCAATTGTTATTCCTAGAATTTTTATTTTTTTGTACTGGTGAAATTTATCCACTTTTAAATTCAACTGGGATCTTCTCTTTATTATGCAAATAAAAAACGTTTGTTTTTTTCGAACTAATTTCTAATTTATTCTTAATACACCATAATTCGATAGTATTTGAAGCTTCCTCTATAACTATTTCTAGATATGTTAGATCTTTATTTCAGCATATTACCGATATATCATCCGCATAACAAATCAACTCACAATTGGGCACCTGAAAATTCATCAGCAAATCATTCAATAAAATTGTCCATAGAAGTGGAGAAAGCGGACCGCCCTGAGGACACCCCTTAGTAATTGGCTTTAAAGTTGTTAAATTTTCGTAATTGAAATGCACATTTTAAATTGGTTTGGATAGGGTGGTGTTTTTTTTAGAGTTGTAATAATATATTAACTGTACTTCTAATATTTTATCATTTTCCTACAGTCCTAATATTCAGAAAGAATAAACACAATTTTAATTATAGTTTGGTACTACAGGACCGTTAGGGCTTGATCCATGTAGATTGGTGGTGTGAGTTATTACGGTACAGTAGTGTTGCTATCTTCAGACAAGGGATTTAATTCTTTGGCTGATGAGACTGACTTTTCTGTTTCCGTGATGACGCACACTGTTTACATATTCGGATTGAGTCGTATATTATTATAGTACCAATAATTTACTATTCTCTTGCACTTTCAATTTCTTATTTGTTTCCTGCGGTCCTAATATTTAGAGTGAATAAACACAATTTGGATTATAGTCTGTACCTACCAACACCAGATAAAAGATCTATTTTTCTGTCCTATTTTCTTGTAATTGTAATAATCTATTAATTGTATTTCTAATATTTTATTATCTACTTACAGTCTTAATATCTAGAAATAATAAACACATTTTAAATTATATTTTGGCACTAAGGGAAAAGTATGTCTTAATCTGACTAGATTTGGGAATCCGAATACATTGCAGTTACCATTATTAGACAAAGGATCCAGTCCTAGGACTATTGAGGAATACTTTCTATTTCTTTATTTTCAAACACTTTTGTTCAGTTTAGAATGTATCATATTTTCTAATATCTCTAGTATTTTATTGCCCTCTTGTATTTCAAAAAAATATTTTTTCCACCTGTCCTCATATGTAGAGCAAATGAATAGATGTTAGATTATAAATGGTAATTACGGTAAAGGTAGACCTTAACCGAATTATTTTGGTTCTGTGTGTTGTTTCGAATCCACTGAAGTTAACTTAATTAGATAAAGGATTTAATCCTTGGTCTGTCGACGCTAACCTTTTTGTTTTATTATTGACGCAAACATCTGTTTTGAGTGGATCGTGACGTATTATCTTATAGTCCTAATAATTTATTATTTTTCTTATTTAAAAAAACTTTGAGAGAAAAAGTACTCCTTGGATTATAGTTTTGAACTACGTAAATGTAAGTTTATATCCGATTAGGTTGATAGTTTTTGTAGTTTCAAAGACAGGATAAATGACTTCATCAGAAAAAGGATTCATTCCTTTGTTCTAATTACTTTTGCTTTCCTGTTTCTGTATTGACACACAATTTTTGATTCGATTGCTCTAAAAATATTATCCTTTTCTTATAGTTCTAATATCTTATTTTTTCCAGTTTTAATTTCATTTTAAATTTCGGTTGAAACTACGGAAAATGAGTCTTGATCCGGCTCATTTGTTGATTTGTGTGGTATCTATAGTATAGTTGTTACCCCATTTTCATTCCAATCAGAATTTCTTTTTATTTGATCGAAGAGGTATGGTTTAGTAGTAATGAACACGTGGCCGAAACTACTGCTACGGTGTTTATCTGAAGAGGCCCGTCTGAGTACCATCCTCTTTCCATTTCCATTTGGTCTAACCTTTGTGGTATTCATTTGGTCTAACCTTTAAGGTTTTCATTCCTCTAACTGGGTCCATCAAATTAATATATTTTAGCGTAGAAATCAAGCCTTGAAATACCCTAAGATGTAAAAGTATTTATTGATGACGTCACAGAGACGAGTCGACAATTTTTAACAAGTCAGCTAGGGAATCTTAAGCAAGCAAGCAAAGAAATATTTTAAAGATGATTTCACAAATACAGAGTAATATATATTTTTATAATCTGTTTAATATCTTCAATGAATAATATTAAATTAAATAATAAAATATTTCTTCGCCACATAACCTCCTCCTATAAAGAGCATCGACCCGATGCTCAGAAGGAGACTTACATCCTCAGTCTCAAGGCTCGAGAACGGGTGATAGGGCCTGAGATCTCTTCGCGGGTTTGTGGTTGTTGTGTTCGTTCAGTGGGGATGTCTTCTTCCTGGAAGTTTGTCGAGTCATCTTCTGGGTCCTATTCTAGGTGGTCCTCCTGGGTTTAAATATGTTTTCATCCTACAAATGTGAACTAAATATTTTGTTTCACGACGACCTTGCTGGTTTCCGAATGTTTCAACTTCATAGGTCACATCAGATATTTTTCGGGTTAATTTGTATGGGCGAAGTAACGTCTCATTAGTTTTCCCGAATATCCCACTTTACGCACAGGGATAAAGATTCATACAAGATCTCCAGGCTGATAAATTATATTTCTGTGATGGGCGTCATGGCGATGTTTATTGATATCTTGAGATCTCATGTAGTGGATACGTGCCATGTTTCGTGCTTCTTCGGCTCTCGCCCCTAGAGTTTGAATGGAGAATTTGGCAACTTCCATGGATTCACTTGTGGGTAGGGCTTTAGTTATCGCATATTTCGTTAGGTAGTCCATACATACAATAATCCAACGGTTGCCACTTTCTGATGTTGGAAATCTCCCCAGATCTATTCCTACCCTTTCAAAGGCAACCTCAGGTAAGGGTATTGGCTGTAAGTGCCCTGAGAGGAGTTGGGGCTGATGTTTACGCCTCTGACAATCTGAACAGTCTGCCACATACCTTCTAACCGTTCTATACATTCCGGGCCAGTAATACCTTTTTCTTATTCGGTCATAGGTCTTAGTAAATCCGAAGTGACCAGCCGTGGGTGAATCATGGAATTTTTCAGTAGTTTCTGCCTTAAATGGCGAGGAACCACCAAAAGTCATGGTTTCCCCATTGGATCATAATGTTTTCAGTAGAGCGTGTTATCGATTTTTACAAAGGAATTATTAGTAGTACTTTGTAATTGGTCAGCGATTTTTTTAAGAGCTTGATCATTCATCTGCTCTTCGCTAAAGTTCTGAAAAGTCACTATGCTTGGAATATCTTCCTCCAGATATTCACTGTATTCTAATGGACTTCTTGATAAGCAGTCTGCGTTCTGATGTTTCCTTCCGCTCTTATACACGACAGTGACGTCAAACTCTTGCGGCCGAAGTGCCCATCTTGCTAACCTCCCACATGGGTCTTTGAGGTTGGTCAGTCAGCACAAAGAGTGGTGGTCTGTAACAATAGTGAACGGCTTTCTAAAGACATATGGTCTAAATTTATTGATTCCCCAAATGATGGCAAGGCATTCCCTTTCTGTGGTTGAATAATCTTTTTCTCCCTTATTTAAGGTTCTGGATGCAAAAGCAATGCCTCTTTCCTTTCGCTTTTGTATCTGCACTAATACTGCTCCTATTCCGTAGTTGCTTGCGTCAGTGTGTATTTCGGTTGATGACGAGTAATTAAAATGTCCAAGAGCGGGTTCGGAAATTGACGCTGACTTGAGAGCTTCCAATGCATTTTGCTTTTCCTGGTTCCAATTAAATGCCGAGTCTTTCTTCAAAAGGACACTGAAGCGTTGGGCTACGTGGGCATAATTGGGTATGAAATGGCGGTAGTAGGATGAAAGGCCAAGAAAACTTCTAACTTCCTTCAATGACCTTGGCGTAGCGAAGTCGCGGACTGCTCAAATATTTTCTTGGTCGGGACGAATTCCATTTTCACTCACCTCATGTCCAAGAACCGTTAAAATTTTGCACCAAACTTGCATTTCTTGGAATTGAGACATAATCCAGCTTTTTAAGGCAATTTTAAACAGGCTGAAGGCGTCTTAGATGTTCTTCAAAATCATCTGAAAAAACGATGATGTCGTCGAGGTAACACAAACAAATGGTCCACTTCAGACCCTTCAGAAGATTATCTATCATTCGTTCGAAGGTAGCTGGAGCATTACATAACCCAAATGGCATTACTTTGAACTCGTACAGTCCATCTGGAGTTATAAATGCTGTCTTCTCACGGTCCGATTCTTCTACGTCGATTTGCCAGTACCCTGATTGTAGGTCAATGGAAGAATAAAATTTAGCTCCCCTCAAGCAGTCTAACGTGCCGTCGATCCTTGGGAGAGGGTAGACATCCTTTTTGTTTTATTTTGTTAAGGCGGCGGTAATCGACGCAGAATCTCCAGCTTCCAGCCTTTTTTTTTTTATTATCAATACTACAGGTGAGGCCCACGGACTTTCAGAGGGTAGAATGATGTCAAGTTTTTCCATCTTGTTTACCTCATCCTGAATAATTTGGCGTTCTCTTGGTGCAACTCGGTAAGGTCTTTGTTTGGTCGGTAATGGTCTCCAGTGTTAATTCGGTGTTTAACATTGACGTCCTTGAATTGTTTTCTTTTACTAAATTCGAAAATATCCGTATAGTTTTTTAACAAATTTCTTTTTTTTTAATTTGATAATCAAGTGAATCATCTATAAAAAAATCCGAGATTTTTGGTTCTTCAGAATGTTCCGCCTAGAGTACATAATTGACTATCTTCGGTGACAACACTATTGGCTACGTGCATCCCCAGTGGGATTAGTTTCGGATATGGACTCCAATTCACCACCCAAAGTTTACCTCGGTTATTGATAAGTGAAATGACAGAGGAGGGAGCCGTCAGTTCTCTTTCCAGCAATAGCTCTTTTCGACATTCTGCCACCACAATTGCGTCATTAGGAATGTCACGACTTGCTACTTCTATTAACTGAATAGAGACGGGTTCGATTCTATATTCCAATTCCAAATAGAGAGGGGAGCTGTTCTTAGGGGAATCCTCAAAAAGACATTTTTCTAAGAAGAGTGTGTCGTCAGCTGAATCAATTATCGCCCTAGATAACTTCAAAAAGTCCCAACCAAGAATAACTTCGTGACTACAGTCTTTTATAACGACAAATTCAAATCTTTCCTGTAGTCCATTCAAGTCTAGTTTCAGTGAGCAGCGTCATTTTGGTCTTACAATTTTACCGTTGGCTACTCATAATATGACGTCAGTTTCTGCAAACATTATTTTTCTTAAAATACAATATAACGCGGCTGATGATTGTAAAGCGAAAATTGCAATTATACCGCGAATGTTTCTTTTAAACAAAAAACGAAATTTATTTCAAAGAGAAATAGCGATTATTTCTAACTTTAAGGATGAAGTATGATAGGATGAATCGTGAAGAGTAATGACAAACGGAAAAATAAAAGTGTCCAGGGATGGGAATCGAACCCACTGTGTTCCACTTACCGGGCAGATGCCATGTCCACTAGGCTACCCTGGACATATTTTTCCGTTCGTAAATATTATATAAAGTAATTTAAAATACAATATAACGCGGCTGATGATTGTAAAACGAAAATTGCAATTATACCGCGAATGTTTCTTTTAAACAAAAAACGAAATTTATTCCAAAGAGAAATAGCAATTATTTCTAACTTTAAGGATGAAGTATGATAGGATGAATCGTGAAGAGTAATGACAAACGGAAAAATAAAAGTGTCCAGCGATGGGAATCGAACCCACTGTGTTCCGCTCACCGGGCAGATGCTATGTCCACTAGGCTACCCTGGACATATTTTTCCGTTCGTAAATATTATATAAAGTAATTTAAAATACAATATAACGTGGCTGATGATTGTAAAACGAAAATTGCGATTATGTTTCTTAGTTTGAATCAGAACCTCTCAGAAATGACAGAATATGAGGCTCCTGAGTCGACGAGGGCACGCCTCATTTTTCCTTCTATTTTAAAGTCTATGTAATTTTCTTTTAATCCTAATGTAGTCGATAAGGGAGGATTTATAAATTTTGCGGCCTTACCTACAAAATAGGACGCATCTTCTAGTTTTCCTGACGGGAACGGCGAGGCGACTGGCTGAGTCTTCTATCAGGAGACGAATGTTGTCCTTTTCGGCCAGTGTAAGGAGAGGGGCTTCGGTAGCGGCGTATATTTTCTCTTGGCAGGTCGTCGTTGGGCTCTTGGCTGCTCCGAGAATTATAGAATGTTCTAGGCTCTTGACAATCTCTCTGTTTGTAATTCCAAGTTTGTTCTCTTTCATATTCTCTCCTCCTGTCACGGCAGTAGCGCACGACGTGGCCAGGGCGTCCGCAGTGGAAACAGATTGGCTCACCTTCCGTGGTTCGCCATTCGTTGGTATCGCGTCTTCCGTTTACTTGTTTCGGCTGCTGCGGGCTAGGTTGGAAATTTCTGGGTTGAAACTCGTACCTAGGGCTTGGTAATGGCCTTGGCGCTCTATTTTGAGGAAACTTCTAGATATTGGCGCAATGGTGTTTTTCAATTTCTTGCTGCACTATATGTTCAATTGCAGAAATTTCTGGTTCTTCTAGAGGAGAGGCTAATGCTCGCTGTACCTCCTCGCGAACCATTTGCCTAATCATAGATGACATATCTGCTCTGTTATCATGATCACTGAGAGACGACACATTTGGTAGTCGCTCGTACCTGGTTGGGGTCACTCGCTTTCAATGTAGCGATTCAATGCGGCGACATTCGGTGACGAATTGTTCAGTGGTATGTGCATTTCTTGGGAGAAGTGCCTGGTAGAGCTCCTCTGCTCTCCCTTTCATCAAATGAGTTATTTTATCTTCTTCATTCATATGAGGGTCTACCTCTTTGCAGAGGCGCAGGACGTTTTGAATATAAAATTCGGTGCTTTCACCTTTTAATTATGCGCGATTTTTTAAGGTTTTCTCTGCTCGCAACCTCAAGTTTTCGTTTTTTTCGAAAACTGATTTTAACTGGGATATGAAATCCTTCCATGTCAGGATGCTTTCCTCATTGTTCTCAAACCATTTGAGAGCAGTGCGGGTCAAATAAAAGTAAACGTTGGCGAGACAAAGTGTTTCATCCCATTGGTTGTGCTTCGCCACACGTTCGTACTTTTTCAACCAGTTATGGGGATCTTCAGCACTCTCACCAGAGAACATTGAGCAAAATGTTAAGGTTTCTTTTTCCTTAACAGAAAAAGGCCGTTCTTCAGAGGACTGTATGAATTTTAACTACCTAGGCGTCACCCCAATGGTGATTCCAACGCCTCAGCCAAAGAGAGAATAAAGGCACGACCAAAATTACTATTCACACTCACTTTTATTTTCAACCACACTATATATACACTAGAATACACACACGTGACCAGTCACTCCTGGTCAAATACAAACATTTACAGAGTATATTAAAATAATAATAATAAACTCTAACATTCCTCCCCGAGTTGATGGGTCACATCAAGTTCCGGAGGGGCCACCGGAAGCAGCACCAGCCTCACCAAGGGTCTTCGGAGCACTCCAAGTCTATGCTGGATTCATTTCTCTTCATGCAAGGTATTTTTGAAGATATGGCTTTAGGGATCTTTGTTTGAGCTCCTACCTCTACATCGCTTGAAGCCCCCACTTCAGAACCCTCCACATCAGGAGGCCCTGAAGGTTGAGAATCCTCAATGCAGACTTTTCGTTAGAATCCTCCACTGCAATTTCTGGAACCTCTTGAGAACCTTAAGCTTTACCTCCTGAAGAATCAGGATCCGATGGTGAGGCATCGTCTGCAGGCCCAGAGGTATCGTCTGAAGGCTTAGGTGTATCGTCTGAGGGCCAGAGGTATCGTCTGAAGGCCCAGAGGTATCGTCTGAAGGCCCAGAGGTATCGTCCGAGATCTCAGAGGTATCGTCTGAAGGCCCAGAGGTATCGTCTGCAGGCCTAGAGCAGTCATAGGACTCTGAAATCTTATTTAGATATCTCAAACCACTTAATATAATTTTCCTATAATCTACCGGATTCGCAATCCTTTCCAGTTTAGCACTTTTACCAGACTTTTCTGGAGACTTGACTCCTAAATTAAGATTTTTCGCTGGAGTAGGCACTTGCCCCTTGGAGAACTGGCGAGTATATAATATTGGAGTTATTACAGTTCCAGAAACAGTTTCCTTCGATACAAGTTGCATTTTATTGTTTAATGAGCTTGGGAGGAGTTGGAGTTATTTTTTTTACTGGATTAGAGGGTCTATTGCTTGTAGAGGATTGTTGGGGTTCTTCTTCTTCATTTGTTGATATTTCTATAGTACTTGGATTAGGCGTCATGGCATGTTCTACATTCCTTTGTTTGCGCGACATTTTGAAAAAAATAGTTTTATAAAATTTGAATAATTTATAAAGCAATTAGGTTGAAAGTTCTGTCGACTTATTGTTATGAATATTTTGTTGTTGTTGTTAGATAAAGGGTTGATAAGACAAAGGATCGATAATATAAAGGGTTGGTGCAGTCGTGATAAAAAAAAAGGTAATTATTTACCGTCAAATAGCTTTTATTTTCAATTACCCGAAGAAAGATTACACATTAGAGTTATTTTCACATTATATAGAATTTATAAAGTTAATCCTATATTAATTATTTAAAATAATAGATATGTTAACTACGCATATTTACAACAAAACTGAAAGTCTTTCTAAAAACGATGATAACAAAAGTAAAATTATCAACTAATAAAATAAAATATATATATTTTTAAAATATAGAAATATTTGATTTTTAGATTATATAATAAATATATATATGGTACTATGGTAATTTAAACCAACAACCCCATATTGTATATAACTTATAACAAGATTTTCATGTTGTATAATAGAAACACATCTGTAAATGATTATACGCATTATTGACATGTGTCAATACATCATCATATGTAATGTACTTTGTACAAACTGAGGATAAATAAATAAAACTCTGTAATAGATTAAAAGTTGAGCTGAAGCAAGAGATAGAAATCAAAAACATCTAAAATCGAGATAGATGTATCAGTCCTAAAACAACAAGGTCTAAAGATGGAAACTGCCACGGCGCCAGCGTTCAATTTCGCCCCTGATCCACCCTCGTGTGCATCTGCTGAAATGCAATACTTCTTTTCTCGGAAAAGATATATAAGCCCCCCGTCTTAGCCAAAAATACAGTCCCTTGATAGTTACTTCACTATCAGCGCGATCTCTCGTCGGTTGTCACCCAGGTTCTCCTCATCGACCATGTAGACCAGTAAGAACTCTTCTATCTCCATCTTTCGCTCCTAGCTCAACCTTTATCTGTTCACGGAACTTTCTTAGTGCAACTGTCTCTTCGTTTTTTATGTATGGACATTCCCAAGCTTTCCACTCTGCCTCGACCACGACTGCCTGTACTTTGTGAGAACTGTTAAAGGTCTTCCAAGGTGCAAAGAGGTACTGGAAAACTCCTTATCCTGACTGTTCCTCTCGGTCAACACAGTATAGCGAGAGTCAACAGGATCTCATCACATATATATTGTAATTTTAACATAACTATATAAGTTAATAGTCCTTATTCAAGCTTGTAACATATTAATTACCATTTATTCTGTTCATATATGCTATCACCACATATTTCATGTACTCAATTATAAATTTATTATTATAACTAAATTTTCTATTAATTTTGTTTATAGGACAGGCCATAGTTAAATTTGTATAACTCCATGAAAATTATAACATTACCAATTGCATTTAACCACTCTCAATTATTTAATTCAATATAATTAGAGAGACCACAAGAAGGGTAGATCATCGGGGGGAATTATTGTTGGGATTCGAAAAGCTATAAAAGAAAAGATTGAAAGGACTGAAATTGGAAAACAATGGATTATGATCTGTCTGAGGTTGGACGGTGAAATGCGAGTGTGTATGATCTTTGCTTACTTGCCACCAAACGAACACTATTTGACCAACTGCAAAAATTTACTCAACCAAATAGAAGGGAAAATAGTTGAAGGATATGAAGTTTTACTGGCTGGTGACTTGAATACACGAACGGGTGCAATGGAAATTCTTTATAATACATTATACCTTCCTTGCTACTTAATTACTAGACGCACTTCTAAAGATCCTGTAATATCTACGCATTCAGAACAATTCATAGATAGATTGGATAATAATACTCTCACAATTTTGAACGGCAGAACAAGGGGTGACAGAAGTGGTAACTACACATACATATCAGCACGGGGATCCTCGGTGGTAGACTACTGTATTGTCTCCCATGGGCTGTTAGGTTACGTACATGACCTATACATCGAGGGATTACCACATTCAGATCACTTACCTCTAATTATAAAAATGGATATGAGTTGGGGACCGAGACAAGTGACGAACCCGACTTCACGGGTAAAGAAAAAATATATATGGTTACCCGAAAGAGTAACGCTATTTGTAGAGGACTTAGGAGGAGCTTATGGATCTTGGAATAACTCGATTGAGAAAATAATGAACAACATGGTTAATCACAGATCAAAAGCGCAATGGTACAAAATGGTATGCAAATTGAAATAAAAGCGAATAACTGTCGAAGCCCTGGTTTGATCATGAGTGCTACATAGCGAAAAATATTATGAAAACAACTCTGACAAAATATATTAAATATAATAGGGATCTAGATCGTTTGGAATTTGTTAAAACAGGGAACAAATATACATCGATTATTAACAATAAAAAGAAAAAATACTTTTGTGAAATACAAGAAAAATTAAATAATACATACGATTCAAGTGAATTCTGGAAAACAATAGCTCGCTTCAGAAAAAGAAACTATACACAGGGCAATATCTCAATATCGGACTGGCAGCAATTTTACAATAAACTCCTGGATACAGAATCAATACCAGATTACGAACCCGTTACTATGACTTTCCTAAATACAGATAATGAGCTAACTAAATGCATAACTCTTAATGAAATAAGCAAAGAAATTTCTCGAATAAGGCATGGCAAGGCGGCTGGTTTTGACGACATAATGAATGAAGCAATAAAGGCCCTCCCAAAAGATTATCTAATTTCCTTAAAGGATATATTCAATAGAATTTTGAGAACGTCTGAATTTCCGACAACATGGTTGAAATCAGTTATTCAACCAATTTTTAAGAATGGTGATCCAGACGACCCCTCTAACTATCGAGGCATAGCGCTCTTAAGCAATATAGCAAAATTATTTACATCAATACTCAAATCTCGTCTAGGCAGTTGGATCGAAAGGAGAAATATAGTTCCTGAGAACCAGGCGGGATTCAGGGCCGGCCACTCTTGTCAAGACCATATATTCACTCTATTATCCCTGATTCAAATGACTCTAAGCCGAAAGAGAAGGAAATGCTACATGTTCTTCGTGGATTTGAAAAAAGCCTTTGACACAGTGCCCCACTCATTATTATGGAGAAAACTGGTAGATGCAGGTCTCAACCACCGTTTTGTTAACTTAATTAAAGATTATTACACAAATATGACAGCGGTAGTGCGATGGAACAATTCATTCACTGCGCCAATAAAGGTGCGTTCAAGAGTTTTACAAGGGGAGCCGATGTCACCGTATTTATTTATACTTTTTATAAATGATTTAATCGGTCTCTACAATAATTCAGATTTACCGGGAATATATCTCCCAAATTATGGATATGTTCATATTCTACTATACGCAGACGATATTGTCTTGATTGGAGAATCCAAAAATAACCTTCAAATAAAAATCAATATGCTAAGCAAATATTTTGAAACAAATTTATTAACCCTGAATGAAAATAAGTCAAAAATAGTAGTTTTCAGAAACGGCGGTCGATTAGCACAAAATGACAAATGGTTTTGGGGTGAGCGGCAACTGTCTGTTACTACGAAATATCTATACTTGGGATATCCGCTTACAAATGCAAATTCGCCAAACAAGGTAGCGTCACACTACAAGGGCAAAGCCCTGGCAGCAATTGGCGCTGTGTGGCAAGTTCTGACAAAATATAAGATGAACTCTCTAAATGCGGCAATGAGATTACTTGATTCGACGGTCTTGCCTCACATGCTATACGCCGCACCCTGCTGGGCACTCAACCAAGGTAGTTGACCAGGTTCAGAACATTTTCCTAAGACGCTACCTAAATTTACCAAAGTATACCCCGGGCTTTATGCTAAGAATGGAGTGTGGACGAGTATCACAGGAAGTTATCATAACTAAACAGGTCCTGAGATTTTGGGTGAGGATTATGAAAATGGAGGAGAGTAGGTTGCCCCGGGCATGTTTGTCACACCTATGGACATTACACAGCAATCAAAGGGCTGGTTTAACCTTTGTCGAAAACCTGTCAACCATTTTAGACTCAAACGGTTTTTCGTTCCTGAAGGGTTGTCCGGATTACACTGCAATACTGACTGAAATCCCTGCTATTATTCGAATAGCAACCGAACAAAGCATCCAAAGCGACATGGCGAAAATCCTAAATACTTCACATTACAGTCACTTCAAATACCTAAAAAATTCAATTACAGCAGAACGATATTTATTCACAACTATTCCTCTAGCAATTAAAATATTTTTTGCATAACTGAGACTCCTATGGACGATCTTCCCAGAAAATCGTTCAAAGCGCTGGAAGATTGATTTGACTCTAACTTGCGATCTGTGTAAAAACAGAATCCAAGACGAAATTATGCATATAATATTTGGATGCTCTTGCTTAGAGAAACAGAGGAAAGAAATTTTGGGTGACTTACCCTGGTTTCAACCTGACTGCCAACAAATTTGCAGCTGGATGAACACACTGATGGTTGATCAGGGTCTCTCCCTCGGTTTATATAAATTCTACAAGGCCGCAGTCAAAGTCCGTTGGAGAATAATGGATTCGCCGAATGTCGTGGTTTGCTTGGAGGAAGAAGGCGAAGATTGAACGCGGCTGATTCCACACTAGCCCTCTCAATGATATCCTAACCTTGACATATCCTAAACATTGGTACTTTAATTTAAATATTTATTCATGTATGGTTCCTTTTGCTCTGTATGTTTATTTTTTGTATATATGGTTATATTTATTTTTGTTTGTTTTTTCTTTCTTCTCTCTTTTCTTTTTCCTTATTACCTCTTGTATTCTAGTTTTTACTTTTGAAACATCTTCCCTTGCTAAATCCTGTAGAGGGGAATCATGTATAGGGCTGGATGCCCCAATAAAAAGGCTTGTGTGTTTGTGTGTGTGTGTGTAATTCAATATAATTATTCAATGAAAATATTTTAAACAGATTTTTACTACTTTATATTTTCAAAACATCATTTAGTTGCCTAGCTGGCTTGCTCGATATACTCTATCTCTAGATAGTTTGGGTTTACTTGTTGATAATTTTCAACTAATCGTACTGATATAATCAATAAATACTTCACATATTAAGATATTTCAAGACTCGGATTCTACGCTACAACTGGTGGAGAAGCTGGATCGATACCCATTCAGAAACAAAAAAAAAAAAAAAACGGATAATTGATTCGGTTAAGCAAAAAGAAGCGACCGATAAACATTAAGAAAAAGGCAATAACTCAGAGAGGTTCAATTTTTGTACAACATCTACCTAGAAACCTCTCAATGTTCTCTGGTGAGGGTGTTGAAGATCCCCGTAATTGGTTGAAAGAGTATGAACCTGTGGCGAAGCTAGACCAATGGGATGAAACCCTTTGTCTCGCCATCTTTACCTTTATTTGACTGGCACTGCTCTCAAATGGTTTTAAAACAATGAAAAGAGCTTCCTGACCAGGGTGGAGTTCATCTCACAATTAGAAAATGTATTTAGGAAAAAATAAAATTAAAAGCTGCGATCCGAGAAAATACCCAAATCTCGCGCATAATTAAAAGGTGAGCAGCGAATTTTACATTCAAGACGTCCTGAGATAGATCCTCATATGAATGAGGGAAAAAAATATTTCATTGATGTGTAAAAGGGATAGCCGAGGAGCTCTACCAGGCGCTTCTCCCGAGAGATGTACATACCACTGATCAATTCGTCACCGAGTATCTCCGCCTTGAAGGGCTACATCATAAGCGAGTGATCCCAACGAGGTATGAGCGACTACCAATTGTGGCGTCTCTCAGTGATCATGAAGACAGGGAAGATCTGTCATCTATGATTAGGCAAATTGTTCGAGATGAGGTATAGCGGGCATTAGGCTCTCCACGAGAGGAACCAAAAATTGCTACTATCGAAGAAATGGTCAAGGAGGAGATTGGAAGAATCCTGGCGCCAATCTCAAAGTCTAGGAGAAGTCCTCCTCAGAAGGAAAGAACCTTACAGTTTTTTAATTCTAGATACGAGGCCCAAACGATACGACCGCACCCTGAACCTCTGTGTCGAAAAGAAGGTGGATGACTTGACAAAAACGAATGGCGAACAACTGAAGGAAAGCCGATGTGTTTCTGTTGTCGTCCGCTACTGCCGGATAGACAGAGACAAAACGAGGAAAAGCGAAACGAATACAGTGGTTCCTCGAGATACGAGCGCCCCAACATACGAGGCTTTCGAGATACGAGCCGACGAGCAAGTTAATTTTTGCTTTTAGTTACTAGCGAAATTCGAGATACGAGTTCGGTTCGGTAGTAACACGCAGTCGCGCCATCACGATCAGTTAGCAGCGTGCTTCCGCTGTGATAAGTTGTGTTTTGTGTTCGCGTTTTGTGTTGCGTTTACATTTACAGTTTTAGTTCATTTATTTTTATAACCATGGATCGGAAGAAAGTTTGTAAAAAGTCAAGTGCTAAGAAAAAGATGATGAGTATTGAATTAAAACGTGAAATTATAGAAAAACATGAGCAAGGTGTTCGAGTTGTTGACTTGTCGAGGCAGTATGGCCGTAGTACGTCCATGATATGATCTGTGCTTAAACGGAAGGAATCGATAAAGAGTGTAACGCCGGCTAAGGGCCTTACGATGGTTACATTGGTTTTGAGGAATCTGAGGAGTAGGTTATTACTACAAGTGAGATAAAGGAGATCTTAGGAATGTGGGAGAGAGTTTCACAGTTCGTGGAAAAAAACACCCAGAAAAAGTTGCAACAGGTCGTGCATCTGACCTTTTTAATGACACTTGCCTAACTCATTTCGGGAATATTCTGAAAGGGAGGAAGAAACAAACCTCCTTGGACATGTTTTTTTCTAAACGACCTACAGGTGAAAGCGAGAAAAATGTAGCGAAAAAGGCAAAGACCAGTGAGGATATCTAATTTATTTATTTACGTTCTCTTTTTTGTTTTTGTGCAATAAATATTTGATATTTATAAATACGTTTTTATTATTTAAAACCACGTAACAAAAATAACTGGGGTGACATTTTGGAGGTTGAAACGGATTAATGGTAGTTCAATTGTTTTGTATGGGGAAATTTGCTTCGAGATACGAGTAATTCAAGATACGAGCATGGTTGCGGAACGAATTAAACTCGTATGTCGAGGTACCACTGTACTACCAAAAGAGACAAGAACCAAGGACGTTCTATAACTCTCGAACTGAATTTTATGAGCAAAAGAATGATGTACAAAAAAAAATGCAAGCCGCTTTCGAAGCCCCTCTCCGAACCCTGGTCGCAACGGAAAATTTTCGTCGTCTGCTAGGATATCCAGCCAGTCGCCTCGGCGTTCCCAACAGGAAAATTATAAGATGCGTCCTTATTTTGAGGAAAGGCCGCAAAATTTAGAAATCCTCTCTTGTCGACTACATTAGAATTTAAAGAAAATTACCAAGGCATTGATTTTGAAGGGAAAATAACGCGTGCCCTTGTCAACTCAGGAACCTCATATTCTGTCATTTCTGAGAGGTTCAGACTTAATCTAAGAAAAATAATGCTTGCCGAAACTGACGTCACATTACGGGTAGCCAAAGGAAAAATCATAAGACCAAAAAGGCGCTGTACTCTGAAACTGGACTTGAATGGACTAACTTTGAATTTGTCGTTATGTAAGACTGTAGTCACGAAGTTATTCTTGGTTGGGACTTTTTGAAGTTATCCAGGGCGATAATTGACTCAGCTGACGATACACTTAGAAAAATGTATTTTTGAGGAGACTCCTAAGAACAGCTCCCCTTTCTACTCGGAATTGGAATAGAGAATAGAGCCCGTCTCTATCCAGCTAATAGAAGTAGCGAGTCGTGACATTCCTAATGACGCAATTGTAGGGGCGAAATGTCGAAAAGAGCTGTAGTCGTATAATAATCTATTTTGTATTATACTTTGTGTTTTGTATATAGTAGAATTGAGATATTCGTTGATATAAAAAGTGAGATGTATGTAAATATTAGAATCGTTGATATAAAAAGTGAGATGTATGTAAATATTAGAACTCTTAAAAAATATATATTTTTTTGTAATCTTGTGGTAGAGTAAACTTTAATTTTTGGTTGCATATTTTTTCCTTATTTTTAGGATAGCAAACAGCAACCACCATTGGTGAGCCGTATTATTTGTTTTTCTCGAAAAGATGGAAGATAAAATAGAACATGCAAGAATGGAAGCTGAGTCTACTCAAGAAATTAATAAGGTAAAAGCATTAAAATACCTCCATTTTGGACTGATAAGCCGGAAATTTGGTTTTATCAAGTTGAAGCTCAATTTAACATAAATGCGATAACATCCGAAGAAAGAAAGTTTAATTACTTAATTGCACAACTTGAGCCAAAATACATTGAAAATGTTTGGGATATAATTACTCTCGATAGTAAATTTAAATACACTGAATCTAAAACACGCCTTTTAAATATGTTTAAAGATAGTGAAAGTGTTCGAATTAAAAACTTATCTCAGGAATAGAACTTGGAAATATGAAGCCAAGTCAATTGTTACAAAAATTGAGATCTTTAGCCACTTCTAATTTAATTAAGACCTTATGGCTGGAGAAATTACCTGGCTCAATGAGAAACATATTCCTTGTAAGTGATGAAGATGTGACAAAATTAGAATCTATGACGGATAAGATTATGGACATGACTTTTTCTCCTGATGTCTGTGAGGCTAGTTCTTCACAAATCTCTCATAATGTTATGGAGAACCTGTTAGAAAAAATATTTTCACTTAATAACAAGTATCTGAAATTAACCTATTAAGATCAAGGCTGTTGTGTCGCCTCCCAGTATTAGTCACAACACGCAGCCGATGTCTACTGGTCAATTTCTCTTTAATTGCACCGTTAATGTCATATATATACAAATATATATTTACATATTAATAATAAAAACATGCAAAATACATACAGATATTTAACAATTTACATACACAACACATCTCCCCTCTTAATAGTAGTGCAGCCGGTCTGGCGGTCTTCTGGATCGCTGCGGTCTTGGACTGCGCACAGGGACAGAGACAGCCGCAGCAGCAGGGCCCGGTTCTGGTTCTGGAGTGTCCTCTTGTGCTGAAGACTCCGCTCCTTTCAATTCTTCGTCCACCTCCGGGGCTTCTTCCATTTTATTCTCCTGTCCTCCCAGCCTAGGGTGATCTCTAGAACTGCCAGGAAGTATAAATTATCTTGATGTACCCGGCAATACCAAATCTCTCACTTCAGGAACTTCTTTCTTGATAACTGGCCTTAGTTGATTTATGTGTCTTTTCACATAACGGCCTTCGTCTTCTATAAGGTAATGTCGGCTGCTCAGTAGTTCCATGATCCTGCCCCTTTTCCATTTTGGTCCGTTAGCAAAACTCCGGAAATACACATCAGAGCCGACCGAAAAATGCTCTTGCTTCCTCACGGCATCATGGTACACCTCTCCCACCTTCGCCATTTTCTGAATCAAATTTGAAAATCTTGATCTTAAACTTCTTTTCATTAAAAGTTCAGCGGGAGACTCTTTTAATACCGTTTGAGGAAAAGCTCTATGGGTGAATAAAAATCGCTGTAGATTGATTTCTATACTGTCCTTTCCTTGGTTCTTTCGTAAAGAGTTTTTGAATTCACGTACATAACGCTCAACTAAGCCATTAGTACAGGGATTGTACGGACTCGTTTTTGTGTGTCTTATTCCATTTATTGTTGTAAATTCTTCAAATTCACTTGAGACAAATTGTCTGCCATTATCGGTTACCAAAATTTCAGGTAATCCAAATCTGGCAAAGATCTCCCTAAGATGTCCTATGATAGTCTTGCTCGTAATGTCCTTTATGATGACAATCTCCAGCCATTTGGTGTACGCGTCTACAAGGACCATAAACATTCGTCCCATAAAGGGACCTGCTAGATCTAAGTATAGACGGTGCCACGGCTTCTCAGGCCAAGTCCACTCTGAAATGGTGGGGACGGCGGCATACTTGCAGATTCTTGGCATATTCTGCAATCTCTAGCCAACTCTTCTATGTTTTTATCTATGCCTGGCCACCAAAAATACCGTCTTGCAATCATTTTCATTTTCACCATCCCTAGGTGCATCTCATGTAAATCGTCCAAAATTAAGGATCTTAATTTCCGGGGAATTACCACTCTTTCACACTCACAACTTAATTCGTATTTTATTCTATAATAGGAATAAAGTGGATTTTCCTGCGATACCTTTGGAATTTGCCAATTATTTTTCCTAACATTTCTCAACACAATTGATAGTATTTTATCCCGGCGTGTCTCAATTGCCACATCCTGGTATGAGAAGGGGACCTCACTCATTTTCCGAAGGAGAAGCACCTGATCCTCATCCAAAGATTCCGTGGTCTTTGAGCCTAAAGGTAAACGTGATAAGTCGTCTGCATTGCCATTATCATCAGTTTTTCAAAATTCCACAGTGTATTTAAATGCAGCTAATTTTAAAGACCACCTCTTAATTCTTGATGCAGCACATATGGGGGTCGGTTTCGGGGGGGGGAAAAATGTGCATTAAAGGTCGGTTGTCTGTGACCAACACAAATTCAGGTCCCAATAAATATTGTCGGAATTTCTCACAACCAAAAATGATGCTTAAGGCCTCTTTTTCTAATTGAGAATACCGCCTTTCCGCTTTAGTTAGCGTTCTTGAAGCAAAACCTATAGGAGTTTCTTCCTTTCTTTCGTTCCTGTGACTCAGAACCACTCCTAATCCATAGCTAGAGGCGTCACATGCAAGGACTAATTCCCTAGTTGCATCATAATGTGCCAGCACCGACTCGTTAGTTAGCAATGCTTTGCATTTTGCAAATAATATACGGTGTTCGCTAGTCCAATTTCATTTGGAATTCTTTTTTAAGAGGTGATAGAAGGGCGCTAAAATATCTGCAATATTTCTTATAAACCTAGAGTAATACATAAGGAGACCTATAAAAGATTTCAATTGAGAAACGTTTGTAGGTTCAGGCGCCTCTACCACCGCTTCTATTTTACTACTTATGGGATGCAGTCCCTTTTTATCTATATTAAAACCTAAATATTCAACAGAATTCACTGCGAATTTGCATTTATCCTTGTTTAATCCTAAACCTTTTTCTTGCAGCCTTTTAAAGACCAATTCCAGCTTTTGCTCGTGATCCCTATGATCCTTTCCGGCTACCAGGATGTCGTCGATGTAGCAAGCCACTCCCGACATATCTGCAAATAGATTGTCCATTACTCTTTGGAACTTATTTGGTGCCACAGCCACTCCATAGGGTAACCTTTTAAAGGCAAATAACCCCTTCGTAGTATTAATGTTCACCACTCTTTTGGCCTCTTCAGATAACCTGACCTGCAAATAAGCTCTGGATAAGTCCAATGACGAAAACACTGTATTTCCAGACAATTTTGAAAAAATTTCGTCTATTGATGGCAGCGGGTACTTATCCAATTCTATGGCCTTATTTGCGGTGCATCTGAAATCGCCGCAAATTCTAAGGCTTCCATCTTTCTTCAGTACTGGTACTATAGGTGCGGCCCAGTTTGCATACTCAATAGGTTGTAAAATTCCCTCGTTAACCATACAATCGATTTCAGTTTCTACTTTTTTCTTCAAAGAAAAAGGCAAACTTATCGCCTTACAAAATACAGGAGTCGTATTTTTTTTAAAATAAAAATCAATATGGACGTTTTTTAAGCAACCTAATTCTTTGCTGAATAAATTAGCATACTTATTTATTATAACTTTGATATCGGACTCGCTTACTTGTCTAATGTTCAATAACCTAGAAAAATCAAGATATAAACTTTTTAGCCACTCTCGTCCCAACAAAACTATCGAAATATCTTCATTTACAACTATCAACCGCAAATTTTGATTTGCTTCCTTCACAAAAACTCTTCTCTCACCAATAATTTTTATTGGTTTTCCGCAAAAGGATTTCAACCTTAAAAAAAGATGGAGATAATTTATTATCCTTCCAGTATTTTTCATAAATTGTTTTCGGTATCAGTGTGACGGGACTTCCCGTGTCCACCACAAAACACAACTGGTACTCGTCAACATGTAGATTTATTTTTGCATCAGTATCACCTTGTACTGAATAAATAAATTCGTCCTGCATATATCTGCAGTCTGGCAATGATTTACCCGTTTTGCACACCCTGCTCAAATGTCCAATTCTTTTGCATTTAAAACAGGATTTTGATTTATGTGGACATGCAGGTGCCAGGTGAGAGTTTTTTTCGCCGCATCGGAAACAAATTGTCTCCCTTCTTTGCATACCGGGCCCATGCTGCCATCCCCTACGAGCTTCACTCTTTCTATTCCTCCTGGAACAATATCCATCTTAGCCTCTAGTCCATCCTGCAGCTCCTTAGCATTTTGTTCAGCTAGCTCAAACGAGACTGCTATAGAAAATACCCTGTCCAAGGTGATATCGTCATCCTCCTGTAACAATTTCTTCTGAAGGCTTTCCGACTTTATACCAGCCACAAAACGGTCTCGTAAAATGACCTCCAACATTTCACCAAAGGTGCAATCCATAGCCAAATGCCTGAGCTCACGCAGGTATTCTGAAACGGATTCATTTCCTAGTTGTATTATTTTTGAGAACCTGCATCGTTGAAGAATCACCTTCTTTCTTGGAGCTAGATGTAGTTTTATTCTTTGTACTAACAATTCATAAGGCTGTTCTCTCATTGTACTCGGGAAGAATAAATCATTGCCCAGTTTCAACATTTCTGAATCCAGCAGAGAAACAAAGATGGGTATTCTTTTTTTTTTCTTCCAATGCATTTGCCTCAAAGGCTGCTTCAAACCTCTGAACGAAAATCTCAAAGGATTCTTCCCCTGGTCTGAAGAAACCGAACGGTACAATCATTGAACTCCCAGACATACTGTTGGCTTCTCGTTCGCTTAGATTTCTGTTTTCCTCCACCTGCGAAAGTGCACTTGAACTGGTTCCCACAGGTCCTCGTCGCCAGTTGTTGTGTCGCCTCCCAGTATTAGTCACAACACGCAGCCGATATCTACTGGTCAATTTCTCTTTAATTGCACCGTTAATGTCATATATATACAAATATATATTTACATATTAATAATAAAAAAAACATGCAAAATACATACAGATATTTAACAATTTACATACACAACAAAGGCCATCATTTAGAACTCAACGCCAACGATCTAGATCCAGTAGCCGAATCCGTAGAAAATACGATCCAAATGGCAGCTTTTGTTATTATCACTTTCGATTTGGAGCTCGTTGTATTCCTGAAAAATGCAAGCCTCCTTGCAAGTGGGTAATAAGTAAGACGCAAAAATCAGGAAAACTCTAGACTGCAGTAGAACAGGCGGCAAATATCGTCTATTTATAAAAGATAAAATTTCTGGCCTACAATTTTTAATCGACAGTGGAGCTGATGTCAGCATTGTACCTCCTAATAAAAATGAAAAACGTAAAAAAGACTACAAGTTCTAGGCTGCGAATAGTTCAGAAATTGAAACCTATGGTGTCAAAATTTCAACCTTGGATCTAGGGTTACGCCGGGAATTTCAATGGCCATTTGTGGTAGCCAAGGTGAACAAAGGCATCTTAGGGGCTGATTTTCTGAACAAATTTAACTTACTTGTCGATTTAAATAAAATAAAATTAATTGACGGTATTACCAATTTAGCAATAAATGGAGTTATAACATCTATTACAGAAAATTATAATATAGTGACACTTTGCAATAATGTAAATTTTCAAAATTATTATCTAATTACCCTAATATAATCAAACCTGCATTATTTCCGACTAAACCAGAACATGATGTAAAACATTTCATAATAACTGAAGGACCTCCTGTACACTCAAAGGCAAGACAGCTTGATCCCAAGCGACTTGCGATTGCTAAGCAGGAATTTAAATTTATGTTGGAAAATGATATCACACGACCATCAAAATATCATTGGGCTAGTCCATTACATATGGTTGCCAAGAAAGATGGTTCTTTCGGATTATGTGGTGACTATAGACAACTTAATGCTAAAACTGTCACAGACAGATATTCTATACCAGGAATTGAAGAATTTGATCATATTTTAAAAGACGCCAAGATATTTTCCAAAATTGATTTGCTGAAATCCTATTTTCAGATACCAATCGAGGAAAAATATAATTGCAAAACAGCTGTTGTTACACCATTTGGACTTTATGAATATAATGTAATGAATTTTGGACTTAAAAATGCACCTTCATCTTTCCAGCGATTTATACATGAAGTTTTATGGGGCTTAGATTTTATCTTTCCCTATTTAGATGATATATTAATTGCATCGGATAGTGAGGTAGAACATTCTAGACATCTCAAAATTATTTTTGAAAGACTAAATAAATATGGTCTCAAAATAATCGTTTAGAAATCTATATTTGGTGTAACTGAATTGAATTTTCTAGGATATCTTGTTACACCAGAAGGTTCAAAACCTTTGCCTGATAAAGTACAAGCAATTGTTGACTACAAGTTACCTGAAACTGTTCATGACCTTCGAACTTTTCTAGGCATGATCAATTTTTATAGAAGATATTTGAAAGATGCGGCACAAACTCAAGCAATTTTACATGAATACCTTAGAGGTGCAAGGAAAAAAGAATAGCGTAAAATTCATTGGACAAAGGAAGCTCAGATTCAATTCGAAAAGTGTAAACAAAGTTTAATAAATGCAACCTTATTATCCTTTCTCCATCCTGAACTACCCCTGTCACTAAGTGCAGATGCATCGGATTCAGCAATTGGAGGGGTAATTCAACAAAAAGAAAATGGAATATGGAAACCAGTTGCATTCTTTTCAAAGAAGCTGAACAATGCTCAAAAGAATTTCAGCACCTATGATAGAGAACTTCTTTCAATTTATCTCTCAATTAAACATTTCAAATATTTGTTAGAAGGAAGAGAGTTTGTGATTTTCACAGATCATAGGCCATTAATATATGCTTTCGTGCAGAAATCTGAAAAAGCAACTCCAAGACTATTGCGATAATTGCAGTTTATATCACAACTAGACGAATGAGCCGGGCAACGCCCGGGTTTTACCCGAGTGCGTATATATTTTAAAAACGTTTTAATTCAAATACTATTCGTTACAATTATAAATTGGCGCCGTGGATGTCTCTCTTGTGAAACGTCCCGCCCCAAACTGTGTGTGTCTTGAAAATATAAAAATAAAAATGTGAATTTTCATAAAGATTTCATCATGTCGATTTTTTTTTTGCATTTCACCTACTAAATCGATAGAGATAATTACATTTACAACATGAACTTAGGTATATTGACTAAATAGAAAACTGCATAGTAATAAAGATCATTTTTTAAAGGCACCATATCGTTTTTTCCAATAAAATCGAAACAGAAAAAAAAAATTCCCAAAAAAATGACCCTATAACTTTCCGCAAGGTTCTAAATGGTCACACCGGCCAGTGAATATATAAGTAATTTGATAAATATATAGATTATTATTATTTATTTAAGTAACCCAGGTTCCTGGAGCGTACAGAAGTCGCCAACTACCCGGGATGTCCTTCTGACCTAAGTCTTCTTGGATTTATGTACAATGCCAGTGGAAGTCCAATTAATGAGGTGTTGCCAGGCAGATTTCTTTCTTGAGAGACCTTCCAGGGATGCTGGACATATGTTGGTGATACCTAGGAGAGTGGCCGTCTGGAATCTTTGGTATTGGAAGGTTGGGCAAGTGAAGAGGAGGTGGTCTACGGTTTGGTCTTCATCTTGGCAGTGGGGGCAAGTTGGGTCTTTTTTCGATACCGTTGCAAGGTCTGCCTGAATGTAGCCATGGCCGGTCAGGACTGTTGTGGAGGTAGATCCATGCTTGATGTTTCGAAGCATTTGGAGGAGTAGTTTCGGGGTAGCAGCAAATCTTCGTAGATTTCTGGTGGAGTAATCTTGGGTGTAGAGGTCTGTCCACATTTTGAGGGCCATCTGTTCCTTTTTACCGCGCGCGACGCTCTTTGGGAGGGTGGTAAAGGACAGTGGCAGATTAGAATGTGCTGCAGCCTTTGCCGCCTGATCCGCCAGTTCATTTCCCTGAATACCGCTGTGACCTTTGATCCAGCAGAGTTGCACATTTGGTGAAAAATGCAGGTTGCAGATTATTTCCGCAATCAGTTGTGTTCTTGGGGGCCAAGACCTACATATGGCTGATAGAGCCGATCGGCAGTCTGAGGCAATGACAAAGTGTTCTTTCGGGAAACTCATGGTGAATTTTGTTGCGTAGAGAATGGCAAGCAGTTCAGCTTGGAACGCTGAGCACTCCTGGTGGAGTTTAAGTTGTATGGTTTGTAGAGGAGGTGGTAGGATGACTCCAGCCCCAACTCCTTCTGATGATTGGGATCCATCTGTGTAAATGGTGGTGACATTCAGTTGTAGTGATTTGGCAAAATAGACTATCTTCCGTAATGGGGGATAGGGTAAAGAGGAAGGACTTGGGCGTGATTCGTAGTGGCCCGTTTTCAAGGTCTTTATATATTCCATGTGAGCCTTTATAGAGATATCGAATGGGGGACAACCCGTCAATGAGATAGCTGGAATTGTCGGTGTGCATGGACCACCTCTTATTATTGCTTTCGCATATTTGTAGTGGAGACTACGCAGCTTGCGAGCCCCATTTGTGTCATATGCACGTTTTCCCCAGACTCCAGAGCCATATAGTAGCGCTGGGAGAACGACTCTCTTGTAAATTTTGTGTCCGGAACTGAAGGTTGAACCAAATTGTCCTTTTATGGTGCTAGTGAGCCTTGGGAGTATCCATCGGTATTTGAGTAAACTGTTATTGAGATGTTTAATAAATTGTCTCTTTGAATCAAAGGTAATACCAAGGATTTTAATTGTTTTGTTGATTGCAATGGGCTGGTCAAGAAGTCGGATGCTGTCCTTGTTTGGCCATCTTGGTTTGTTTCTGTAAAACATGCATGCTTGAGTCTTGTGGGGATTTACCATCATTCCATGCCTTCTGCACCATTGTGAGAAATTTTCAAGAAAATTGTTTATTTGACATTTAGGAAGCTTTGGGGCCACCTGCACCATTAGTGTGAAATCATCTGCGAAGCCCACTAATTCGCTCTTTCTAGGTTTTTGCAAAGTAAATGCTTTTCTTGCAATCATATTGAAGAGAAAGGGACTTAAAGCCGCTCCTTGTGGGACTCCACGGAGTGACAGAATGTGAGCAGTGTGTCCCCATACGCTATAGGCCATTTTTCTATTTATTAAATAGCTGGTAATTAGTTGTAGTAATTCCTCAGGGCAGCTAACCTCTCGTAGGGCTTCAATGATAGAATACCTATGTACGGTGTCGAAGGCTCTTCTAATGTCTAGGCTAATAACTAGTGTTTTCTCCCCCTCTTCCATGTCCCTGTCTATGAATTGGTTTATTGCAGCTAGGGCGTTTTCGGCCGAACGGCAAGGAACAAATCCAAATTGGAGGGGTGAAAACCAATTGTGCCGGTCTGCTAGCCATTGTAGTCGAGTCAAAATGCAACGCTCAAATACCTTGGCTAGGGTGTTGAGAAGAGCAATTGGGCGGAATCTTTCCAGTGGGTTTTCTGCTGTGCTGTCCGGTTTGGGTATGAGGACTAAAAGGCCGATTTTCCAGGGTGATGGAAAATGGCCGAATCTTAAACACTTGTTAAAAAGTCCTGCAAGTAGTTTATGTAGGGGAGGACCTCCTAATTGAAGGCACTTTGCTCCAAGTCGATCAGGGCCTGGAGATTTCTTGAGTCCACAGCATTTGATGGCCCGAAGTACTTCAGCGTCGGTGAAGTCTGGCTCAATGAGGCCAGAAAACTGTATTAAGGGCCGAGGCTGAGATATTGGTGTGTCAGGCAGACAAAAGTGCTGCAAGATTTTTTCACAGGTTTCCTCTGGTGTATAGGGGGTTCCGTCAGATTTTTAGAGCAGTGGAGGTCCTCTTTGGGTGCTTCGTCCTTTGGAAATATATTTGTGGACAGAGCTCCAAGCGGCTGAGGATACTTCTTGACAGAGGTTTATCCATGATAAGTGTTTGGCTAGTCTTATCTCGGCTCTCAGCCTGTTGTGACATGCTCTGTAGAGCCCTTTGAAGAAGTTTCTAATGGGCGTGGATGTGCACTGCGAAAGGCGCCTTAGAGAAACTACTACATTGCGGAGTTTTGCTAAGTCTTTATTCCACCAGGGTTTTGATGGTCTGTTGTCTTTCTTTTTTCTTTTCATGGATATGTTGCAGGCCTCTTGCAGGATTTTGGTAAGAAAATGCACCACATCATCTATATCCTGGTGTGTTGATGCGGCATGGAGACGTGAGACTGCATGTTGCAGAGAGGAGCCAAGGAATGCAGTGAAGGCGCTTTCCACACACGTCGATTCAGCCCAGGAAGTATTTTGCGCTGGGGATATTGTATCTTGGATTGTAGTGAGGATCGGTAGATGGTCTGTGAATGCCATTTCAGGGAGGCATGTTCTAGTTGCTCGGGCGGCTAGGGAACTGGAAGCCAAGGTTACATCGATGGAGGAAGACTGGTGTCCGTTGCTCCAAGTGTATTGCACAGGAGCTCCCAGAAAGTGTAAGTTTGTGAGCATAGAAGATGCTTCCAGACTAGCGCCTCGAGCATCACGGACTGCACCGAGACCCCAGGTAGGGGAGTGGGCGTTGGCGTCCATGCCTAAAACACTTGGTATGGCACATGTGGTAATGATGGATTCGAGGGTCGGATGAAAGTCATATTCTGTTGTATCATGGTGCCAGTAGGCTGAACAAACTAAGAGGGCTTGTTTGCCTAGCCAGATCATCGCAGCAGTGATGTTTGGGTCGGAGGAATCAACCTGTACAGGATGAAGGCTGGCGCGAATAACTAATCCCGAGGGGATGTAGTTACCAGGTGGAGCAAACGTTAAAAATGTGCTATTGGGCCATCTGAAGTTTCGGGGGAGTTCCTGGAGCAGGATTACGTCTGCTTGTGTTTTGATTGCCATTTGGGAAAGTTCCAGAACAGCATCTGGTGACTTTCTGAGGTTGGCCTGTAGAACTTTGAGGGGTTTAATCATATTTTCTAATCTTGGATATTTGTGCCTTAACCAAGGGACATGCGCGGGATGTGGCTTGGTGGGTTAGTGCTTCAGATGAGATTCCTGCCTTTTTGGAGCAGTTATGACATTTCAGTGTGTTGCTTGGGCATTCATGTCCCTCGTGTCCTGTTGTGCCACATTTGTAGCAGATGGGGTTGGCGGCTTGGCAGGTCGATGCGCGGTGGTTGAAACCGCAGCATCTGTAACACTGCTTCAGAGAATAGCTCTTCTCATAACGGTGTATTAAGCTTGCGATGGGGATCTTACCACGTTGTTGCAGAGTCTTGGCGGCGTCATCGTCCACTTCGATGAATACTGTGGTGTAACCTTTTGGATTGGGTTTGGGTCGATGTGCAATTCTGAAGTGTCTTTTCCCTGGTAGATTCTTGAATGATGGGTTGTTTTCCAGACTTTTAAGGATTTCTTCATTTTTGGTGCTGTCTCTTCTACCCCAAAGAAATATATAGATATATATTCTAAACTGCGGTAAAAGTTTTTTGAATGAACCCATATCATAAATATGCAATGAAAATAACAATTAAAAATTACTAAAGCAATTTTTAAAAAATATTATTTTAATATAATATCTATATTAATAAAATGCAAATTTCATAAGTGTTGTTCACTAAAAACTTTCGTTACAATGCATCAATTTCGACCAAATTTTCAACATTTATGTAAAACGAGATGGAGCAGGTTTTGCTTAACATCAAAATATTTTTCCCTAACATTAACATGCGTAACTTCGCTGTTATCGATTAAATACAAAAAAAATCAACAAAGTTAATTTTATTTATATATAAATACAAAATTAAATTTCAACAGAGTTAATTTTTTTACATACTAGCTAATAATCTCAATCTAAAAAATATTCAAAACAAGCAATTTTAAGATAACACCATATGTAAAACAGTCGGCCAAGAAAACAAATAACGTGCAATATATATATAATATAATATATATAATATAACGGTATAGAGAAATAATGAGCCTATCGTTCAAATTTATAATTGTAACGAATAGTATTTCAATTAAAACATTTTAAAAACACACAGTTTGGAACGGGACGTTTCACAAGAGTGACATCCATGGCGCCAATTTATAATTGTAACGAATAGTATTTGAATTAAAACGTTTTTAAAATATATACGCACTCGGGTAAAACCCGGGCGGAGCCGTGTACACCCGCTAGTATAAAATATATGTGTAACATATATGTGCAAAACGGTATAATATAAATATAATATAATATATATAATATAAGGGTATAATAACGGTATAAAGAAATAATGAGCCTATCGTTCAAATATAAAATATAATATAATATAATATTAACTTTATAACAATATATTAACTTTATGAACGGAAAAATATGTCCAGGGTAGCCTAGTGGTCATGACATCTGCCCGGTAAGCGGAAGGTCATGGGTTCGATTCCCATCCCTTGACACTTTTTTTATTTTATCCATTCTGACCAAATTCAGGACAGAATAAGGCAATTATCAACATATATATAACGACCGTCATGGGCCGGTTCTGTCACGGATGCGCGCGCACAGGGAGGTCACGTGCTCGCCGGCAGCCAACGGGCGCGCGCCGCCGGCATTACGTCATAGATTATAAACACAAGGTAATAAGGCCAAATAAAAAAATAGTGCGTGATAAGGCACAATTTGGATTATCTACTTATATAATTGCCTTATTCTGTCTGTGTGAAGTTCACTGTGCGAAGTTCACGGATAGATTTTGGTCAGAATGGATAAAATAAAAAAAGTGTCAAGGGATGGGAATCGAACCCACGACCTTCCGCTTACCGGGCAGATGCCATGACCACTAGGCTACCCTGGACATATTTTTCCGTTCACATTTTTTTTTAAATATTTTCAAGACACACACAGTTTGGGGCGGGACGTTTCACAAAAGAGACATCCACGGCGCCAATTTATAGTTGTAACGAATAGTATTTTAATTAGAACATTTTAAAAATATATACGCACTCGGGTATAACCCGGGCGTTGCCCGGGCCATTCGTCTAGTATATATAGATTTTCAACTGATATTCGGCATATTAAAGGACAAGACAATATTGTTGCTGATGCTCTTTCAAGAATTGAAGAATTAACTTTGCTTGTTTATGATGAAATTGCTGAAAGAGAAAGAAATGATGAGGAGCTTAGAATCTTAAAAGTACATCAAAATCATTGAATTTCAAGCAATATCCTCTTTCATCTGGGAAATACTTGTGGTGTGACACATCTACAAATCATATTAGGCCTTATATTCCGGAATCTTTTAGATTTAGGATGTTTCAACAAATTCATGGCTTATCCCATCCAGGTATCAGATCTACTGTTAAGCAAATGTCATCAAAATTTATTTGGACTAATATAAAAAAAGATGTTCGACAATGGACTAGATGTTGCATTCCTTGTCAGAAAAATAAAGTAATTCGACATACCAAATCAAGTATAGGAGAATTTCAGGAATCTACAGAGAGATTTACGGAAGTCCATATTGACCTCGTGGGTCCTCTGCCTCCATCAAATGGCTACACCTACTGCCTTACATGTATTGATAGATTCACCAATTGGATGGAAGCCATTCCGCTAGAAGACATATCAGCAGAGAGAGTAGCTAGAGCCTTCTATGAAAATTGGATAGCACGGTTCGGAACTCCGCAGAAGCTGATTTCTGATCGTGGGGCACAATTCACCTCTGAAACATTCAAGTGCCTGTCTAAACTGTGTGGATTTAAAATGCAACACACTACAGCTTATACCACCCACAGTGCAATGGCGAAATTGAACGTCTTCACAGAACAATTAAAGCTGCGTTGAGAGCTCACAATAGCAAAGTGTGGAGTGAAACACTTCCAACTATCTTTTTAGAGTTACGCTCAGCGTTACAGGAAAATGCCAAATATACAATTGCAAAGTTAGTTTATGGACAAGATATTCGACTTCCAGGAGAATTCTTGTGTGAAACCAAGACTTCTCCCTTACCTGAAAATATTTTTGCTAAACTCCAGAAGCAAATTGAACGCATGGGACCAAGACAAGTTAGAGTTAATACTTCTCAGAAAATATTTATGCAAAGTAGTTGTCAACCTGTTCACATGTTTTCCCCGTGTTGACAGGATAAAGAAATCCCTAGAAGCATTATACGAAGGACCTTATACTGTCCTCTCCAGAACTGACAAATATTTCACAATTTGTGTTAAGGGCAGAAACGAAAAAAATTTCATTGATAGACTGCGACCCGCCTATATATTGGCAGATATAGACTCTGATGACCTTGTTACGCCGCGGCCAGAAGGGACAAGACCTAAGGTTTCTGATCACATGACTTCGGAGCCTACTGCTAAAACATCGCGTTCCGGAAGAACAATTCGAATTCCTGTGAGATTTCAAGAAGAAGAAATTATATTTACTAAAAGATACATATCTTGTTGTAGTACTGTGTATTACTCCCATATACTGCCTAGTGTAGAAATGTTATATATATATATATATATATAAAATCAAAATCTTGTTAATTGTTGAAACGTAACTTTGTTATTGGGAGGGAAGTAATGTAGTTGTATAATAATCTATTTTGTATTATACTTTGTGTTTTGTATATAGTAGAATTGAGATATTCGTTGATATATAAAAAGAGGGATGTATGTAAATATTAGAAACGTTGATATAAAAAGTGAGATGTATATAAATATTAGAACTCTTAGAAAAAATATTTTTTGTAATCTTGTGGTAGTAAACTTTAATTTTTGGTTGCATATATTTTCCTTATTTTTAGGATAGCTAACAGCAACCAACAGAGCTATTGCTAGAAAGAGAACTAACGGCTCCCTTCTCTATTATTTCACTTACCAGTAACTTAGGTAAACTTTGGGTGGAGAATTGGAGTCCATATCTGAAACTAATCCCACAGGAGATGCAGGTAGCCGAAAGTTTTGTCATCGAAGATAGTCAACTATGTACTCCAGCTGATTGTAACCAAGTTGAAACAGAGGCGAAACATTCTGAAGACACAAAATTCTCTGAAGGTTTTTTAGATGATTCACTTGAAAATTTTCAAAAAGAAAAATTGAGAAATTTGTTAAATAACTATACGGATATTTTCGAATTAAGTAAAAGAAAACAACTCAAGGACGTCAATGTTAAACACCGAATTAACACTAGAGACCACCTACCGACCAAACAACGACCTCACCGATTGGCACCAAGAGAACGCCAAATTATACAGGATGAGGCGAACAAGATGGAAAAACTTGGACTTCACCTGTAGTATCGATGAGAAAAAAGGATGGAAACTGGAGATTCTGCGTCGATTACCGTCGCCAAAACAAAATAACAAAAAAGGATGTCTACTCTCTCCCAAGGATCGAAGACACTTTAGACTGCTTGCGGGGAGCTAGATTTTATTCTTCCATGGACTTTCAATCAGAGTACTGGAAGATCGACGTAGAAGAATCGGACCATGAGAAGACAGCGTTTATAACACCAGATGGACTGTTTGAGTTCAAATTAATGCCATTTGGATTAGATAATGCTCCAGCGACTCCATCGACCTTCGAACGAATGATGGATAATCTTGTGAAGGGTCTAAGTGGACAATTTGCTTGTGTTACCTCGACGATATCATCGTTTTTTCAGATGATTTTGAAGAATATCTAAGACGCATTCACTTGCCTTAAGAAAGCCGGATTATCTCTCAATTCCAACAAATGCAAGTGTGGTGCGAAAACTATCCTTGGTCATGAGGTGATTGAAAATGGAATTCGTCCCGACCTATAAAAGATTCGAACAGTCCGCTCTACTTTGCTACTCCAAGGTCATTTAAGGATGTTAGTGGTTTTCTTGGTGTCTCATCCTACTACCGCCGCTTCATAACCAATTATGCCCACGTAGCCCAACCCTGTAATGACCATTTGAAGAAATACTCAGCATTTAATTGGAACCTGGAAGAGGAGCAGGAATTTGAAGCTCTCAAGTCAGCGTTGATCTCCTAACTTGCACTTGGAAATTTTGATTACTCATCCCAAACCGAAAAAAAACACTGACGCAAGCAATTATGGAATAGGAGCAGTGTTAGTGCAGACACAAAATTCATTACGCATTCAGAACCTAATATAAGGCAGAAAATGCCTTGCCATCATTTGGGCTATTAATAAATTTCGACCATATGTCTTTAGACAGCCGTTCACTATTGTTACAGATAATCACTCTTTGTGCTGGCTGACCAATCTCAAAGACCCATGTGGGAGGTTAGCAAGATGGGCACTTCGGCTGCAAAAGTTTGACGTCACTGTCGTGTATAAGAGCGGAAGGAAACATCAGGACGCAGACTGCTTATGAAGAAGTCCATTAGAATACAGTGAAGATATGGAGGAAGATATTCCAAGCATATAGTGACTTTTCAGAACTTTAGCGAAGAGCAGCTGAACAATCAAGCTCTTTGAAAAATCGTTGACCAACTCCAAAATACTCCTAATATATCTTTTGTGAAAATCGATGACCAGCTCTACAGAAAAAAATATGATCTAATGGAGAAACCATGGCTTTTGGTAGTTTCTCGCCATTTAAGGCAGGAATTACTGGAAACTTTCCATGATTCACCCACGGCTGGTCATCTCGGATTTACTAAAACCTATGAACGAATAAGAAAAAAAGTATTACTGGCCCGGAATGTATAGAACGGTTAGAAGGTATGTGGCACACTGTTAAGATTGTCAAACACTTAAACGTCAGCCCCAACTCCCCTCAGGGTACTTACAGCCAATACCTGTCTCTGAAGTTGCCTTCGAAAAGGTAGGAATGGATCTCCTGGGGATATTTACAACATCAGAATGTGGCAACCGTTGAATTATTATATGCATGGATTACCTAACAAAATAGGCGACAACTGAAGCCCTACTCATAAGTGAATCCATGGTAGTTGCCAAATTCTTCATTGAAGATGTCATCTTAAAGCATGGCGCGCCGAGGGAATTAATAACGGATAGAGGAAGGAACTTCACATCTTCAATGATAAGTGACCTGAACAACCAGTGCAGAATAACCCTTCAGAAGAGGTCTTACCACGCCCAGACAAAAGGACTCACGGAGAGGTTAAATAAGATCAAAGCAGACATGCTGTCCTTGTATGTGGATGTCAACCAGAAAGATTGGGTCAGGATTATTTCATTCGTTACATTTACATACAACACAGCAAAACAAGAGTCTACTGGGTTCACTCCATTTTTCCTTGTACACAGGCGTGAAGCCGAGACTCCACTGGACGTGTTATTTCCCAAGTTATTGCCAGAAGATGACGATTTCATCCAAACTCTAGGGGCAAGAGCCGAAGAAGCTCGAAACCTGGCACGTATCCACTCGCCAATGTCAATCATGAGTATAATTATTTACAGAAGTGTTTATTATCCAACATGAAAATCTAGTTATATTATAAACAATAAGAGGATGTTGGTTTAAATTACCATATTTAATCATATAACTGTCGTGATCGTATTGAAGGGTGAATCCGTTATGCATATAAACTTCAAAAATTCGTTCCAGCCGAGTGAGCGCGCACACGCGGCGTGCCGTAGCCTTCGCGCGCGGTGGCTCACACGTTCTTTTTTTGTGCAGTGTATTTATATATAGATGAATTTGTATTTACATTTCAACACAAGCTTAACATATTTACAGTTTATCATACTTATTTTGGCGTAAAGAAATTATACCTCTTGGGAATTATTCAAATTATGAAATATATATAGTATATTTTAAACTGTATAATAATGACACTTTCAGTATATTTCACATATTTTACAATTAGTTAGAGCCGATACTTTATAAGATCATACCCTTCTATTGCTATGTACACAGTTCCTACCACCCTTTTGCTACCACCTCCATATTTTGTATATAAGCTATATCTTCATTAATATAACCTGTACACCCTTATTTGTATTTAAACTCAAAATGATGACGGAAAAAGGAAAATAGCCAAAAATTGGTCAACTGGTGGCAGCTGGGGGCAAAGAGAGAGAGATTGAAACTGATTTATTATAACGTCCATATAAGATTATATAAGGTTAAATACATAAAATGAATAAATAATATTAATAATGGAAGATATATGAATAAATAGATAAAATAATTGAGATAAATATACACATATATATAAATATATATACAAGGTCTTCATTGGTGGCGCCCACCGCGAGAAAGACTCCGCCACCGATGGACTGCGAAAGTTCTTTCCAACAGAGTGGGAAGGTCTAGGTGATGGCTGGCATTACCCAACTCAAGACCAAGATGGTTTTTGTAGATGGTAGCCTTCGCCACACTTGTGATATTTATTGCCTCGGGATGGAGGCCGACGCCGAAGAGCCAGGCCTGCAGATCCAGGGGCAAGTCGCAGGAAGCGAACACCTCCCGGAGCAGGGGGCGCACGGCTCGGTAACTCCAATATCTGTGGGTCAGCGACCCGTCGCTGGACCCACAGGCGGCACAGTTGGCACGCCTCGAGGCAGGATGGTCAGGATGGGGTAGGGCGTGGAGAGCCAGCCGTAGGGCGACATCTGCGTCGTGCCCCGAGAAGCAGTTGCGACGCAGGTCGGCCCAGGGGATGGAGCGGGGCACATCCACGGTGGAGATCCACCGCGCAGCTAGATCGTCAACAGGATACTCCTGGAGCCGTGCCGAATCAAGTGCCCGGCATTTCCTCTGGCTGGTGAGGCGGGTAATGGGAGTCGCCGATTCCCGCAGGACGATGGTCTCCGCCTCGTACTCCGCATGATAGCTGGAGCTGACGTTTTCCAGCAGGAGACGTTGGCAGAAGGCCCCCAGATGCTGCGCGTCCAGGAGCGCGGCCCGCGTTGAGCGCGCTAGCGCAGGTGCGCCATCGGAGAAGTCCCCGACAATCGCTTGTAGCCAGCGCTCGGGAGCCAGCAGGTCTGGCGGCCGCAGGAACCTGTTGTCACCTCGAAGACGCAGGGACCTCAGGCTGGCGGGATGAAGAGCCCGGTGGTCAAGCTCGAGGACGCTGGACGCGGCCTCCCACAGGCTCAGCAGTCTCCTCCTCCTAGGCGAGTGTCAGACGTCAGGAGCCGGAGGTGTCAGCCACGCCCGGATGCGGACCAGCCAAGAGTAGCCGTTGGCGGCGCCGCGAAGAGATACCTGGACACCCTTCAGGCAGGCGAGCCGAAGCTGGCCCGCGATGTCAAGCAAGCCGACGCCACCATCAGAGATTGGACGAGCCAGGATGCGTCCGGGGAGCCACGAGACTCGGCTCGTACCCCACACGAAGCGCGCCAATCCTGCCTGCAGCCGCCGATGGTGGTTTCAAGTGGAAGGTAGCCATGGAGGTGGTGCAGGATGGAACCCAGGACCAGGCTGTTGGCCGCGCGAGCACGACCCACCAGCGACAGGCCGCGGGTGAAGGGCGACCACCTCGCGATGGCTCGCTCCAGCAGCCCTATCAGGTGTGAGGCCTGTGAGGCGACGGAATTTCTGGTGGTGATAGTGCAACCCAGGACGGTCAGCGACTCGGACGTCCAGGAGATTCCCAGAGGATAATCCGTCCGGTGTTTCCAGGAACCGCATCAGAGCCCGCAGCTCTTCGTGAAGTTGACAGCCACCCCGGAGGACATGCGGAACTCTTCGAAGATCAGGGGCACGAGCTAAAACTGAGCGTCGTCCCTGATTAAGAGTACGATGTCGTCCGCATAGGCAACGACGCTGCCGCGGCCCATGGTCCTCTCGAGGCGGCGTAGCAGAGGTCCAACTCCGATACTTGAAAGCGCGGCGCTGAGACGGCAGCCCTTCCTCACCCCGTTGAGAAGCGTGAAGGCCTTGATGTAGACATCTCCGACCCGGATGGAGACGTCTGCTTCCCCGTAGAGGACAGCAATCCACCCTAGGAAGGTAGATGGTAGGCCCAGCTTCTCCAGCAGCTCCTGCTCAGGGTGTCGAAGGCTGACTTTAAGTCCAAAGAGATGACAGCCAGCGGCGTGTCATGTCTGGATGCCCCGGCGGTTTCGTCACACACACGCGCGATGTTCCAGGAGGATGACCGTCCTGGAACGGCGTAGGTCTGACATTGGGGCACCAGGTCTGGAAGATAACGTTGCAGACAGGCCATGAGCACGTCGCTGAGGACCCTGTAGTCGGTCATTGCCAGGCTGATTGGCCGGAAAGCCTGTAGACCCGGACCACCGTGCACCTTCGGCAGCAGGATGACCTTGCTGCGCCTTGAGGATGGAGGTAAGGCCCCGCGAAGTCGCGACGCCTCGAAGACTTGCCAAAGAACTTCGGCAAAGAAATCTTCAAAGGCTTCGACAAACTCGCAGGGTAGTCCGTCCCATCCCGAGGCACGGCCATTTGGCAGGCGATGGATGGCTGCCGCTAACTGGTCGCGGGAGATGTCGGTGAGAAAGAGCTGGTCCCACTCGTCGAACTCCAGGGGAGTCACTTCAGCTTGGAAGTCGGCGATGACTTCTTCCTAGCTTGGATCCTAAGCGAAGCGACTGATTAAACGCTCCTGAAGGAAACGCCTAAGCTGGCCTCCGGAGATGGCGTTGCCATCGTCGTCGGTGAAGGTGGAGGGAGAGCGACATCTGGCTCGGAGGGAACGACCGAGGTCCGACAAGGAAGGATAGTCGGAGCGGGCAGTGTCGTCCTCCAGTCTCCGCCTCAGAAAGAGGCTTGCTCTCTCGATGTATCCACCGCCGGACTCGGCGACGGCAGGCGCGAGTGACCAAATCTCCGCGACCAGATTTGCTTTGATCCTGGTCCAGTGTTCCCATAACATCGGAGGTGAGAGATTTGCTAGGTCTTCCAACACTTCATCGATGAACGTTTCCGTTCGATCGAAGAACAGGTCTGGCCATACCAGCTTTCCGATGCAGGGAAGTCTTGTAGGAGCTGGGTCTTCTACTTGGATCAGGACGGCACGGTGATCCGAGTAGGCGTAGTCGATGCGGTGACGTAGGTGACGCGGTCGCAGAAGCCTGATGGAAGTAGGATTCTGTCCAGACGACGCGTGTCGACCCAACTTCCGATCGTAGCAACCCTGGTGTGCTCCAGTGCAGCATCGAAGAAGGTGGCGATGTCGACGAGGTGGGCTTGGTCCAGGAGCACCGCGAGGGCTTCTGCTGAACCTGATGCCATGTCCTTCGCCGACTCCTCGGAGATGTTCAAATCACCGAGGATCCACGCACCTTCTTCACGCGCCAAAGCTGCGATGATCTGGAGCTGGCGGCAGCGCTCTTCAGGAGCATGAGAGACGTGGGCGTTGACACACGCCATGGAGACTCCCCGGACGGTGAGGTCGATGACAGCCATCTTGCCAGGCCATGGGATCTGCTGCCGGTGAACAACGACGCCGGCCGCGAAGACGTAGGCGAGGCCTGATCCCACGGTGGTCGTTGAAGGCAAAACGACGGCGCTGTAGCCGTGGCAGAGGTCCCCTACGTCGTCAAGGGACATGACGTTCGTCTCTTGCAGAAAGCAGATGTCGATCTCATGCTCCTTGAGAAAACAGCAGAGCTGAATTCTCCGGCGAAGAGCGGCGATGCCGCGCGTGTTCAGGGTCGCAACTCGGAAGTTCATTTTGGCCTGCGAGCCGAGGTTCTGGCGCGCGATAGCTTCTTATACAGGGTACTGCTTGTTGTCCCTGTCAGACCCATAAGCGCGCTGGCCACGTTGGCAATGACCTTTCTCTGATCGATGTTAGATAGGTCTAATAACCTGTCCATTTTCCCATTATGCGTGAGTGCCTGAAGGAGTTCTTCTCTCTCCAAGCCCAGATTCTGGGCACGAGCGATGGCTTCAGACGCCTTTTTGTTCTTCAGGAGAAAGTCTATCTTAATCTCTGCCATGTTGCACCCTTCTTGGGAAGATTCGGGCGCTTTAATTTCGCTCTGATTTTCAGGTGTGGGAAAAGTCAGGTCGACCGCCTCTTCGGTTCCTTCTGTGTCGCTGGGAGGAGAATCTGCGACGACAGCAGCAGTCGGTGGTGGAGCTGCAACAGGAGGAGGAGGGGCGTTCGAATTTGAGGGTGGCTTGCTAGGGATAGCCGTGGGCACAAGGGGAGCATCCACGGGGAGCAACAGATGTCTCTCCTGCAGGCCGGTCTTTCGCGGGGACTTTGCGCGTTTGTGACCTTGCTTTTTACACAGGGAGCACTTGAACCCATATGTCACGTAAACATGGGTGGCCATCCCCTTGGACTTGACATCCAGCCGGGCAGGGATCTGAGAGAAAGAGAGGAAATAGCCAACGCCCAGATGGGGCCCCCTCCAGGGCTTTTTTATAGACGACCCCTGTAAACAGGACAAGTTTTGGCAAGGGGTCAGCGGCGGTATGTTCTACAGTGTGTGTCCATCGGCAGACCACTTATGTCTCTCTCTGTCGCTCTCTCTGTGTCTCGTTGTTAGAAATCCAGGTTTGTATCATGGCCTCTACCTCTGTCCCGTGGACTCTCTCCGATCACTCTCGGTGCTAACATCTAGCTCTGCCTCCGCTTCTTGTTGTCCGCGTGTGGGAAGAAAATCAACACTCGCTTCACGTACACGACTGCCAGTTTATCCATACCACGAAAGGATCATTAGCAACAATAATTCATATATAAATATATATATATAAAGCTAAAGACGCTTAACACATAAAAATAAAAAAGGCATCTCCTGACCACGAGCACATGTGCTTTTTAGATGGCAGAGCGCCATCTAGTGGAGCAAAAATAAACTAAACGTTTATTTAGCTTGCTCCGAGATATTTAGTCAACCCAATTTCTTGATAAATCAAGAAAAGCCATCCAAGAAATTGGGTTGGCCAAATATCTCGGAGCAAGCTAAATAAAGGTTTAGCGCTGTTGGCGCTCGTCAGCGTGGAGTAGGCTGCAACCACTGCGACGAAAAGTATTTTTGGTTCCAATGGCTTCTTGAGAAATCAAGAAATGGGTATTTGAGACCAAATTTGCGTAAAGACGCTTAGCACATGAAAAATCAATAGAAAAAATATATAATAGATAAGTGGGTCAGGTGTTGATATTAAAAATATAGAAGGCATGATTTATCAAGAAATTGGGTTGGTCAAATATCACGGAGCAAGTTAAATAAACGTTTATTTTATTTTTGCTCCACTAGATGGCAATCTGCCATCTAAAAAGTACATGTGCTCGTGGACAGGAGATTCATTTTTTTTTTAATATATATATATATTTTGAAGATTGAGCAATCCATAATTATTTTATATGTATAGATGGCGCGTTATTGCTTTGTGTTAATATATATGTTATATTAAAATATTATTTTATTTGGAATTATATTTCATAGATACAAATATTCTGTTAAATCGACCGCCAGAGGTCACGCTTTGCATATAAAATATTTTTGTTGTTGTTACCCGTTGGCCGGCTCAAAACCTTTGTACATTATGTAAATAATCTTTTGTTTTCTTTATTCTACTAGCCTTAAGCCAGGCATTACTTTTATCAAATTATGTCTTTATATATATTCATTTGATACAATTAAATTACTGATCAAAATTATTTTTATTATCATACTTTCAAGATTCAACCACGACTGCATTACATTACCATTAACCTCAACATGATCAAGAATACAACAGAAAATCTCATTCATCTTTTTTTAAATATAATTATGTATATATATATGTGTGATAATCTCTATATAGCAATATGTAACCCCACCATAATCTATGCAATGTATCGTCAAAAGATTTATTAAAAGTTAGGCTTCGCGAGAAGGGAAATAACAATTGACAGAATTGCATTATCCAGGAAGTAAAGGTCACTGCCCTGGACCAATAAAACTTAAGTTCAAAGGCCTTCTTCTTCCTGGAGGATTGCAATCATGGCGACAATGGAGGTACTAAGCCAATCACAGTTAAGCATGACAAATCAACAATCAATCACCTTTAAGCATGACCAACTGATAGCGAATCATCAGAGAGCACGTGGAAGGATCTCCACCAATGAGAAGCCGAAAGAGTTAATGACGATGATCTCGGGCAAGAAGTTAAAAAAGGGTAGGTGACCGTGCTAGAAGCAAGGTGTGCTCAACATAGGCTCCAACCAAGGTAGTGTCCGCTCCATCATGTGAAAGGCCGAATACTTCCTCCAGTCTCATCACTCTCCCTTTCGCAAGGTCTTATTTCTACCCCATCCAGGTGTGCTCGTTATTCCCCTGGGGAAAACTACCATTCGACCAAGACTGCGCCAATAATCACCAATCCAATCAAATCCACCCAACCACAAAATTCACCAGGACTCAACAGGATCCGACACAATTTAAAAGCTATCCGACAGAGAGTCAACACGATTCCTTACACAACTTGACAGGATCATACATAGGATACACCCCAATCCTACATAGAATCGACAGGATTCAACAGGATTTCTACATATATATATATATTAATTAAAGATTTATCTATGAATTGCTGTATTTTCAAAACGATTTCAACCAGCTTTGGTTATGACGCTCTACGCCTTGCAAGAACAATGGAAAGGCTTCGACTTTCTATCAACAGTTGGAAGTTACACTTACATTTCAACCACAAATGTCTTTCAGCGGGAATTATTCCACCATCCTTAATTCTTAAAGATCCTATTCGCACGAAATTTTCTAGGAAAATATTATTAGAAACGGGGAAAAAACTTTTGAATGCCAGAATAAAAAATTGCCACTATAATCTAAACAAATATCGATTAAATTTAGAAAAATTAACTCCAAAATTAAAAGCAATTTTAAATTATGAATTAATTGAAGGATTAAATCAATATTTAGACACCAAATGTCAAAACAAAGCTACAGCTATCCGCCTTATTCAATCTAAAAAATTAAACAATTGGCAACAAAAAACAAATCCTCAAACACATCAAAACACTGCAATCAATCTTTCTAACAAATCAATTACACCCAATGCTACGAGACTTCTATCAAAGGACTAAATTATGTTCCGTCTCAAAAGATTGATATACCTAGGACTTTAGCTGCTATCGAAAATTCTATAAAACTTTTACCAGATCAAAATAAGGCCAAAATAAGATCAGAGGTTACACCAATAATTAAAAAATTGGAACTACAAAATAAGACTAATTTAAATCAAGAAGAAAGACAGGCTATCAAATCATTGAAACATAATAAAGATATTATTATAACACATTCTGATAAAGGAAGAAACACAGTAATTATGAACACAACAGAATATATACAACACAAAAATTTGTCAATTACTTCAAGAAAAAAAAAATTATGAACATCTAACGAAAAATCCATTACCGAATCTCACTAAGGAATTTATAAAAAAACTCAACAAAATAATACGTGTACACAAACTAGAGAAGAAAACCTTCGAAAACTTAAAAGCACAAGGCACTAATCTACCTCACTTTTATGGGCTTCCAAAAATTCATAAGCCTAACACACCGTTACACCCTATTGTGTCATATGCTGGCTCATCACTTTACCCTCTCACAAAATTTATTTCATCCATCATCTCCCCACTTCAGAAATTACTTCCCCACACTGTCCCAAATTCAACAGTAGCTGTTGAGAAAATCCAAAACCTTTCAATCTCTAATCAAAGCCGAATGGTATCATTCGACATCGAATCTTTATACACTTCAATTCCACATGATGAAGCAATTTTAACTCTAAAAAAAATTATTGAAACCCATCAACACTCTATTCTTCCTTTTTCATCTGAAGCTTTGATAGAATCATATTGATCAAATTGTTACAGAATCAAAACATTTAAAAATAATTTCATGGCAAAGAGATATATAGATGACATTTTTTGTATAACTGAATCAGAAATTTCAATCTTTCTAAATTTTTTGAATAATCTAAAACCATTTTTGAAATTCACACACGAAACTGAAAAAAAAAAACAATTCTCTGACATTTTTAGATATTCAAATTAAGAAAAAACAAAAGAAAATTGAAACTAGTATTTATAGAAAGTCTACACACACTCTGGAAACTACCTAAATTTCAATTCTTTCGGCCCAGTCCATCACAAAATATCAGTTGTAAACACTCTCTCTAAAAGATTAACAACACATTGCTCATTGAAAAATGATGAAAATATGGAGAGAAATAGAATTTTTAAAGACCTAAAAAACAATGAATACCCAGATAAATTTATTAAAAAACACCTTTATAAACCTAAATTTGTACAATCAAGTAACAGCTCTGATCAATCAAAGAGGTTTTATTGCACCCTCCCTTACAGCTACGGCTCTGAACGCATCGCCAGAGTCTTAAAGAGAAACAATATAATTACTACATATAAATCTTCATTCAATTTGAAAAAATTCCTACGCCACCCAGACACCAAACAAATTAGCAAATTAGAAAACAAAAACAATGTAATTTACAAAATACCATGTAATGATTGCCCCGCCAAATACATAAGAGAAACAAGCAAGCCTCTAAAAGATCGAATCAATCAACATAAAGCTGGTTTAAGAAATTATAATCCATTATCACTCCTTGTAGACCACGCTTTGAAAAACAACCACACCCCGGACTTTGATAAAACAGTTATTTTATACCAGGACATAAATGAAAAACATTGCCGATTATTTTTGGAAAGTTGGACCTCCGCAGTAGACAAAGATAGTATTAATAGGAAAATTGAACTACCAGAGATATATTCGCAATTTAGATCGTCATAAAAATATTTAAAGTTTAATTTTTCATTCATTTTTTACTTCAAAATTCCGATAACTTAGGTCTATATTTTAATTAATTTTATAGGGAAAGGTACACATTTAGAAGCACGTAAAAATGTTTTAATGCTCAAATCGCATTTTTCCTTTTATATATCTTTCTTTTAATTTATTCAACATCGTTTAAGTTTATTTCAAATACAATCACACGCTTATTTTATATATATGTATTATATTATTGCTCGAAGCATATTATATATTTATAATTATATTTAATTCTGCGGTCCTAAAAGCTTATGTCCATAGTTCTTCTAAAATACCCATTCCAAGAGTCTTACAACAGTCACCTATAAAAGGAAGTTCCAAAAATGCAATATAACAGCGGTATGGTAGATTAAACTGGCGAAACCGCTGGGAGGGTTCACCACTGATGAGCCAGGCCCTCCCTTTAATTTTTCCATCGCAGTAAGGACAGTAGAAATTATTTTATTTTAAAAAGAATATTACGCCTCTAAAATAGTTTTATAATTTGATAACAGATGGCGCTCTAGTACATCGTAACATTATATTATTTTATTTATTGATAGTTCAATGTCTTCAATGTTTTATTTGTGTGATATCATTTTAAAAAAATATTTTCCCATTTTCACTTATATTTTATTTCGAATTTCACAATTTTACATTTAAATTTTTTAAAAATTTTATTTCAACCAACTTTTCAAACATTTTTTACGCTTTGTGTTTTCAGTAAAAAAAAATTAGTTTAACCTTTCTTTTATATATACAGTCGAACTTGGATAATTCGAACCCCAAGGGACCATAAAAAAATTCGAATTATCCAAAAATTCGAATTAAAGATGTTTTGAATAAAAAGGCTTATAACAATAAAAATCTTACAATTTCGATCAATTCCTTTATTAAGAATAACATTAGTTTTTTATATTTACATTTTTACCGTATATTTAGATTATGTGCAATAATTGTATGTATATACTATATACATATTAAATTCTTCTTCTTCTTGATGAATAAGGAGTCTCAAAAATCCAATAAAAAATAAATTTATTATATATAGTACTTCTCTTGCGGCAAGATATTGCCACGTGGAAAATTAGGAAAGACAAACTTCGGCGTGACACAGCAATTTATTTAAGGCAAGGACAAACTATAATTGATAAAATAAAAGATAAGCAATGAGGGAAGTTTACAGAGTAGCAAAATATAAACATAAAAATTGATAACTCTGTTAAAAAATAATTAATAATAATAAAATAACAAATTCGTTGTTACAATATTACAACGTCATTTCGCAAAATTTCACGCCTTGAACTGGCATCAGGTCCTTATTTTAACTCGTAAAAGTTCGAATTATCCAAGACATAATTCGAATTAACCACGATTTTTTTAACATTATTTATATAGGAAATTCTAGGGACCAAGATAAATATTCGAATTAAAGAGGTTTTCGAATTAAAGAAGTTCGAATTATCCAAGTTCTACTGTATTTTGTTATTTTTATTTATTTTTACACGAAAAATATTTTTACACATAGTACAAATAATTTTAAAATATAAAATAGGCGTTATTGTTAATTTTCAAAATATTCACACCCATATTTTACAAAAATTATTTTGTTCATAATATAAATATATTTTTCAAATTTTTTCTCCCCATTGAATATAACAAAATATTTTAAAAACTTAATGCTGTTGACGTTATGTGGCGCTGAGTTTGTTGTTGACACACTTTAAAATGTTATAACACCTTGATAAAGGTTGGCGTTCAGCCAGCTGAAATATTGGTAAAATAAATAATTTTTTGATCCAATATATGCCTTTTTAATTAAATATATATATATTTTGAAAATAGAGCAATCCATACTTAATTCATTAGATAATAAATGGCATATATTGGATTTAATAAAATATTTATTTTGCCAATATTTCGGCTGGCTGAACGCCAACCTTTATCGAGGCATTACATTTTTGTATGCACAAACTCAGCGCCGCATAGTGTTATCTATATATAACACTATGCGGCGCTGAGTTTGTGTATACAAAAATGTAATGCCTCGATAAAGGTTGGCGTTCAGCCAGCCGAAATATTGGCAAAATAAATATTTTATTAAATCCAATATATGCCATTCATTATCTAATATATATATATATGTTATGATTAATTTTTGTTTTGTTGTTGAAAAAGAGATGCAGTCGTGGAAAAAGAAAGATAGTTATTTACCTTTCAAGTAGTTTTTATTTTGAATTAGTTGAAGTAAATTTACACATACAATTATTTATCACAGCAATATAGAATTTATAGAATGAATTCTATTATCGTGCCTTTTTGAAAAAATAGGGAGGGTTAAATATACATATTTACAACAATTAATTAAATTGGTATGTTCTGAATCTATTGTCAAAAAATATAGAACAGTCAATGAAAGAAATATATGTTTTTGAAAAAAATGAAATATTAGCATTTTAGAATAAATATATATGTAACGTCGGGACGTTTACCTTTTGGGATTGATGAGTTGAGTTGATTGGTGATTGATTGAATTGTGGTGGGCGCAGTCGTTGCTGAAGTGACAAGGTATTCTCACAGGGGAAAATAACGTAAAACACAGGATTTGGATTGGAAAAGGCTAGCGATCTAGGGAGAAAGGGGTTGAAGCTATTTGGCTGAGTTGGCTATTAACTATGGCTGTTCACATGATTGAGGATTAGACTTATCTGATCGTTTGAGAGGGTGGCGGCTGGTTCCTAACCGGTTCCTATGTCGGTCCAGGTGCTAACTCGATGCTGTCCAGGTCCCAACTGACTAAACCCAGTACGCGATTCAACACGAAAACTATTCAGGGTTTTGATTGGCTGGTGTTTGAGACGTGTAAGCTTTCTATTGGTTCCCAGCTAATTCTCCTATTCTCTGATTGGGTCTTTGCTATCCCTTTGTTCTGGACTTGTTCTGACCTGATCCAGGAAATACTAGGTTCTTGAACCCAGTTTTTTTAGTTCCCGGATAATAAAACCTGCTGATGATTGCTTCCTCTTTTCAGAGATGGAATAGTTTCGTTCGTGTGAACGCAGAGTGCGGCTGAAATACTGGACTGGATATAATTTCCTATCAGGGTGAACCTGTTTGAGGATGCCTGCTATACCGAGGGCGGAGGCGTCACAATACACCTGGCATGTAAGGCCCTCTTTGTAAAGGTGTAAGATGGGGTGTTGTGTGAGGCTCTCTTTCAGGCTAATGAACGCCTTTTGGCAATTTTCATCCCAGACCCACATGACATCCTTTTTGAGAAGGTTGTTAAGTGGTGTCCGCAAGCGGGCGTACTCCGGATTGAATTTGTTATAGACGTTCACAGCGCCTAGAAAGGATTGTAGTGTTTTGCGGTTGTGTGGTTGTTGGATGGCGTGGATGATGTCTGTGTTGCGTGTGAGTGGTGTGGTAGTACCAGCTGTGATGGTGTAGCCTAGGAAATTGATGGACTGTTTAAAAAATTCGCATTTTGCGAAGTTAAGTTGTAACTTCTCTACCTCGCAAAAGGCGAAAAATTGTCGCAGGTGGTTTTGATGTTCCTCCAGTGTGTTGGAAAAAATGATGAAGTCATCAAAATAATGTGCCACACAGTCAAGTCCGTGTCTCTGTAGGACCTGACTCATGGCTCTTTCGTAGATCTGAGGGCTGGTTTTTAACCCGAAAGGCAATCGAGTGGGCTGATATAACCCTTCGAGCGTGGCAAAGGCCAACAGTGGTCGAGAATCGGGGTGTATTGGGACCTGCCAATACGCGGAGGATATGTCGGCCGTGAGCAATACTTGGCCCGCGCGAGACAGTCGGGTATATCCTCGATCCTAGGGAGGGGATGGACATCAGAGCTGATTAACTCGTTCACCTTTCTATAGTCAATACAATACCTTTTGGTCTTGTCGCGCTTGGTGACGAGAGTGACAGGGCTAGAGATAGGTGAGAAAGACTGCTCTATAATGCCATTTTCCAGCATCTGTTGGACCTGGTTGCGGATTTCCTGTTGGTCACATATCGGAACACGATATGGACGTATGGTGATTATTTTGTCGGAGTCCATGGGTATTTTTACTTGTGGGATTTTTAAGCATGGTACGGTGAATTTGTTTTGAGTAAAAATGTGGTTGTATCTTTGTAAAAGTGTGGTGAAGTGAGGTGGATAGTGAGGGTTGTGTATCGTATTGTAGCATGTGTATGGGGAAGAAAATTTTTGTGTTTTAGGGTGAGTGTCGCGTTTGTTGCGCTGGTTGTGCGTGTGACCGTTGTGTGACGACGTGTGGTCACGTATGTGCTCGGTGCGTGAGCTGTCCTATTGGATGGACATGTTTTGTGCATTGTTGTTGCAAGTTGAAGCCGTTGAGGCCTTGTTATTTGAGGGCATATAAAAAAGGCAATTGGCCTCAGTGAAAAAATTGTGTAGTGTGCGCGCGTGACTAGATTGGCATGGGGGTGATCGGGTTATGACCAATGGATGCACGCAGTGGGTGCCATGTGCGGAAGGTTTGGGCGTATGGTGGGTCCTTTGTGACATCGCTTGGCACTCCCAATACGTGCATTCATTGGGTACATGGTTGAAATGGTAAGTAGGGGTAGACAATGGAGCGCCAAGTTGGAATATAGTGCCTTGGTTGAAATCTATTGTCATTTTAAAATTACGGAGGGTATTTATGCTGAGAATTCCAAATGGTAGAGGTGCTTCCACCACATGGAAATTTTCCTTTTTTGTTAATTTACCTATTGTCAGGGGAAGGGTCAGTTTACCTATTGTTTTTACAAGACCATTTATAGCCTGTAGGTCTATAGACTATTTTTTAAATTTTAAATTAGGAAGGTTAGTTTTTAACATTTTATACAGATTATGGGGCACTATATTCAAACTTGCGCCTGTATCAATTAGGAATGGGGATGGCAGTTCAGAGGTTAGAAAAAGTTTCATCGTCAACTGGGTGACGATAAAGGGTTGAGGCCTTCTTACCTCATTTCCGAAAGGCCTCCGCGGCTTGTGCGTCTTCGGCGTGGGACGCTTGGCGTGCTGCTGTGTTGGGGCCGTTTGCACTTCCCGTGCACTCGTGTGTAGATTTTGGGCTATTTGCACTGCCCGTGCGTTTGCGTGTTGTGTTGGGGCTGGCCTATGCCGGCATTCGCTCTTCCAATGACGAGCGCCGCAGAACTTGCAGTTTGACGGCGGAGTAGGTGCAGTCCATGCACCTGTTCTTCGGGGTGTGCTGGGGTATGGACCCGACATGGTGGGCGGTTGTTCCTCGCGATGTCGTGCCGTTGGAAAGTTGGGCCCGTGGATCCGCTGTGCCAGTCGGAACCACTCTCCTAGGCTCTCAGGAGGTACCACGCGGACCAGGCGCTGGTCGGAGAACGGCAACCCCTCCGTCAGCGTCTCGAGGATCACCTCCTGTGGGAGTCCCAGTTGTAAACCCATGGCGGTTTTCTCCCGGTAATACGTCTCCAGGTCTGCTTGTCCAGCAAGCTTCAAGGCGAAGTATTTCGCGAAGGATGCTTCGCTGGATTCCGGATAGAGATCCTTGAGGATTTGCCTCACCTGGAAATAACTCTGGGCGGCCAACCGGAGTTTCCTGAAGAGTTCCAGGGGTTGGCGCGTCAGGTAGTTTGGCAACCGGAGTAGCTTATCGGGGGCGTCTACGTAGGCGTCATCCATCTTCCGGTCGTAGGATTGGAAGAATTGGCGAGCGCTGTAGGATCCATCGAAGGGTGGGAGTTCCGCCTCTGGTCGGTCGGACGGCCTCGCCTGGGCCAGCACCGCCGCTAACTGTAACAATACGCCCGCTAGGGGGTCAGGTTCCTTCCCGTTTCCGGTCGTCTCCTCCTCTCTCGATAGGTCACCGCTATTTTTGACTTCTGTATTCTGGTCACTTTCCATTTTATCCTGTCGACTCAATGTAACGTCGGGACGTTTACCTTTTGGGATTGATGGGTTGAGTTGATTGGTGATTGATTGAATTGTGGTGGGCGCAGACGTTGCTGAAGTGACAAGGTGTTCTCACAGGGGAAAATAACGAAAAAGACAGGATTTGGATTGGAAAAGGCTAGCGATCTAGGGAGAAAGGGGTTGAAGCTATTTGGCTGAGTTGGCTATTAACTATGGCTGTTCAATGATTGAGGATTAGACTTATCTGATCGTTTGAGAGGGTGGTGGCTGGCTCCTAACCGGTTCCTTGGTCGGTCCAGGTGCTAACTCGATGCTGTCCAGGTCCCAACTGACTAAACCCAGTACGCGATTTAACACGAAAACTATTCAGGGTTTTGATTGGCTGGTGTTTGAGACGTGTAAGCTTTCTATTGGTTCCTAGCTAATTCTCCTATTCTCTGATTGGGTCTTTGCTATCCCTTTGTTCTGGAATAGTTCTGACCTGATCCAGGAAATACTAAGTTATTGAACCCAGTTTTATGAGTTCCTGGATAATAAAACCTGCTAATGATTGCTTCCTCTTTGATGGCCTTTCTCTCCCAGATTCTAAGCCTTGTTTTTATTAAAATCTTTAGGTTATACATTGCATACATATTGTGGTGGGATTACATCTAGTTATTAACAAATTATGACATATATATGTGGAAAATTTGCCGGAAAGAAATTGATCCATAGAAGCATAGGGCGCCTCTCCCGTCAAAAAATAAACGTTAAAACCTGACGCCATCTATTGACCGTCGCCCTATGCTTCGATGGATCAATTTCCTTCCGGCAAATTTTACATCTATATTCTAGCCATATATTTAGCCCAGCCACCTTGCCAGCAAAACGCCTCTTTGGTAGATTATGAAGATTCCGTTAGATTCCTTGGGGATCTCATGGAATAAAGTCCGCTCTAGACTGACTAGAGCCATCAGCCCGAAACCATTATCTTCAGGTGGACGCTTCTCGTTTTGCCAAAGTTGGTGTCGTGGCTTTGTCACCGATCCGAGGCCGTTAGTTGCGGCGACGGTCAATAGATGGCGTCAGGTTTTGACATTTATTTTGACGGGAGAGGCGCCTTATGCTTCTATATATATATTGTTACACCAGGTTGCGGCTTGGCAGACTCTTCAGCCTGGATTCTCTCCTGTGCTGGGTCTTGCATCTTACCAGAGCGTGTTTCAACCATCCTACAAATTTATAAAAGGGAATAACGAGATAAGTCTTCTTTAAGTAGCCACCAGAATCCTTTTCTTTATTTTCTCACATCAAAGAGAGCAGTGAAGTCACAGTGTACCTAAATACAAATGATGATAAATTAATAATATGTTTTAAATAAATATCATAGAATATTTTATATAAAAATAAATAAATATATAATTTAAATTTCAAATATATTAAAACTAATATAAGAAATACGCCATTAATCATGATGTAACACTTCCCCCTCTCCAGAGGTCGTCACGTCCTCGTGATTGACCTCATCAATTTTTTCAAAATAGGGTTTGATTCTTGAGACATGGACAATCAATGGGTCTTGGCCAGGATTATCTTTTGGTTCAATTAAGTAATTTACGTTGGACAGCTTCTTTAATATTCTATATGGGCCAAAATATTTTCTCAGTAGTTTCTCACACTTTCCTATTTTCCTAATTGGTGTCCAAACTGCTACTAATTCTCCTGGTTCGTAGCTTCTTTCCATGTGTTTCTTGTCATAGTTCTTTTTCATTCTTTCTTGAGTCTTTATTGTGTTGTTAATAACTAATTTTCTTGTTCTGTTTATTTTGTCTAAGTGATGTTTTATGTATTCATCATAATCATCTTTGTCAATGTCCACCGAGATATTCCTGTCGTCCAAAAGAGACGTGGGTTCTCTTCCAAACATCAGGAAAAAGGGAGAATATCCTGTGGTTTCCTGAATTGTAGTATTGTAAGCGTGAGTGATGAATGGGAGTATTTCGTCCCAATTTTTCTGATCAGTGTTCACATACATACTGAGCATATTGATCAATGTTCTATTCAACCGCTCTGTCAATCCATTAGTCTGGGGATGATAGCTCGTTGTGAAGCAATGTTTAATCTTGCACGTTTTCATCACCTCTTTCATTAAATTACTGGTAAATTGAGAGCCTCTGTCACTAATAAGATATTGTGGGGCTCCGTGCCGAAGAAAAATATCCTCTACTAGAAATTTAGAAACTTCTTTCACTGTTGCTTCCGAGACTGCTCTTGTTTCTGCATATCTAGTGTAGTAGTCCGACAGCACGATTATCCATTTTTTCCTGTTTTTCGTAGATGGTAGTGGACCAACAAAGTCAATTCCAATTCTTTCGAAAGGAAAGTTGGCTGGGGGGATGGGCTGTAGTAGTCCAGAAGGTAATTGGTTTGAGCCTTTCCTACTTTGGCAAAGGTGACACGTCCTAACGAATTCTGAGACATCCTTTAGCATGGATGGCCAAAAGTATTTACTCTTTATTCGGTACATGGTTCTGGCGACGCCCAGATGGCCATTCGACATATGATTGTGATATTCTTTCATAATTTCTCTCTTTTTATTCTCTGGAACCACAAGCAACCACGCCCTGCCTTCAGGGTTCGGGTTTTTCTTAAAGAGGCATCCATCTTCTTCTTTAAAGTTTTGCGCAATTGATCGCCTGCTTCCATTAAGGTTTTTCTTAACACTTTCGATAAATTTATCCTCTTCGTCTGTTATTTGATTTAAAAATAGCCTTTCAAAATCCTCATCCCAATCAGTTTCTGGTAAGGGCCCCCTAGATAAGCCATCGGCGTCCAGATGCTTCTTTCCCGATTTATGTATTATATCGAAGTCATATTCTTGAATTTTCAATGCCCATCTTGCCAATCGACCTGTTGGATCCTTCAAGTTTTTGAGCCAGCATAAGGCGTGATGGTCTGTTACTATTTTAAAGTGTCTTCCATAAAGGTAGGGTCGTAATTTTGACATTGACCAGACAACGGCCAGACATTCTTTTTCAGTGGTTGAATAATTTTGCTCCGCTTTACTTAGGGTACGACTCAAATATGAGATCACCTTCTCTTCACCACCGATGTCTTGGACAAGTGTTGCACCTATGCCGATGTTGGACGCATCAGTATGAACATAAGTAGGTGCATTTGGATTGAAGTGACCTAAAATTGGTGGACTTAATAGTGCTGTTTTTAGAGTTTGAAACGCTTCCTCTTGTCTTTCTGTCCAGGTAAATGATACACTTTTTTTTATAAGGTTGGTCAAAGGGTCAGCAATTTTTGAAAAGTCTTTGATAAATTTTCTATAATATGAACACATTCCCAAAAAGGATTGTACTTCTTTGACCTTTTTGGGTCGAGGAAAATTTCTGACAGCTTTGATGTTATGTTCCGCGGGTTTTATACCATGTTTGCTCGTTATATAGCCGAGAATCTCCAATTCTTCAAAAGCAAATCGGCATTTTTTGTCGTTTAACCTTAAATTAGATTCACGAAAACATCTAAAAACAGCTTCAAGTCTTTTGAGGTGCGTTGGAAAATCCGGGCTATATATGATAACATCATCCAGATAACACAAACAAATTTGCCATCTCAGATTTCCAAGCATATTCTCCATATTTCTCTCAAAGGTAGCAGGCGCGTTACAAAGTCCAAAAGGCATCACGTTGAATTCATATAATCCATGCGCTGTAGTGAAAGCTGTTTTCTCTTTGTCTCTTTCTTCGACTTCAACTTGCCAATATCCAGATCTGAGGTCTATTGCTGAGAAGTGTGTAGATCCTTGGAGAGTATCCATAACTTCGTCTATTCTAGGGATCGGATAGACATCTTTTACTGTCACATTATTCAGTTTTCTGTAGTCCACACAAAATCTGTATTTACCATCTCGCTTCTTGACCAATATTACTGGAAAAGACCAGGGGCTAGAAGATGGCCTAATTATGCCTTCTGTAAGCATCTCGTCAATTTGCTCTTTTATAATATCTCGTTCTTTAGCACTTACCCGGTAAGGCTTGTGTTTAATTGGCTTCGCGTCTTCTGAGTCTATCCGATGTTTTGCCAAATTGGTTCTCCCTAATCTCGATGAAAAAAGATCTCCATACCTTTCTAAAACTTGTTTTAACTCCTTCTGTTCCTTTGGTGAAAGATTTTCGTTTATTTGGAATCTAGGTTCTTCGTTCTTTTCTACCTCTCTTTCTCGACTCACATTTATTTTCGCTGGACTACTTCCAAAAGCCAATGTTTGGTTTTTCATTATTTTTAACGGTCGAGGATACGGATTAGTTATCCAGATGTGTGTTTCCCTATTTATAACATTGATCAAGCTTCTTGCTAGACGAAGTCCATTTGTTTGAAACATTTTGCTGCTCTCCTCGATAATATATTCTCCATCCTCTGTTTCTACCAATTCCTCGATCAATTTCATGGAACATTCCGGTACAATGGAATCCTTGGCACTCTTTATTTTCAACATTTCAAAATTGATTTCGTCATGATTATTCGTCAAATCATATTTTATAGTTTCTTGCTTACAATCTATTTTTGCGTTCATTTTCTTAAGGAAATCTCTCCCAAGAATTAATGTCCGTAAATGCGTTTTCAATATCACAAAGTTGTGTGATAATGTTTCGTCATCAATTTTTATATTTAAAAATATACTTCCTACCATGTCCAATTTTTTTCCATCGGGTCCTGCACAAATTTTTGCGAGTTTACTTATACCATGGCCTGTATCGAGGGCCGTTCTGAGGTCGACCACTGAGAGGTCAGCACCTGTATCAACCAAAGCTTCAAAAGTCCCTATCTTGTCCACATTAATTTTTAATTTGTATTTAGGGTCCAACTTCTTGATTCCGTTTATGGTCGACTTGCTTTGATTGACAGATTCAGGCGCGACGCTTAGTTTAAATCTTCCAACACGGAATATCTATTCCGGGTAGGAATATTTGTCTGTGTGCTATGACATACATCAGCATAAAGCCGAGGTCCTGATTTATCTGATATTTCATTCATTTGGCATTTTTCTTCGACCTTCTCTTGGGTATCTGCTGGATCCTCTTCTAGGATTCTTATAAACTTGACCCTACAATAACGGGCCACGTGCCCTGGCTTGTTACATTTAAAGCAGATTGGTCTTCCATCTTCCGTCCTATTTTTGCTCACTTCTTGGCTTTTATTGTAAGTGTTTCTCTGAAGGTTTGGTTTCGGCACAAAGTTAGGATTATAAGGACGTCTAGGGGTAGAGGGCTGGGGAAAGTTGTTTCGATACTGTCTGGGGGTAGGAGGGGAGTCGTTCTTGTAATTATTGGAAACAGGGGCTTGGGGCCTGGAAGTGGTCTGGTAGTTTCGTGCGGCAGTCGGCGGCACGTACCTCGATTGTTGTTGGGGTCTAGAATAGCGTGGACCGTTATATAGGTTTCTGGATTTCTCCACACGTTCCCGATACTTCTTTTCAAAAGAATCCATTTTCTTGCACACGACAAGAAGGTCATCGGTCGTTTTAGGAGGGTTCAGGTAGAGCGCGAATGAGTACTCTTTTTTCAGTCCTCCAATAACATGTTCAATTTTTGTTTCTTCTTCCATTGCGGGGTCAACCTTGTTGCACAACACTAGAATGTCTTCCGCGAACCTGATTGCTGGTTCATTCCAGTGTTGCATTCTGTTGAGCTTCATTCTAAGTTCTTCTTTATTCGCGTCCAAAGAAAAATCCTGAATGAAGCGGATTTTAATATTTTCCCAGCTCGTGAAACTAGCTTTGTGTAAATTCAACCAGGTTTTAGCGCTTCCCGTCATGTTCATGGCGGCATAACGAGAGATAATGTAGTCTGCCCAATGGTACAAGAAGCCAATTTCTTCAAGAGATTCAATCCATGGGCGAGGGTCTTCCGTTCCATCATACTTGGGGATGTCGATGTTGGGATTCAGGACAACTGGGTCGGAACTAGCATCTCTACCAATTGTTACACCAGGTTGCGGCTTGGCAGACTCTTCAGCCTGGATTCTCTCCTGTGCTGGGTCTTGCATCTTACCAGAGCGTGTTTCAACCATCCTACAAATTTATAAAAGGGAATAACGAGATAAGTCTTCTTTAAGTAGCCACCAGAATCCTTTTCTTTATTTTCTCACATCAAAGAGAGCAGTGAAGTCACAGTGTACCTAAATACAAATGATGATAAATTAATAATCTGTTTTAAATAAATATCATAGAATATTTTATATAAAAATAAATAAATATATAATTTAAATTTCAAATATATTAAAACTAATATAAGAAATACGCCATTAATCATGATGTAACAATATAGATATCACAATGTTTTCAGTTTACCTTTGAAGTTTCATGCATTCAATTGTAAAATAATCTCGAGCGAATACATACATACGAATATATATATATATATAAAGAGATTTTAAATTATAAATATTCTTTCATCGATAATTTTCGTGTTTTAAAGTCTGTATTCGCTCGAGATTATTTTACAATTGAATGCATGAAACTTCAAAAGTAAACTGAAAACATTGTGATATCTTTAATTAAAAAGGCATATATTGGATTGAAAAAAATAATAAATAAATAAATAAATAATTTATTTTACCAATATTTCAGCTGGCTGAACGCCAACCTTTATCAAGGTGTTATAACATTGATATTGTGATATCTATTGATCCAAAAAGAGTACATGCCAGTAACTAGGCTATGATGTCACTTTTGAAAAGATTTGAAAACGATTATTCGAATTATCATTTTATTTAGTACAGAGAAACCTTTATTAATTTAGATATTCATTTTAAAAAATCATAGAATCTTTCCAATTTGACCCAAAGAGAAGACTCGTCGTATCTGCGCCTTTTCTTTTTATTGATTGTTTTCTCTATACCTCTATGGAGAACTGCCACCATGAGTGATGTTGGTGAAATACAAAGTCAGAAGCAGCAGGTCAGACATATTTATTGCCTTTCTTCCGGCCTAGCTGATATTCGGGATAGCTGAGGTAGCCGTCGTTGTCCAGGTCCTCCGCTTCCAGGAGAGAGTCGATCACCACTGCCCACACTGTAGCCTCAACACTAGGTCAAGCGGAGTCTCGGATTCTACTAGGTACTTTTTTACTCGGATTTAATAAAATAGAAAAAAATATTTACTATCTGCGTGTGCTGTGGACATGAAAAAGCACTATTATAGTGAAACGTCTATAGAACCAAATGGAACAATGTAACCGTGTACTACCTGAATCTGCTTCGTACTTGGCGTTCTGCTTCCGCTGGTGCTGCAAGGAGGCGGGCAGCATGGGGCCGCTGTCGTGAACGTGGTTCATGGCGTGGAAAATTTCCAGCCCGTCCAGTCTCATGTCGTCGTCCGTGTCGTGGAGCCTGCGAGGTCTGGCTTACGTCTCTCTATTGTGTACATTCACCCGAGCCGTGTTATTCGGCACCAGCAGGACATGGGGAGAAACCAATGAGTCATACACAAAGGTTGAGCTTTATAATAAACTAAAAAAAATCTATTTGTACGGCCATTCGGAAACAATGAACAGGTTTAAACTTCCTTAACTCGAACTCTACCACAGATGTTTGGGCAGTAATGATAGAACCAAGAATATCGCGGCAATCCTTTAGCCAACCAACTCAACTAGCATGTATAAGAAAACACGTGTCGCGGTGACCTCAATCCATTTGATGAATAAGGAAGGAGAAAGGGATATGTTTGATAATAAATTTCGAATAAAACGAGTTTCTAGAGCCTAGATAGCCATAGGAGGGCATGTCTTTGTCCCTGGTTATATTCTTGAATGGTTCTTGCCCTCCAAATATGCTGTGGCACTTCCCTTTCCACACACCTGCAATTTCTATTTGTATGACACACATTTATTATAAAGAAAATAAAATTTCAACTTATGTAATACTCAAAATAGCAGAGATTCAAGGTATCAAAGATTGTAGTCAGGCGGCAATTCCTCCAAGGCGTGACTTACTTAAAGAATTGGAAGTCCATCTCTATTTCTTCCATTGTGTCTTGATCCCAATCCATGTCATATAACTCCTTCAGGTCTTCTTTGATGTGTCTGCATTACACCGACATTTATAAATTTACGGGCAAAATGAAGATTTTTTCAAAATAACCATAATACGACAACACATGTAGGCACCTGGAATGTCTACATCTCGATCATCCTTCAAAGCATGAATTCAACTACAAAAGAGAATAAAAACGTTAGGATAGGAAGTATAACGATTTTGAAACAACTTGGAGATGAGAGGATTGTCCATTGCATTAAATGAAGCCCCTCTTGTTATAGGTGAAAATTGAATTTAGAGTAATTTTTAAAATTTGAAAAATGCTCCGTCCTCAACTCTCGAATGATACTTCCCGCAGAAAACGGCGCCCACATAACTGTTATAATCAAAATACTTATTATCAATATATGTTTTTTTTTTAATGTGAGGTTACGTATGTGATAAATCCGTTTTACAATTCACAAAACACTTAAAAACATTACAAAATATATAGATGGTAAAATAAAACATATTCATGATGAGATATTTTATTTTTATATATATTTACAATAAAAATTTAGATTCTAATGAAGAAATATACAGCAAGAATTAATAAAGAGGGCGTAGAACAACGAATACTTACTCGAGGTCCCGGATGTAGGCATCATCCTGGAGGAAGTGGTCACCAGCCTGGCGGTGGGTGTGACCTTGGCAGGACGTCGGCAGAAGCACCGCCACCCAGACCTTTCAACAATGAAAAAGCTTTTATTAATTTATAAAGGCAACCATGAGATAAAATAGTTTAATAACGAAACGAATCCCAATTGGTGCTTATTACTTATTTCAGGTGAATAATTGCCCTAAGAGACTTCATTGCGTCGTATTTTACAAGTAGCTTTAATCAGATTTAAGTTTAAACAAGTAGTTAAAATTATTATTTAATAGTCCTATATATATTTTTAGACACAAAGAATGTTTTATTTTAAATATTTATATTTTTAAAGAACCAAACACAAAGCGATCTAGCAACTGCTTATTCTACGTATTTTATTATGTATTAATGATAATTAACATTTTAATTTACATATAAACTGCTGGCCACCCAAATTTCAACATCAAGAAAGACAAGAGAGATCACAACAAAATTTATTTTGTAAATAAAATGTTGACCAGTATCAAATGATTAAAACTTCTGCTAAGTGTGGTTCCTGCCAGAATCAGTAGCCAGAGTAGCCGCCAGTGTTGGAGATCACCGCTGCCACACGCCTCGGTATTGATTCAAAAATACTTTGTATGTGTTCTTGGGGTACAGCAGACGAAGCAGCTTCCACACGTTGTCAAATTTGATCTGTTGTGGCAGCTGGAGATGTAATATGGGTCAATCGTTGAGAAACCATGGATTACATGTTTTCTATGAGCGAAAAATCCGGAGAGCGAGCCGGCCAGGGAAGCAATTCAATCTGATGATTGACGAAGAACCTTTGGACAATGCATGTGTTGGGACACCTCGTGACCATGATATGCCAAAGTAACCCAGAACCCCACCTAACCTAACCATATCCCACCTATGTCCATCTAAGCCACAAACCTCTGGTGATTGCGAGGTGTCGAGTGGAGCCTGAAGCCACCTTTAGCCTTGGCAGCACTGAGCCAAAGACCGAGATCCCCTTCCTGTAGTCAAGCCACCTGACCTGTGGTGGATGACCTGGCCCCACCAACACCAAGTTAGTCTGAGATGGACTCAGACACCCCTTCCTGGTGGCCAAGACACCTGACCTGTGGTGGATGACCTGGCCCCACCGACACCAAGCTAGTCTGAGATGGACTCAGACACCCTTTCCTGTTGGTCGAGCCACATGTCCAATGGTGGCCGACTTGACCACAAGCCAGTCCAAGATGGACCCAGACGCCCCTTCCCTGTAGTCAAGCCACCGACCTATGGTGCTTGACCTGGCTCCACCATCTTCATGCAAGAGCATTAGCTCCACCACGAGCCCTGAACCTTTTCCAAGCTGACCCCAAGATGCCCAGAATCAACAATGATAATTATATTTTTTAAATCATTTTTAATTCAATATTTTCATAATTTTTATTATTATTTTTTTGTGAATATTTCTTTAATAATTTTATATTTAATTTATTTTTATATTTTTTTTAAGATGCCTTTTTTATTTTTTTATTTTCATAGAGAGAAGAGGGATAATAGCCTTGGGGGTGAGTTCAGCAACACTGGGACAAGGAAGCGGGATATTTACATTCTGGGATATTGGTACATTTTTATATTGACATTTTTTTCTTAACAAAAATTTGATTTTTTTTTCCTGAGAAGCAAAAAAAAAGGACTTGGAGTTGCGGAGGGCGGAGGCCGCTGGCTGCGGCCTTGGCTGCCCCTTTTTTCGAATGATGGACACTGGGTGGCTGGATGACTAGGTAGGTTGGGGATATCTGGCTTTGGCATAATAGGCCTTTTGTAAAAAGTATATATATAGTTTTAAAACTCCTCCCTTTTAACCTTATCTACAGTTTTTATATATATATATATATTTAATCTTATATATGTGCGTGATTTCATTAATTAATATAATAAAAAATGTTGTACATTGAAAGATTTTATTAGTCTAAATAAAAATTTGTCTAACCAAAAAGATTGATTGGTTAATTTCCCCATCAACATAATTGCTAGCCGGCACAGCTTTAGGTCTCTACATGTGCCATAGATGAATAAATTTGTGGTCTGCTTTTCTGCAGCCACTGGCGCCCTAATATTTGGACATGTAGAGATCTGGAAATAGTAAAAGTATAAAATCATCATTGTTTTTAACAATGACTTTCTTCTTCCATTATACCTAAAAAATATATAAATGCTCCCGATTCATCAACAATGGCGCCCAACGTGGGGCTCGAATTATGTATATAATTTTCTTCTATTATATTTAAAAATATATACATAGTGAAACGCCATTAGGGTCAAGTAGAACGCGGCCTCTGAGATAAGAATCAATACCCAGGGAAATGAGACTAATAAAATATTTTTCAATGTACACAGAATAATTATTTTTAGGTAGATATTTATATATAACTTGTAATTTTATTTTTACAAGCAAGTTTGTGTTTTGAATTATTTAAAGTGATAAAAATTATCCAATATCCACTCTGTAGTAAGTAAACAAATCTAATGCTTCTTCTAAAACTTGTTTTGGTGAGTTTAAGTTTAATTTTTGTATGTTTTAATAAACATTTATTTTTAATACTTTATACTTTGATTTACGGTATTATGATAAGTGGGAGTTTGGTAAATATAACAACCGTTATTTTTAATTTACAATGTTATAGCTTCGTCGATTGGTATATTTAATGCTGTATTTTAAAGAATGTAATGTACAATTAGACAGAACAACGCTAGGCCTAGACGAAATTTGAGCCATGATTGGCGGCTCAGTTTAAATTTAGGACTTAGTGCAGAAAAACAACATCTGGAGTCACCAGATGTGCTGGGACCAAATATAAATTTTGGCGCTAGAAATGGGAAACACTGACGTCAGAATTCCAAGTTGTTAACAATAGTTAAAATAAATTTAATTACCATTTCTATCCTTTTTAACAGAAAATACACGTTTATATCTTCAAATATTATTGAAAATACACTAATAATAAACCTGTTTCATACATTTATTATATACAATATTTTATTCAAATTCTTTTCTGTTTGTTAATAATTTTTAATTTACTTTAATATGGAAACTATGACACAGTGTCATAATAAACATATAACAAATGTCAACTTCAAATGACTTACCATTATGTAAGAAATTGGCAGGGAGGTTTTCCTATTATATGGTTACATATACCAAGATCTAATAATTTAATTCATGAAATACATTTCATTAAGTTTACCTTTATTTATAAACCAGTTGATAGTTTAAACCAATTAGAAGCTCATTTATTTTTAGGCCTAAATGTCTTTTTTTTTCATCTTTATTGGTTGAAACAATTTTCTAAGACAATTTATTGAATAAAAAGGCATGTTTTCTTTTTAAGTGTTTGAAACAACAAAAAAACTATAATTATTATTATCATAATATAAGGTATTTCAGGAATATTGCATATGAGTGTATGAAAAAAAAAGATACATTTCTTGACATTCTTTTTGGTTAATGATTTTCACTTATAGAAGTGTTAGCATGCCAATGGTCTGCCCTAGGGGTACATGCTGACCTACATGATGAAGCTTTTCATAGTATGAAGGAGATATTTACATGGTATGAACAAGTTAATTTTAGAGTAAAAGGTTTTTATATTTAATTTTTTTTAGGGTAATTTCTAGATTTTTTGAACTTTTTTTTTGTGTGTAAATTTATCAAAATGTAAGAGCATTTGTGCATCCTTTTTTTTTTAAACTCAGCCTTTGTTTTTTAGTAATTTTTATAAACTTTTATTTTAGTATAGATTTAAGACCTACTTTTATGATTAAAGAGATATCCATTTCTTCAACTAGGAGTTAAGATTTTGTGTCTCGGACAGTGAAGCACCTAAAAGACGAGATTTAGGCTCTCTTGGTATCCATCACTGTGAGCAATCTTTATGAAGCAATGTTGAATTAGTTGGATAGTCAGTATAGTAGTTTTTTTTTAATAGGATTCTAGGATTTATAATATGGTCTAATTTGAGGATTTTTCCTTTTTTTGTTGTTTTCTCTTTGTCGCTTATTGTAAACACAGGACGGATGGGATACAGGCCCTCTAGATAGCTTTTACAGTAAATGATAATATTTTTAGGTTAAATAGATAGGATTAGATGAATATTTGAAGATAGGATTTCTATTTTTTTTTAATGAGCCTTGCACACTTTTTTTTTAATGTTAGATTACTATTTTGGGTACCGAATGACCAAATTGTAGTAATTAGTACAAGTTTATTTTCTTTTGTGAGTTTATGGAGGTGGACCATGACTAGATTTTCTTTGGTATAGAGCACTTGTGCTTATCTCCCTGAATTTAGTTTTTGAATAGTTGTTTTGTTTGTTTAATGTTCAGGCAGTGCTTTTGATTTCAAGTTTAATTTGAATGCATCCGCAAATGTTTTCTTTTTTTTTTGTATGAATGAAGGATAGTGAATGAGATATCAAACTTCAAGCCAACAGTATGTTAGACCTGGACAAATTAAAATATTGGTAGGATAGGATCTTGTAACTTTATACAAAATGTGTTAGGACCTTAATAGTTTGATTTACCATCAGGGATCGATAAACTCACTGACAATCTGATATGTCTGCTTAGGCAGAGTTTCTTCACTTCATGTGGAGGTATAAATTTGATTTCTTTTTTTTTTCTTTGTTTATATATGTTAGGTTCAAACTTATCTATTTTTTCTAACTGGATTTTTGACCCTGGATGAGATATAGGCTCTCCAGCTAAATTTCTCTTTCTGTGAAGAAAGCACTCGTATGGTTGTGGGAAATATCATTTGTCATGTGCTCTGGAAGCACACACTGGATGTCAAGGGAGAGAGTCCCATGATTCCTTTTCTTCTGACTGCTCTTGAGAGCAGCAGTTGTGTTGAGACCATGTGAAGGTATTGTCCTCCGCCTGAAAGTCCCGAAGGCGTGAGAAGATCTAGCTTTGGGCAGCTAGAGGACAAAGGCATAATCCCATGTAAACTAACAAGTACCTGAGTGTCAGTTTGTGATTATAGATTTGTTCTTGAACCTTGAATAACGGTTCGAAAGAATTTTTTTTTTAAAGTTTTATCATAAAAAAAAAGGTAGGGTAATTTTTTGTGTGTTTTAAGGTCATTAAAAAAAAAGGAGGTATATATACCTCAAGGTTAAGCTATAGGTTTGGTTTAATATTTTTGTGAAGCAGGATTTTTTTTTAACAAAGGATGTTTTCAGTTATGTGTGGTCATGCGAGGTCAATGTACCGAATAGTTTAGGTAGACAACTAGTCTAACCATGTAAAAGGTTTCAGTTCAATTTTTAATCAAAGATTCAATTACTTTTACCAGAATGAAATGTGTGTGGGATCACAGTGTTTTAAATTACTGATTTGAATTACCCTATTAAATATTAGTAGAAAGAAGCGCATTAGATTTGAAATTTGTCTTTCCCCCCCTGATACCTTTATGTATTTTAGGACTTTTTTTTTTGGCTGTTACATTATGAAAAATGCATATATTGGATAATTGTTATTATTTGAAAAAGAAAATGAATTGCATTTGCATACGTGTATACCATAATATATTTTTAAATTTGTAGATTTATGATTTTAGAATTTTTGAGTTTTTTTTTTTCTCATCTCTTCACCCTAGCACCCAGGGTGGATTTGAGTGATTAATTAATATTTGAGTATAGATATACTATTTTTTGTAGTAAATATTTTCTTTATATGTATTTTTTTATTATTTTATTAAGTTTCCTCACCTGGTCACTCGGTGTTGGAAATTAATTTTCCTTTTTATTTTGTAAAATTAAATTTTTGGCAGGGAGGATTGTTGGGACACCTCGTGACCATAATATGCCAAAGTAACCCAGAACCCCACCTAACCTAACCATATCCCACCTATGTCCATCTAAGCCACAAACCTCTGGTGATTGAGAGGTGTCGAGTGGAGCCTGAAGCCACCTTTAGCCTTGGCAGCACTGAGCCAGAGACCGAAATCCCCTTCCTGTAGTCAAGCCACCTGACCTGTGGTGGATGACCTGGCCCCACCAACACCAAGTTAGTCTGAGATGGACTCAGACACCCCTTCCTGGTGGTCAAGACACCTGACCTGTGGTGGATGACCTGGCCCCACCGACACCAAGCTAGTCTGAGATGGACTCAGACACCCCTTCCTGTTGGTCGAGCCACATGTCCAATGGTGGCCGACTTGACCACAAGCCAGTCCAAGATGGACCCAGACGCCCCTTCCCTGTAGTCAAGCCACCGACCTATGGTGCTTGTGACCTGGCTCCACCATCTTCATGCAGAGCACCAGCTCCACCACGAGCCCTGAACCTTTTCCAAGCTGACCCCAAGATGCCCAGAATCAACAATAATAATTATATTTTTAAATCATTTTTAATTCAATATTTTCATAATTTTTATTATTATTATTTTTTGTGAATATTTCTTTAATAATTTTATATTTAATTTATTTTTATATTTTTTTTTAAGATGCCTTTTTTATTTTTTTATTTTCATAGAGAGAAGAGGGATGATAGCCTTGGGGGTGAGTTCAGCAACACTGGGACAAGGAAGCGGGATATTTACATTCTGGGATATTGGTACATTTTTATATTGACATTTTTTTCTTAACAAAAATTTGATTTTTTTTCCTGAGAAGCAAAAAAAAAGGACTTGGAGTTGCGGAGGGCGGAGGCCGCTGGCTGCGGCCTTGGCTGCCCCTTTTTTCGAATGATGGACACTGGGTGGCTGGATGACTAGGTAAGTTGGGGATATCTGGCTTTGGCATAATAGGCCTTTTGTAAAAAGTATATATATAGTTTTAAAACTCCTCCCTTACCTTATCTACAGTTTTTTTTATATATATATATTTTTAATCTTATATATGTGCGTGATTTCATTAATTAATATAATGAAAAATGTTGTACCAAAAAGATTGATTGGTTAATTTCCCCATCAACATAATTGCTAGCCGGCACAGCTTTAGGTCTCTACATGTGCCATAGATGAATAAATTTGTGGTCTGCTTTTCTGCAGCCACTGGCGCCCTAATATTTGGACATGTAGAGATCTGGAAATAGTAAAAGTATAAAATCATCATTGTTTTTTTAACAATGACTTTCTTCTTCCATTATACCTAAAAAATATATAAATGCTCTCGATTCATCAACACATGCCACGTGTGGTCGCGCATTATTCTGTTAAAATATGGCTGTGGGCAAGCCATGAAGGTAAGGAAGGACAACTGGCTCAACTCCTCGAAGATGAAGCGTTGGCTGTTCAAGTACCGGGAATGCGTACTAGAAGAGTGAGAAAGTGATATCCAAAACTGCCCCATACCATAATACCCGGTTCAGGACCTGTGTGGCGGTGCATAACGCAGCTCTTCATGATAAACTCTTCACGTTGTCTCCAGGCTCGAATCCGACCATCGTGGTTTTGCAGACAGAATGGCGACTCGTCAGTAAATACAATTTCATTCCATTCTGCCGTCCACATCCTTCTTTAATCGCACCAATGGCGGTGGAGGCGTCTGTGGTTCTGCGTCAAGGGTACACGAAGCAATGGACGTCTTGCGGACAGACCACTCTGCTGTAAATGGCGTCAAATGGTACTTGCATACACTGGATGATGCGCTACAAACTGAATGTGTTGTGCTACGGTTCGTGATGTGACTGAGCGATCTGTCACTGCTATGAGCACAATTTTCCTGTCAGCACGTGAAGTGATACACTGAGGTGGATGCGATCGAACACGTCAGTCCGTCGTACTTTCCTGCATCTAACAATCGCATATCCGCAATACAGTTGTTTGGTTTCGTCCAACACGACTACCAATTTCTCTGAAAGATTATCCACAATCTCGATAGGCCACTATACTTTCTCTGTCGAACTCGGATTCTTGATCAAGATGATCGCGTTTCCTACGGAGCATATTTGTTCGTTAAAAAATAAAAACACAATTCCGAACTTGAAATCTCAAAGACATAAATAGTGTTAAATAGTGCTTTCTAGTGGAGCCACAGACGCGCGTGATGTGCGTCTGCGCTGAAATTCTAATCATTTGCATATCTCACCTCCTCTAATGCATGTTGTAAATTTCATGTTATTTGCATGCTTCTTTTAGAGTTTTGCATTCGCGGTGGCCAGCAGTTTATGATTAGAAATATTTATAAGTAGCTAATATTTCAAATAAACCTATGTATTTATCTAAAATTTGTTACTTCTAATTATTTTAAAATATATTTTACATTTAAATAATCAACTCTAAAATATTTGTAGTTAAGTAGGGACGGCTGCAGGCGTGTGTTACAATATATTTATAAATCAGGAATTAATTACTAAATCACATTAAATTTAGCTAATAATTTTATTATCGTTTTTATATGAAAACAAGCGTGTTCTTAGTCTGCAACAATAACATGAGAATTGATGATGATTATATTGTTTAGAATTAAGCTGTTGTTTTTTTTTTATTTTGGGATTCACAATTATTGATTTAAAATAATAAGAAATAAATTTATATGAAAAAAATAATATGATTTATATTATAAAGTTTAAATTATATGAAATAAAATAATATGAATTATAATTAAAAGAAATGAAATGATATGATTCCCTACATCACTCCCTTGCCAGTAACAGAGTTACGTCTGGTAATCCGTCAGGGGGTTTTGTAGTCCGTCCAGTTCGTGTTGAAGTCCTCCTGATGTATGCTGGTGGCTCCACGGGGGGGTTGTCCGATTCAAGTGTTGTCTTCAGCAGATACCTCAGGTTGAGAGGTGTTTAATAAATATGCTTGGTTTTAAATCGGTTTATTGAAACTGACACTTCTTTGTACTTGAATTTAATGATAAAATATTTTCCCTCTCTCCTTAGCACTTGGAAATGACCTTCGTAAGGTGGATCTAAAGCCTTTTTTACTCGGTCCGTTCTTAAAAATACATGGAAGCATGATCTTAAATTTTTGTGGACGAATATATTTTGGCTAGTTTTTAAGTTCTTTGGTCTGGGTCCAAAGTTTTCCATCTGTTTCTGTAATTTGTAAACATACTCTTCTTGTGTCAAATATGAATCTGGTTCGACAAAAAATTCACCAGGTATTCTTATATTATTACCATATACTACTTGCGCTATGGAATGATTAGAGTCTTTCGGTATAGCTGTACGCAAATCCAAAAGTATCGTTGGTATAGATTCACTCCAGGTAGGGTTATTGTGTGGTCTGATTGCCGCCTTTAATGTTCGATGCAAACGCTCAACCTTCCCGTTAGCTTGGGGGTGGTATGCAGTGGTGTGTTGTAATTTAATTCTAATTATCTTTGTTAGATCAGCAAATGTATCTGATGTGAACTGTGCTCCTCTATCAGTGACAAGTCGTAATGGAGTACCGTATCTTGTGATCCAATTAATATAGATTGCCCTCGCTACTGTATCAGCCGAGTTGTTCTCCAAGGGTATTGCTTCCATCCAGTTACTATAGCGGTCAATACATGCAAGACAGAATATATAGTTATTAGATAGTGGTAGTGGTCTCACTAAATCGATATGAATATCATTAAAATTTTCTGTTGACATTTGAAATGTTCCAAAACTTGTTTTTGTATGGCGATTGATTTTATTTCTTTGACACGCCCTACAATCTCGACTCCATTGTAGGACATCTTTCCTTATGCTAGGCCAAATGAACCTTTGAGTCATTTGAATAATTATTGACCTTATCCCTGGGTGTGACAGTCCATGGATTTGATTAAACATTCGCATTCTGTGAGATTTTGGTAAGTAGGGTCCTATATTTGCGGTAGATGTGTCGCACCAAAGCTGTTTACCAGATGGAAGGGGATATTGTTTAAACTTCAAAGAGGTTTGAACATTAGTTTGAAGATTATTCAATTCACTATCCAAAATTTGTTCGTCTGCAATTACATCGTAATCAATAAGCGTGAGTTCTTCGATTCTAGACAGTATATCCGCCACTAGGTTATCTTGGCCACTGATGTGACAAATTTCAGTGGAGAACTGGGATATAAAATGGAGTTGCCGTAGTTGTCTTGGAGAGGATTTTTCTGGTTTCTGATGAAAAGCGTAAATCAAGGGTTTGTGATCTGAAAAAAATTGAAATTCCTTCCTTCTAATAGATGTTTAAAGTTTTTAATTGAGAGGTAGATTCCTAAAGGTTCGCGATCATACGTGCTATAATTCCGTTGGGTAGGATTTATTTTTTTTGAATAGAATGCTATAGGTTTCCAACCCTGATTATGATACTGTTGTAATACCGCTCCTATGGCTGAGTTCGAGGCATCTGTACACAATTAAATTGGTAAATTGGAGTCGAGTAACGATAATAGTGCCATGTTGGCTAAATCAGCTTTACACTTTATAAATTGCTTCTTAGCTTCATCTGTCCATTTGATTCTTCTCTTGTCATTCTTTTTTTGCGCCTTGTAAATAATCACGGAGTATCGCTTGGGTATCTGACGCACCTTTTATATGCCGTCGGTAAAAATTTAACATGCCAAGGAATTTTCGTAGGATCTGAATAGTGTCCGGAAGTGTGTAATCCTGAATCACTTGAACTCTTGATGATAAAGGCTTAGTACCCACCGGCGTAATCAAATAGCCTAAGAATTATATTTCTGTAGTTGCAAAGACTGATTTTGACACATTAATTTTTAATCCATATTCATTTAATATCTTAAATACCAAATTTAGGTGTTATTTGTGTTGTTTTTCATCTGTGGAAGCAATTAAAATATCATCCAAATAGGAGAATGCGAAATTGAGGTCTCTTAAAACTTCGTGCATAAAGCGCTGAAACGTTGCAGGAGCGTTACGCAATCCGAAGCACATAACATCAAATTCAAATAATCCAAATGGAGTGATAATAGCAGTCTTCTCTTGGCCCTCCTATGCAATAGGAATTTGAAAGTACACTTTCATCAAATCATTTCTCGAATAGATATTAGTATTTTAAAGAATATTTTGAACATCTTTAATTCTTGGAATAGGGTATCTATCAGGCAAGGTACCGAAGTTAAGTTGTCTGTAATATCAACTTGGGCGAAATGTGCCATCCTTTTTAAGAGCTAAATGTAGCGGACTTGCCCATTGACACTTAGATGGCTTGATGAGGTTATCTAGCATGAATTTAAATTCCTATTTAGCTAATTCCATTGACGTGGGTCTAACTGCCGCGCACTCGCAAATTTAGGTTGACCTTTTGTTATTATTCTATGCCTTACTCCATGATCAAGTTTCGTGGGAAACAACAAGGGTTTAGTGATATCAGGAAATTGCGCAATAAGGTTAAATGTACTGTTGGCTTTGACTGTGGTGATACTACCCTCGAATGTCGAAATGGCTTCACAGATAATTTCGAGGTTAATAAGTCTATCAATTAATTTTCTTTTGTTAATATCAGCCAATATATTATATTTAAATAGAAAATCAGCACCCAATATGCCCCTCTTCACATTAGATATTATAAAAGGCCATTGAAAGTCTCTGCGGAAGCCTAGATCCAGGTTAAGTATTTTAACACCCAAAGCTTTTATTTCGGAACCATTTGCCGCGTATAGTTTGCAATCACTTTCTTGTTTGAATTGAGCAGTGGCTGAAATGATGCTCACATCAGCACCAGTGTCAACTAAAAATTTTAATTTCGATATTTATCAAAAACAAACAAGCGGTATTTGCGACATGGTTCATTATAACCTGCAGTAGAATTTGTCGCTGCTTCTACTGCAGGCTGGAGTTTTCCGTTTGATCAACTTGTGGTGTTCTATTTATGGTGTTTCTATATTCCCAGCCGCAAGGTTGGACACACTTTCCGGGTAGGCATTTTTTTCCAAAGCGATAATGATAATATCATAGTTTTCCATTTGGGTTGAAACTGAAGGAATAATGTCTGTGGAAAAAGGAACATCAATAAAAACCATGAAGAACAAAGAAGAATATTTTGACATGAAGAACGAAGGATGATCTTCAATTTTTAAATAACCTTTTGTATTTAGATATATAATCTTTTGCATTTAATCATTTCTTACTTTTATAATGTTGTGCTAAGTATATATATGTCATAATTTGTACATAACTGGATGCAAACCCGCCCAAATATGTATGCAATGTATGTTTTAAAAGATTTAATAAAGGCAAGGCTTAAGAATCTGGGAGAGAAGGACTGACAAAGAGGAAGCAATCATTAGCAGGGTTTATTATCCCGGAACTCATAAAACTGAGTTCAAGAACCTAACATTTCCTGGTCAGGTCAGCACATGTCCAGAGAACAAAGAATTAGCAAAGACCAAATAGAGAGTAGGCCATTATCTAGGAACCTATAGCAAGGTTACACGTCACAAACGACCAGCCAATGAGAAACCAAAAGAGTTTTCTTCTTAAATCGGGAACGAAGAATAGTCAGTTGGGACCTGGACAGGATCGAGTTGGGAGCTGGACAGCACCGAGTCAGGACTGTGGCGCCATAGGAATCAGCTTGGAGCAAAATCCCATCTCCTCAAACCTCAGATAAGTCAATTCTCAATTATGGAATAGATAGTCGATAGCCAACTCCTCAATCCTTTTTCTCCCTAGATTGCTAGCTTTTTTTCAACTCAATCAACCCTGTGTTTTCGTTATTTTCCCCTGTATGCATAACTTGTCACTCAAACGACTGCGCCATCATCAATTATCAACCAACTTCAAAAGATTTCGCACCGATAATCCCACATTAAGTCGACAGGATAAAAATGGAAAACAAACGAGACCGAGTAGCGAAAAGTAACGGCGACGATTTAGCGGAGAAGAAGATAACACGACGCACCCTGGTGGCCATTATAGGGCAATTGACGATCGCCCTCCAAGGAATAAGGTCTACCCGACGAGACGAGGACCGGAGCTCCGCCCGCGGGACAGACGAGGCCCACGCCGCCATCCCAAGCCGGAGACGCACCAGCCGAGCCGAATTTTCGGGACTGAGGTAGGATCTCAACCCTTTATCGTCACACAGTTGACGTTGAAACTGTTTCTGAACCCTGACCTACCATGCCCCTTTTTAATTGACACAGGCGCGAGTTTGAATATAGTGCCATATACCCTGTACAAAATGTTAAAAACTCACCTTCCTAATATAAAATTATAAGAACAGTCTATAGAGCTACAGAGCCTCAACGGTCTCGCAACAACAATAGGAAATATAGCACTCCCGCTGACAATAGGTAAAATATCTAGAAAGGAGAATTTCCACGTGGTGGAAGCACCTCTGCCATTTGGAATTCTCAGCTTTAATACCCTCCATCATTTTAAAATAACAATAGATTTTAACAACGGCACTATATTCCAGCTTGGCGCCCCATTGTCTACCACTACCTACCATTTTCACCATATACAAAATGAATGCACATATTGGCAATGTCAAGCGATGTCCCAAAGAACTTGCCCTGCACCCAAACCTTCCGCACATGACAACTACTGCGTGCATCCATTGAGCAAAACACAATTACCTACATGCTATCAGTCTAGTCACGCACCACACAAATTTTTCACTAAGGCCAATTGCCTTTTTTATATGCCCTCAGTTAACAAGGCCACAACGGCTTCAACTTGCAACAACAATGCACAAGGCGCGTCCATCCCACAGGACAGCTCGCACAACTCCCACATAAAGCTCATAAGTGACCACACATCGTCACGAAACAATCACGCAAGTGTACATCGCAACAAACACGACACTAACAACAACAGTACACAGACAATATCCATCCAACAGGACGGCTTTCTCGCTAAACACATACATGTCCATACGTCGTCACACAACAGTAACACGCACAACCAGCGCAACAAGCGCGACACTCGCACCAAAAGGCGACAACACCCAACAAACAACATATGCACAACCACTGCCGAAACAATCACCCCGTCTACACAAAACAGAAAAATTCACGTCACCAAACAACCACACAATCGAAAGGCATTGCGATCTTTCTTAAGCGCTGTGAACGCTTATATAAAGTTCATTCCAGACCACGCCCGCTTGCGGACGCCACTTGTCAACCTTATAAAAAGGGATGTCATGTGGGTCTGGGATGACGAATGCCAGAAAGCGTTCACTAGCCTGAAAGAAAGCCTTACAACACACCCCACGTTACACCTTTACCAGGAAGGTCTGCCATGCCAGGTGTACTGTAACGCCTCAACACTCGGCATTGCAGGCGTCCTCAAACAGGTCTACCCTGATGGGAAGACATACACAGTCCAGAATTTCAGCCGCTCTCTGCGTGCACACGAGCGAAGTTATTCAAACTCGGAACTACAATGCCTAGCCATTGTCGAAAGTGTGGATAATTTCCGCGCCTGTCTAATGGGCAGAAAATTTACAATATTTTCTGACCATTCCGCATTGCAGTGGCTAAAGGAGATCAAAGGCCTGTCAGGCAGATTGTTTCGGTGGAGCTTAAGGCTATCGAGATACGAATATGAGGTCCGTAGCATAAATGGAGTACAACAATATGGAACGGTCGTTGTAACTCGTATCCCATTTTGTGGCTTTTTAGACTCCTTCCTCATTAAGAGCCATCAGCCTTCCCCATCGGGAAAATTTCGCTTGACTATGGATCACAATGGACTGCATACCGTCTCCCGAAAAGGTGTAACTAAAATTATAGTTCCAAAACTCACTCACAGCCAAACTTCTTAACTCCGTCCACAACCAACACCACCATCCAAACATCTCAAAGATGACGAGACTCATCTCTTCACAATATTATTGGCAGAACATGACACAAGACATTGCAAAACAGGTAAAAACCTGTCCCACTTGCCAATTCGCAAGAAGTGTCAATGAATCCAACCAACCTCTTCAAAAAGACACCGATACCGCCCACAAAAATAAACAAAATTCGTACACAAAACATACCACACACACAATACAAACAATAACAAATTTACACCATCTAAGACAGGGAGACGATTACACGTTTCCACTTAAACCAACTGCAACCGACATTTCTTCAACAGAACCATTGATCACCAAACAGGCGAACTGCGAACCTGACAATCATTTAAATCCTACCATTTTTTCCAAAAAAAACGATTTACGCAATTCCTTCGCGATAATATTAAAAGCCAACTATCCACGCAACCCGTGTCAAACACGCCACAGCCACAATTAGCAGAAGTCCCACCAGATATCCCAGAGCCACCCTTCATGGCAAAAATATGGGAGAAGATGGGTCAATATCCCATTTTTCACCTAATCTCTGTTATTTGTCTGCTATTTCTACCCTATGGACTCGACCCATTTTTATTCATCGTTCACATGCTAATTTATACCCTACCTTCCCATAGAATTTACCAGCTGCAAGAGGTAGTCTTCCATATAGGTCAAGCACTCGTAAGACTCCTAGAAATTCTAGGGAACATTCTCGCTGAAAAATTAGACTAACTCAGAGGAACTCGAATCAACTAAAAAGAAACAAAACCGATGCCGGAGGGAGAAGACCCAATTCAATTAGAGCACGTGCAGAACCATTAGAAAAAAATTCAATTAGAAGGATAATTAGGCGTTGAGCAAAAATCAATTAGGGAAGCCGGAAACCGTTTCCCCGCACGACAATAAGACGTCCGCCATTACTCAAATTACTTGCAAATAGAGGGTGGATAGATTTAGAAAAGGACCTTGCTTTTCCCCACACATCCGCCATTCTTCCGGACTCGGATCATATTCCCATTTCCTCGCGACAAAAGACGCCGGTCAGCTCAGCTACATGCAAATAGAGGGGGGATAAATTGGGAATCACCCCGGCGGGCCCCTTGTTTTTCCCCCACACATCCGCTAATATAAATTGAGGTCAGCGCGCTGTGGACGATCTCTAGTATCGCCCAGTTTGGATCCCAGGAACCTACATATCGACTTTAAAAAAAAAACACAATTAATTGCACTCTCACAAGAGACAAGACGTTACCGACACTCCCCAATGAGTTCATATTTCTATTCTTTTATTCTTTAAAGACTTCCAAAAAACGTTACATTTTACCCACATTAGACACACAGACGTCAGATTTTAAAACACGCACATAACCACTTAGAAGATAGTAAAAATTAGGTAGCTAAGCTTTCGAGCTTGCGTTTTCTTCTGAAGGGATTAAACAACCTTTTTAGAAGGATCGAGGACTCTCCTCGGATCCTGTATTCAAAGTTTTGACTACGGTACCGACACCCGATATATAAAGTGGATATTGGGCGAGCACATCTTAAGTGCCCTAGGGAAATGCATAAAAATCCCTGGAACGCATTAAGGCTCGGGACATATTAACATACAACATTCGGCATTGAGATCTCGAAATACAAACACGAACCGAGACAAAATACACACGTAAGGTTAATTAGATTCCCATGTCTCCTGTATACATAATATAAAGCACACAATTGGGACAGATCACGTTTCTACCCAAGAGTCGCACAGGAAAGACAAAAAATTCTACAAGGCATATAATTAATTGGTTGCGAACATGATTAGATTGGGGCATGTAATTAACAATCGAGTTTACGAACCTCGCTATACATTTTTTATACAGGGTCCATTATAAAAGTAATGAGCATAATGTTATTGTGACGCGACGATAGATAGCAGCACGGTAAAACCGTGGGAAATGTGCTGGAGGGATATACCCTTTCAATCCATGCAGCCGTCAGTTGAGTTCGAGCAGTGTGAGGGGAGATACATGCCTCCGCTTAAAGTGTGTTTTCAACTTTTGTAACATAGCGCGATGAAGCGTTCGCTTGAACAACGATACGCCATAAAGTTTTGCATGAGGCTTGGAAAAAATGCAACCGAAACATTCCAGATGCTGCAAAAAGCCTTCAAGGACGATTGCATTTCAAGATCACAGTCTGGGAAGTGACACAAGGCGTTCAAAGAGGGCCGGGAGGAGGTCGCCGATGAACCCCGTTCAGGACGCCTAACAACGGCCAGAACTGACGAGAACGTGGATCGTGTGCTCGAAGTTTTGCGTACCGACCGTCGATTAAGCATCCAGAAAATTGCTGACACATTACACATGTCCACATTTGTGGTACATGGGATAGTGACCGAGGATCTGCAAATGCGTAAGGTCTGTGCGAAGTTTGTGCCGAAAGTGTTGACGCAAGACCAGAAAGAACTTAGAGTTTTGCGCTGCCAAGAATTGTTGGATTTGATTCAAAATGAACCGGGCTTTCTGAACTCTGTAGTAACCGGAGACGAATCCTGGATGTTTGAATACGACCAAGAGTCGAAAAGGCAGAGCTGTGCATGGCACAAAAAATCATCCCCACGCCCCAAGAAAGCGCGAATGAGCAAGTCGCGCATCAAAACGATGATCATTGTCTTCTTTGACATCCGAGGAATAGTCCATTGTGAGTTTGTACCGCAGGGACAAACTGTAAACTCAGCCTTTTACCTGGAGGTGCTCAGGAGATTGAAACGCCGGATCGCACGCGTGAGGACTGACATCAAAGACACGGTCAAGCTCTACCATGACAATGCCACCAGTCACACAGCCTTCATCATTACCAACTTCCTGGCCCGGAGCAACACCCCGGTGATCCCTCACCCCCCTTACAGTCTCGACTTAGCTCCATGTGACTTCTTTTTGTTTCCGCGACTCAAGAGAGAGATGAAAGGAAAACATTGGGAAACCGTGGAAAACATCCAACACCATGTTACAACGTTCTTGAGAAGCATTCCTGTCGAGGAGTTTCAGGGTGCCTTTCAGGCGTGGCAAACAGGTCTCCGCAAGTGTATTGATGCAGGAGGAATGTATTTTGAAGAAAATTGAACATTCGCACAAATTACGATTAATAAATGTATTTTGCCAGTAAATGCTCATTACTTTCATAATGGACCCTGTATATCATTCATTTACATTATTTTCTTATTTTAAATTCAAAATACTTAATTCCACTTATCATTTTTTCTAATTCAATTACTTATCATTTATTTTAGCCATTATTTACCATTTTATTTACCACCTCTTTTATTTTGATTGACTAAAACCTTTTTCTTTTTTTTTCACCATGCAACAAAGCAATTTTCTTTTTTTACCATGCAACCAAGCCTTCACTTTGATTTCTTCCAACTTTTTATTTTTATTTTTGATTTCTCAAAAGACCTAATTGAAATCCCTCGATTTTCATTCCCAACTTCGAGTAGAATATAGTTAGGCATTTATTTTTCACCATGTAACAAAGCATTTTTCTTTTTTTTTTCACCATGCAACAAGCATTTTTTTTCTCACCAATGCAACAAAAGCATTCACTTTGATTTCTTCCAGCTTTTATTTTATTTTTTGATTTCTCAAAAGCCCTAATAGAATTCCCTCGATTTCTTTCCCAATCTCGAGCAGAATATGATTAGGGATTTTTCTTTTTCTCACCAATGCAACAAGGCATTTTTCATTTCTTTCTCACCAATGCAATAAAAGCATTCACTTTGATTTCTTCCAACTTTTATTTTAATTTTGATTTCTATTAATTATACGCAAGCTATATATCATTAACACCATTCTCTTTTATCGTTTATATCACTACCAATGCTTGTATATAGCCTCTCTATAACCAACTAATTTTTCCACAAAATTATTTTTTCCCTTTACAGAACTCACTCAGGCTAATCCCCTTCGTGAATTCTTCACATGTAGGGGGCGCATCTGTCATAATTTGTACATAACTGGATGCAAACCCGCCCAAATATGTATGCAATGTATGTTTTAAAAGATTTAATAAAGGCAAGGCTTAAGAATCTGGGAGAGAAGGACTGACAAAGAGGAAGCAATCATTAGCAGGGTTTATTATCCCGGAACTCATAAAACTGAGTTCAAGAACCTAGCATTTCCTGGTCAGGTCAGCACATGTCCAGAGAACAAAGAATTAGCAAAGACCAATCAAAGAGTAGGCCATTAGCTAGGAACCTATCCCATCTCCTCAAACCTCAGATAAGTCAATTCTCAATTATGGAATAGATAGTCGATAGCCAACTCCTCAATCCTTTTTCTCCCTAGATTGCTAGCTTTTATTTTCAACTCAATAAACCCTGTGTTTTCGTTATTTTCCCCTGTATGCATAACTTGTCACTCAAACGACTGCGCCATCATCAATTATCAACCAACTTCAAAAGATTTCGCACCGATAATCCCACATATATTTTATATCGAAATGCTTCAACTCTTCAATTGAAAATTAACAACAAATTGGTAGCAGAGCGCCGTTAAAAAAAAAAGTGAGTTCTAACAGGCTTAACTTCATGATATTTGAATTTATTATTAAAAAGGTGAAAATAAATAAATTAAAACTTCAAAATGGACGTGTTTAACAACACGAAAATTGAAACCTTAAATGATAGAAATTATGCTATTTGGAGTATGAGGCTTGAAACGCTACTTGAAGCTAAGCAACCTTTTGAAGTGATTGATAATCAAATGCCAACGAAAAATGAAAATGATCCATCGTCTATCAAAATTTATGGAGATTGGAGCAGGAAAAACAAGAAAGCCCTTGGATATATAATCTCAAATATGTCTCCTGAGATTGCAATTATCTACAAAGGAATAAAGAATGCCAGACAAATATGGAAATAACTGAAAGAAAGATTTGAATCTATTTTTAAACCTAACTAAATTGAAGAAACAGCACAATGAAAATATTGAAATTTATATAACTAGAGCTCAAAAGGATTATATAATCAAATATCTCAGCTAGGGAAATTAATATATGAAAGAGAATTAGTCAGATACATAATTGAAGGTCTCCCAGATAACTACACAAGTATTTCTACAGCTCTGATTATGAATAGAAATATTTCTAAAGGAAATTTAAGACAACCACTTCTTGACTTTGAAAAAAACATGAGATTAAATGCAACAATGCCTTTAAACACAAGAGAAGAAAACATTTAAATCATGTCATATATGCCATAAACCTGGTCATCTACAAAACCAATGTTGGCACAATCCAAAAAATAAGAAGACTTATAATAGATATACAAATAACATATCAAAATGAATTCCATTTTCACAAAATAATAAAGAAGAAACTAATTTATCAGAAATTCAAGGTCAATCTTCTAATCAAAAAGGAGAATTTGCTCTCAAAACAGATTTTTACCCAACATATTCTGATACTCAAATTTGGCAATTGGATTCTGCATGTACTTCACACATGGCTAATGACAGATCACCCTTAAAAAACGGAAATTTTGAAGAAAGAACCATCAATGTAACTGAAAATGGAAGAAGCATGAAATCATTAGCCAAAAAGAACTGTTAAAATGAAGCACATGATTCGAAATGAAGAAGAAAACAATATAAAACTGGAAGAAGTACTTTTTGTACCTGATTTAAGAACAAATTTACTCTTAGTCCCAAAAATTGTCCAAACGGCAATGAAGTTGCTTTTAATGATAAAGGAGCATTCATTTACTCTAAAGAAGGTAAACTAATTTGTTTTGGTAACTTCACTAATGAATTGTTTACCATTAAATTTTCAAGAAATGAGGAACTTAATCAAATTATTGATGAAACTTGCCTGAAAACAAATGAGAACTCATTTGATATTTGGCACAAAAGACTATTTCATACAAATGAAAACTATTTGAAACTACTCTATCAAAATCAAATGGTAATTGGTTTACAAAATTTACAAGGAAATTTAAATTTTTGCCAAAGTTGCACTTTAGGTAAAATGCCAAGAGGATCAGGAACTACCACTTTTACTGAAACAACTAATTTTGCTTTAAAAAAACGACACATTGATTTATGTGGCCCAATAAAAATTTCAACTTTGGGTGGATCAAAGTATATGTTGACTGTTGTCGATCAATATACTAGAAGATTTTTCATAGAATTCTTACGCACCAAAGATGAAACAGCAACTAGACTGAAAAGGCTAATTACAAGAAGAGAAAATGAAACTAATTTAAAAGTAAAAGCCATTAGAACTGACAATGGAGGAGAATTTATAAATGAAGACTTAAATCAATTTTTGACATGAAAAGGGATTAAACATGAACTCACAACCCCATATTCTCCAAGAAATAATGGGATTGCCAAGCGAGCTAACCGAACCATATTGGATAAAGTTCGCACAATGCTGTTAGATGCGAACCTACCTTTGAAACTTTAGGGTGAAGCAGCTAATACTGCAGCATACATACACAACATCACTCCAACCAAACCTAAAGATAAAAAAAACTCCAATAAATTATGGACTGGTCGGAAATCATCAGTTAGACACTTAAAAACATTTGGATGCCAAACATATTATAAAATATTTCATCCAAAATGGCATAAACTTGAAACAAAAGCAAAGAAAGCCATATTTGTAGGATATTCCCAATTTAGAAAAGCCTACAGACTCTATGATTATGAAAAAGATGATATATATAAATCAGGTGATGTAAAATGTGATGAGTCTGAATTAGGTGTTCCAGAATCAAAACAAGATACTTCAGAATATGATAATATCCAATATTTTGCTTTTGAACAAAAAGAAGAATCAAACTATGAAGACAATAATCAAGATGTAAATAAAGAAATTTCATTTTCAAGTGATACAGATGATGAGTCGCACATTGATTTTCCACAAAATGAAAATAGGGAAATAGAAATTGAACCTTCAACTTCAGATACAATAATTAGACTTCAAAGACTGACAAGAATGCCAAAAAGATATGAAGACTTCATTTTATACAGTACTCAAGAAACTCCTAAGACCTACGAAGAAGCAATTAATTCAAAAAACTAAAATCTATGGCACCTAGCCATGATTGAGGAAATCAACTCCATGAATATCATGATGCATGGAAAATTGTTGATAGATCTAAAGACCAAAAAGTGATTTAAAAAAAAGTAAATGGGTATTTACCATCAAACACCAAGAGGAAAATCCTGAACCAACCTTTAAAGCAAGATTAGTCGCAACCGGCTACAATCAAACTCATGGAATCGACTTTGAAGAACTTCAGTCCTGTTATGAGACATGCATCTTTAAGAACACTTCTAACAATAGCTGCAAAGATGAATCTAAAAATAAAAATGTGTGATGTCAAATCAGCATATTTAAATGGACACTTGGATAAACCTATTTATATGGAACCACCACCTGGATTCTGAAAAGGACAACAAGGTATATTATATAAATAAAAGCATTTATGGTCTTCCACAATCTGGAAGATACTGGTACAATGAGCTATGAAAAATTTTGAAATCATTGAACATCAACCAATTAAAGACAGACCGATGCATTTTTATGTGGAAAAATGAAAATCATTATATATGTTGATGACATTTTATTGGCAGGAACTTCAAATGATATGATTGAAGAATTAATTAAAAGGTTATATCAGACCATATTATCATTATATATATAAAGAACTGAAAAATCAAGACCATTTTCTTAGAATAAAGATAGCAAGGGAAAAAAAAAGATTTTGTTATCTCAAAAGGAATATATAAAGAAGATTTTAGGAAACTTCAACATGTTGGATAGTAAACCTGTTGAAACACCAGGCAGCCTTGGTGAAAACTTTGAAGATTATTAAAATGAGAAAACTATATCCTAAAAAGAATATCAAGAAGCCCTAGGTTCATTGATGTACTTACTTATCAACTGGAACCAGACCTGATATAAGTTTTATATTGAGCAATCTATCTCAATACTCTAATGATCCAAGAGAAATCCGCTGGTCAGGTATAAAAAGAATTTTCAGATACCTAAATGGAACAAAAGATTTTTGCCTAGAAATTAATTCAGAACCAGGAAAACTGAACATAATATCTGATGCCAGCTGGAACACCACTCAGGATGCCAAATCTTTTGGAGAATATTTCATAAGGATTGAAAACGCTCCAATTAGTTGGAAATATGGAAAACAAAGAATGATTGCACTATCTACAATGGAAGCTGAACTTTTCCCACTTTGTGATCGAATTTGTGATGGAAAATGGTGTACAAGCTTATTGGAGGAACTTGGACAAGATCAGCTGATCAAACAACCAATTGAAGTCAACACTGACTCCCAATCATTGATAAATTGGATCAAAAATCCTATGCACTCCAATAGAAGCAGACATATCAACAGAAAATACCATTATATCAAAGATGACTTTAATGATAACATCATCACTCTCAAATACATCAGCACAGAAGATAATCCTGCAGACATCATGACAAAGAATTTAAGCCGAACTGTGTTAAACAACCATCTACAGAATATTGGAATTAAGTTGAATGATGCCTCTTTTTGAAGACAGGGAGGATATTGAAGGTATAGTGTCTGTGAAAAAAGGAACATCAATAAAAACCATGAAGAACAAAGAAGAATGTTTTGACATGAAGAACAAAGGATGATCTTTAATTTTCAAATAACCTTTTGTATTTAGATATATAATCTTTTGCATTTAATAATTTCTTATTTTTATAATGTTGTGCTAAGTATATATATATAAGCCAATAAATATATTTCATATCGAAATGCTCCAATTCTTCAATCGAAAATTAACAACAGAAACGACGGTTAGATCTGCTTCTGGATCGAGTTCGCGCCGAATTCGATTGTCGGTTATCTTTTCTTGAGTAATGGTCGACATTGATTTGTGAGATTTGTCGTTCGAGTTCTGAGATCTTATCTAGAAGAACTTTGTTAGTATGATGATTAATGTCATAAATTTCAGATTTAGTAGTCATGTCAGTTATTTTGTCTGCCATTGCCGCCAATTTGTTTACACCCACATCGCTGACTAATAAGATCGCTTTAAAATAATCTGGTAATTTTTCAAGCCATACGGTCCTGATTAGTTTTTCAGAAATATCTGGTGTAGCGATGACTCTCAATTTTTATAGTAGCTGGCTAGGTTTCATATTACCTAATTCGACACCAGTTATTAATCGTTTTAAAACGAGCATTTTAACTTTCTTTAAATAAATTAAGCAAGCGCGCCTTTGAATCAGCAAATTTTGTTTTACTCTCACTTGAAACGATATCCGAAATATTTTCAACGTATTTTGGGTCTAACTGGGACACTAAATAATTAAACTTGGTTTCTTCTGTAGTGATATCATTTATTTCAAACTGGGCTTCTACTTGAAAAAACAAATTTCAGGACTATCGCTCCAAAAAGGGGGTATTTTAATTCTAACTCTATGTATTTCAGAATTAGGGTTAGAACTAACAGTTTCATTTTTTTTCGCCATTTTGAATAAAATTAAAATGATAAAATAGTAATAAAATCGGCTCACCAATTGTAGGGGCGGCTGCAGGCGTGTTACAATATATTTATAATTCAAGAATTAATTACTAAATCACATTAAATATAGCTAGTAATTTTATTATCGTTTTTATACGAAAACAAGCCTGTTCTTCGTCTACAACAATGACATGAGAATTGATGATGATTATATTTTTGGAATTAAGCTGTTGTTTTTTTTATTTTGGTATTTACAATTATTGATTTAAAATAATAAGAAATAAAATTATATGAAATAAAATGATATGATTTAAAATTATAAGAAATAAAATGATATGATTCCTTACAGTTATTTTTTCGCGAAGTAAACAATGCTAATAAAAACAAATATAAATGATAAATAAAATATATGATAAAGTCAGCGATAATATACGTAAAAGCTGAATTCTTATAATATAATTACAACATTAACAAAGTATTTTAATTTATTAGAAAATCATGCATTTACTTATTTACAAGATTACAGTTTATATTTCTAGCAACTGCTACAACTTAATACATTGAGGCGCCATCTTTTATTGGGAATTTGAAATATTTAAGAGAAGAGTATGATTTTCATAAAATATAAAATATTTTCTATTGCCCTTTCTGCAATGATAAAAATAATGAGCGGGTCTGGTTCATCAGTGCCAAACTCTCCCAACGGTTTTATCAGTTTACCAGTCCTATGATTGGTGTGCCTTCTTAATTAAACCCTTTCAAGTGGACTGGCCACTGATAGTGAGACATCTCCTTAGTTATTTTCAGTTAGTCCATCATTAGAGTACGTGAGCGCCCTCCTGATAAATGTGTATTTCAGTCAATATTTTGAAGCATGCTGTTCTTTCGTTTTCTTTTCATTTTATATAACGAGGTACTCGTTCTTTCCAACTAAGGCGAACACTTCGTCGTTTGTTGTGGAACGTGCGGTATATTCTACGAATTCCTTCAGATATCTTAGTGCCAAGCTATTATAATAAACCGGAAGCGTCTCACAAAGAATAAACTGACTCTTTACACGCCTTCTTGCTCCAGCTCTTCGCAGCTCTGTTTTCCACTACGTACCGAACCCTAAATGTCGGTCCTACTTAAAAGATATATCATATTAGACTGACGCCTATCTGGCAATTCACTACTTCAATCTTATTTAACATGGCCCTTTGATGATACTCAGAAAGACTTCGAATCAACTTTATATTTTAGAAAATCATCTTTACTCGGAATTAAATGAAAAAACAATAAATAGAATTACGAATCTATTGATAGAAGCTGCCTACCAATCTTTGGAAGTTAAGCTCACAAATATTAAAGAGTTCTCTAGAATTAACTGGTGGAATAGCGAACTGGATAAAGTGAAATCGTATTTCCAATATTTAAGAATTGTATATTAGCATAATGGAACAATTAGTTATACTATATTCAAATCAGTTAGGAATAAATACAATAATGCGATAAAAAAAGCTAAAAGAATCAATTGGCGATTCTTTATAGAACAAAACTTTACTAATACTCCATTTGAAAACGCATTTAAGGTTTTTAGTAAATTGAAACCATCAAAAGAACAAAAGGGAATACCCATTATTGATGAATTTCCAGAAAATTTAAAAGAACAAAAGATGATCGTGAATTAATGGACAAATTAATTCCAGACGACAATCACAATTTTGACGATTTCAGTCAACAATCAACAATAAGATACAAACCACAAATAATATATAATATATATAATAATAAAAGCAGAGTACATATCGAAGTAGAAGAAATAAAGAAATTAATCTCCAATATTGATATTAAAAAGGCGCCTGGAATAGATAGCATAAGCAATAATATGATCAAATATGCTTCCCCCAAAATTGTATCGCTGTTTAATGAATTATTTAATAAATGTATTCAAAAAGGATATTATCCTGATGAATGGAAAGAAGCAGCTCTTAAAATAATTCCTAAACCTAACAAAACGAATTTAGAAATTGCTAAAAGCTACCGACCTATATTTCTAATATAAGATCAAAGATTTCTGAAAAATACTAAAAAATTATATTTATGAATTTTATCAAGAAAATAAAATTTTAAACAATAGACAGCATGGAATAAAATAAATTAAATCAACAATAACATGTTTGAAAAAACAGAGGTTATATTATAACATAGACAGAATTATTTAGTGTCGTTAATTGCAATCGATAAGAGGGTGCATTTGACAAATGCATAAAAGAATAATTCTAAATAATATACCTGCTGATTTGATAGAAATATTGCAATCTTTCTTGAATAATTTAACAATTTTATTAACATCATGAAACGCGATATCCCAAACTCAGGGATATTTGCGTCGATACCTCTCTCTACATCACAACAAATCGGCTATATACAATCCTGTTCAATTCATTATTTTGCATAATTAACCAAAGAAAATTGTCTGAAGAGAAAAACAAACAACAAAGCAAAACACACAAAGCAAGCATCGCAATTCTTTTCCCTCTAAGTTCCCTCTCCCTTTTCCAATTTAAAAGAAAGTTGTAAATAAATTTGCAAAATCGATCAAAATTTTTACACCTCTCTTAATCGTCTACAAATTCATCAAGCTGTCCAATACGACCATATTTGTTTTCCCTATAAACCCGTAAAATTGGGCAATTCATAAGTAGATGTTTCGAGTCCTAAATTTCATCTCCGCCGAAGCATTCTGGTTCCTTCACCGCGCCGATAGTTGCCAAAAAATTCCCAAAATTACCATGATCTGTAATGAATTGGATATTATAAAAATTTGGACGGAAAAATCTTAGGATTCCAGATACGAAAAATCTTCTGAAAATTTCATTAGTATTATCAAAATTTCTTTCATTTTTGCGTGTAAGAATGATTTGACTATACTTGGAGCATGGGGTTCGTAAGTAATTAGATCTTCAGTGGACAGTTTATTTATTTATTTCAATTCAAAACGCTATGTCCCCCTAGGGACACTTGCACTATATGTACATACAAATATAACAAAGAAAATATTCAACATGGAAAGATAAACAGAAAGTTATTAAGAAAGATTCATAAATATTATTTACATATATAGATATTCTTTGAATAATAATTTACAGTTGCATCATTAAATTAAAAATATATACATATATACACACATATATACGCATACACCTATATATTGTTTACAACCATATAATATGTCCAATATTTCCTTGAGATCGTCACATCAAAGACCATTTTTCTTGATGAAATCCAAAATATATTTACAAAGGAAATTAAATTTTATATATGTGTCCTTATTTGAAAATAAATCACTAGAACCTAAAGCTATTAAATCGTTGTTGACTCTGTAATCTTGAAAGACAGGGCACTCTAGCAAGAGATGTATTGAAGTTTGTTCCCCCAATCCGCAGAAACATGTCGAATTTTGCACAGCCTGAATTTTCTTAAGAAAAAACCTGAAATTTCCATGATCTGTGATAAATTGTGAATTATAATAGTTTGGTCGAAAATATTACGGAATTTCATAAGGAAAGAAATTTTGAAATGTTTGATTAGTATTCTTTTTCACTGATTTAATCCTTGATATAATGAAACCTTTGAGTATACCTGGAACATACAAATCATAAAATTGTTTATATTCTGTTGATAAATTATTTAACTCATAACCTATAATTCTAGATTCCATATAATCAGTGATCAAAGGAATATTGGCTAAGGTGTGAACACAGTTATAACTGGTTGTTTTATATGTTTGGGTACACCATAGCAGAATTTGATATTGCATTGAGTTCAGTTTGTACTTATATTTTTTGCTAATAAATTGAAACCATATTTCTGTTCCGTAAGTTAACGTTGGTCTTATTATATATTTATAAAGTGTAAGCCTTTTTGGGTGCTAAGACCCCAAGATTTTCCACATATTGAAAAAAAAGAAGGCTTTTCAATCTTTGGGTTTTGTTTAGTATAATGTTATGGTGAGGGCCAAAAATCAATTTGTTTTTCCATCTATGATTCGCAATCGTAATTCAAAGAATATCAATTTCTTCTACGGGCACAATAATATTGTCTCTGAAATTAATTGAAATTTTGTCTTTATTGTGCAAGTGTAAAATACTAGTTTTATCAAGATTGATATTTAGCTTATTATCATTACACCATTGATCTATCTTTTCCAAATTGAACTCAATAGACTTTTTTAGATTTGTTAACCTATTATTCCAACATATAATAGTTACATCATCATCATAGCAAATGACTTCTGACTTTGGTAATTGCAAATTAGTTAGCAGATCATTTAAATATATCAGCCATAACAACGGAGACAATGCCCCCCCCCCCCCCCCACCCTGAGGACAGGCCTTTGTTAATATCTTTGAAACTTTCATATTATTATACTTGAAAATCGTTTTTCTATTTTTTAAAAAAAGAACGTAAAATTTTGATCAATTCAGTCTTCGTCTAATTTTTTAAACAAGGCTGGCCACCATGTATTATCAAACGCTCCTTGTATATCAATTGCAATCAGCGTTACTAGTTGTTTTTGTCTATGTTCCATTATGATCTTTGTGATTTCTTTCAAACAGGTTGTTGTTGACTTATTCTTCAAGAAACCATGTTGTCTGGGGCTAAGGAGATCATTTTTTCATAGTATTCGTATATTTCATTTTTCAAAATATTTTCAAATATTTTCGATAAGTTAGAAATTAATGAAATAGGTCGACAACTCTTTACTAATTCTAAATTCGTTTTGTGAGGTTTTTAAATTATCCAGAGAGCTGCCTTTTTCCATCTATCTGGATAATACCCGAAGTGAATGCATTTATTAAATAAATCGCATAATAATGGTAAATTTTTTGGAAGGGCACTTTTGATCATGTTATTACTTATACTGTCAATCCCAGGGGCTTTTTCTTATTCTTGTTAATCATTTTTAGTTTGTAATTTCTAATTAGTTGATGGTAAGAATCGTTGGTATCGAAATTATCATCTGGTACCAACTCATTTAAAAAATGCTCATTGATCGTTCTTTTAGGTGTTCTGGGTCATTGTCAATTAAGGGTATTCCCCTTTGTTTATCTAGTGTTCTTAATTTATTAAAATATTTATATGCGTTACCAAATGGATTGTTTGTATAATTTTCTTCTATAAGATATCGCCAGTTAATTTTCTTTGCTTTATCAATTGCATTAGTGTATCGATTCCTAGTCAACTTGAATATGTTATAACTGATTGCCCCGTGGCGATATTATAGGTTTCAATGTAGTGAAAATGATCTTTTATTTTTTTCAATTCATTATTCCACCAGTTATTACTAGAATAATTTTTAGAGTTGGAGGATATAACTTCCAAAGATTTAAAGGCAGCTTCTGTTAAGAGGTTTGTAAGTCCATTTACTATCATATCAATATCTTAATCTGAATTAACTCTTTCCACTTTACTTTTAAGTATTATTATTTCTGTTAAAGATATATTATGAGAAAATCGAAACCATTCAGCATCTTTTTCTATGAATTTCAAAGTGGATTTTTGATTATTGAATGAGTATTCGTTTTTTGTTTTTGTTGGAGTTTATTAATCTATTTTTTCTATTATTCTGTTATATTGTTTTCGATTTTATTTGACCACGGACGTCTGGTCACGTGTGTATTTGAAGATGTATATATTGTGATGTAAAATAAAGTAGTAGTCTCCAGTTAGTCGTGTCGGCCTCATCCTTCTGAGTTGGTACACGTATTCCCGTGTACAAAGTACCGCATCCTCCCGAGAACAAAGCCTCCCTCAGCCTCAGGTCGCCGGCAGTTCGGATCTTCCCCTCAAAGAATACAGTCCTCTAAATTACGGTGGAGTGAGGTATAACGGGTTAGCGCCTTTCAGGTGGAACACCTCCTCCAGCCCAAGTAAAACATTACTGGTCCTAATCGAGCCGGATTTAAAGGAAGCTGAGAAAATTAGGGAAGAAAAAATAATTCTAAAGACAACAAATTTGCATGCTTCCGAAGAAATTAAAATTTGGTTGAAAGTTAAAAGGAAATTTGCAAATTTATTTGATCACAAGTGAAATAATTTTTAGAATTCAAAATGGAAAAGAGTCAGAAATTCCGAACGCTGTTGCGATCATCTGCAACAAAGAATATAAGGGAAATCGAGGCGGAACTGGAAAGGGAATCTCCATCTCGTAAAACCATCGGAATAAAATATAGAGTGTTGGAGACAATTGAGAACCAACTTAGGGAAGCAAATGTGCAGGTTATGAATCTACTGTTGGAGGATGAGGCAATATCTCTACCTGATCTGGAGAAGGAACAGGATATGGTGTTCCAGTATGAGGAGAGTTTTGTGCGAACCAAACGCAGGGTGGCTAAATATATCCAGGTCAGGGAGACTGGGCTCAGCACAGAACCTAAAATGGAAACAGGTCTCGGCACAGAACCTGAAATGGAAACAGGTCTCGGCACAGAACCTGAAATGGAAACAGGTCTCAGCACAGAACCTTGAATGGAAACAGGTCTCGGCACAGAACCTGAAATGGAAACAGGTCTCAGCACAGAACCTGAAATGGAAACAGGTCTCGGCACAGAACCTGAAATGGAAACAGGTCCCAGCACTGAAACAGAAACGGAAGAAAGTGAAAAGGCTCAAATTGAGAAAGAGTGTTTTGCCGAAGAAAGTGAAAAGGCTCAAGTCGAGAAAAGGCTGAATGTGGAACAAGGAATGGATTCAAAGAACACTGAAGAAGTGAAGCTAGATGCAGAACAAGGTACTGATTCAAAGGTGGAAGAAAAAATTACTAATCCAAAGGATTGGTTGAGTGATGGGTTCATCGAAGAAGTTGATGAAATTCCACCTGAAGGAAAAGGATACTGTTTTCCTGATCGCCCTGTATTTGGGTGTGAGTCCAAAACGACGCCTATACGGCCAGTATTTGACGACGCTTCCTGTCGAGGACACGGTGGACTCCCCTTGAAACGATATTTAAAGAAGGGACCCAATCTACTGGGGAGAATTCCTGAAATAAGCATAAAATTTCGAGAAAATAAGTTTGGAATTTTGGCCGACATGAAGAGATATTTCCAGATGATATTCATTAAGGAGAATGATCGGGACTACCTCAGATTTCTTTGGAAGAAGAGGATGGATAACCGATGTTTTTAGGCATAAAGGGACTTGTTCTCAACCTAAATTGTGGTCCATATTTTGCAGGGTGCAGTGATTACCATCTTCAAACGATAAAGGGTTCTCTGGAAAAGATGGCAAGGATGTTGGCTCAATCCTTCTGTATGGATGATTGTGTTGCCTCTCTGGAAACTAAGCAAGAGGTCGAAGAGTTTCAAAGGTCTGCCACCGAGATTATGGGAGCAGACGTATATGGAAGTTTATTACTTCCTGAAGTTAAGTATGATGAAAAAACCCAATTGTGCGCGCAGAACACCCGATTGGGCTGGATTGTCTCGGGAAAGGGTGTACAACAGGGTGTACAACATTCGGGTTAATTATGAATAAAACCTGGACAACGTATTGCGGCGCTTCTGGGAGGTGGAAGAGGTCCCCTTTAGACATGCCAAGTCGGACGCAGATGACTTCTGTGAAGAATTAATCAAGACCAGAGGTATGGCAAAGATGGAACGCCATGAAAAACGTAGCAGAACTCCAGCGTCTAGGACGGGTGAGAAAATTTCTGAATATTCCATGTCGAAAGAAGAATACCCCACTGGCAGGGTTAAGTTGACCGAGTCTAAAGACGGATACGGTTATGAGCGTGTCAAAGGGAAAGTGGATAAACTCTGCCCAGCTAGTGCCATAGTGAGAGTGACCGAAAGAAAAACCTGTCCAGATAGTTCCGTTCAGAAAAGTCCTGAAGAGTCAACTTGTCCTGACTGCTCGAAGGTGAAAAAATCAATGTGTCCACACTGTGCAAAGATGAAAGAGATTGAGATGCTAACCTGTACAGACAGTGACAAAGTAAAAGCAGAACTCTGTCCAGACAGTTCCAAAATGAATGTAGATAAAGAAAAACCCTGTCCAGACAGTTCCAAAGTGGAAGCAGATAAAGAAGAACCCTCTCCAGAGCTATGGCCCAAACTGCCTAAAGATAGAAAAGGATGCAAAAGGTGTCCAGATATTTAGCCGAAAGATTAAGATCGTTTGGAAGAGAAGGAGAGTGACAGGAGGATTCTTTCAATCGACGAACTTGCCGAAGAATTGCTGGAGAGCTACAAGGAATTTCCACCAATCCATGTTAAAGTCGACAAATGTGGCAACCTCGATGAACATTGGCTGAGACGAAAGATTCGCGAGGATTTGTGCCGGGGGCCTCCAAAAATTCCTCCCTATATAAGGATGAGTGACTCCACAAAACTGAAAGTTGAAAAACTCCGGAAAATGTCTTGTTTGTTAAAAGGCACTAACGTGTTGGGAGACTTGCAAACCAATGTCGTCAACCTAGACATCGTGGAAGAACTGCTGAAATCTCGGCGGAAGTGTGAGAATAGGGAATCGGAGTTGGACATCTGCGAAAACCTTGACTTGGAGCAGAGAATTTTAGATATCATCCAGGAATCCAATATTAAAAATCCAAATTGTGAGGAAAAGATGGCCGACAGTAAGCTCGTCCAATCTCACGTGGAGATCTGCAGAATCGACGAAGAACCTGATGACAGGAGCATGTCCATTTCGCGCTATGTGGCTCAACACGTCCCCACTGCATCTTGCTGCGGCTATCTACAGAATGGGAGAGAACGGGAGATGCAAGCCATCAACGATGACTCCAAGATTCCTAAAGAAGCTGCGAAGAAAGAAAAGGTCGGACAACCTCACGAAATCTCTCTATCCTGCCAACTTTTACAGATGGACGGCAATCTGAATAGCAACACAACTGTTGGATGTTCAGAATCACTTTTAGATAATCAGACTTCAGGGGTTCTGTGAACAGAATCTGTCTGTTGTGACGACTTAGACACCGAAGTATGTCCAATTTTTGAAGATTCTATTGGCGAAGAGCTTCACAACCTCTTACAACCAAAAGTAGAGCCCCCACGCCAGGAATCTATCAAAAATCTCTTAACTGAGAATGACGACATTCCTGAGGCTATCGATGAGAATCACGAAGAAGATTCTTCAATTTTAGAAACCACTTTTGTCATTGAAGACGAAGAGCCTAACGAAGCTATCGGAACTCCAAGAATCGAAATTTCCGAAGTTTCGGTTATTGATAAATCGGAGGGCAAAGATTCGAAAGAACTAATGGTCAGTGCAGAAGCTCTGGATAAGAAAGAACTCTGCCATGATGACCCGCTCACCTCAATGTGGTTGAAGCTGATCTTAATCGACCTAAAGAGGCTACCAGTGGCATAATTAGTGTTTTTACTGAAGCTAATGAATCGGGAAGCAAGGAGAAAGCTGTACCTGTTGAAATTGTGGATCCATCAACAAAGGATTATCTACAGAGCTGTGAAAGGGCTAAATTATCCCGTTGGAAGCCCATCGATTCTCTGTGCTTAGAAGACTTCAAAGAATCTGAAAACGACGATGAAAAGTACAGTTCATCGGCATATATGGAATGGCCAGAAATCTTGAAGAAAGAAGTCTTAAGACCCGAAGCTTTAGAAAAGGCAGTCAATCTGGAAGATTCTGAGAGGGCGGTAGAAAGTCAACAACTCTCCGAAGAACATTTAGAGAAATCGAACAAACAAGGCTCATGCATAAAGGCTGATTCAAGGCTTTGCAAGATCCTATTGAATCCGACTTAGCGGCTGAAGAGTCTGAGAATCCAATGGTTTCCGAAAAAGAGCTGACTAACGAATCTGAAAATATCATCCAGGATTCACGTCAATCGGATGCTCAAAGGGAAGCTGAAAGTTCTAGCAAGGAGTTAGCCGAGGGATCTGACGAGGCTGTAAAACAGCAGGAATGGAAGCAGCTCGTCAAGAAAATCGTAAAAACAGGCGCAAGAACGGATTGGTACGAGTGGTATCTATCCGCACCAAGGCTGGCATACTCAGGGGACTCCTGGTTAGGCTGGCGTTGCTGCCTGTTCCCCACGGCTTGCTTTGATGGGGAGAATGTTGGAGTTTATTAATCTATTTTTTCTATTATTCTGTTATATTGTTTTTAATTTGATTTGACCACGGACGTCTGGTCACGTGTGTATTTGAAGATGTATATATTGTGATGTAAAATAAAGTAGTAGTCTCCAGTTAGTCGTGTCGGCCTCATCCTTCTGAGTTGGTACACGTATTCCCGTGTGTAAAATACCGCATCCTCCCGAGAACAAAGCCTCTCTCAGCCTTAGGTCGCCGGCAGTTCGGATCTTCCCTCAAAGAATACAGTCCTCTAAATACGGTGGAGTGAGGTATAACGGGTTAGCGCCTTTCAGGTGGAACACCTCCTCCAGCCCAAGTAAAACAGTTTTTTTATTTTGAATTATATAGCAACATGGTCTCCGAAATATTTGTTAGTTCTTAAGTTTGCCAGTTATTTATTAAGCTTAATGATTGATATTGGAAATAGTAAGATCGATTATACTAGTTTCGCGAAAGGTAGGCGTTTTCAGGTTATGTATATATATATAGTTTTCATCTATAATTGGTTTTAATTTAAATCCATTAGAGTTAGTTACTTTGTCGAACCATAATGGGTAACGAGAATTAAAGTCGCCACAGAGGACTACTGGTTGGTTTTTATAGGTTTCAAGTAATCTGCTCATAAAATTCAGATGATAATTGTTTAGTGAATTAGGATGAATATAGAAATTTGGGAAAATTATGTTTTCTTTAAAGGTAGATAAAGTCATTGTTGTACAAAAAGAATTAGTGAAATTTTCTACCATGGAGCATTTTAGCTTTTTATTTAATACAATAATTGCCGTGTATTTTTCTTCTATCCTATTCGAACACACTATCTGAGAATCCATATCGTACATGATCTTGTTGTGTAAAACATAAGGTTCTTGAATCAGTAGAATATCGGTTGGGTTATCTGTAATATATCACCTTGTAATTCATTTATTGCCCTAATACTCTTTCTAACATTTTGTTGAATACATTTTAAGTTTTCATTCATTGTTGTTTACATTGGTAAGACATATATTATTAAATTATATATTTGACAAAACAGATTCCTCGATAATAGGCGTATATTGCGTTCTTTGTATGACTGTCCAGTTGTATCTTATATAATGGACACTCGTTGGAATTTGATCTATGATTTAATGAATGGTTTCTGAATTTTAGGTGTTTAGAACAATTATAACAATTTATTTTTCCAGTGCAGCTGTGACTACCCTGAATACCACAGTTTTTACATACTTTAACATTTTTGACAGTCTTTCAGTTTGTGGTTCGGCTTAAATTGAAATCTGTTTTGGCATTGTCTAACAAAACCTTTGTCTTGAATATAACATCTTTCAAATTAAGTATATACTGTATTTTCTATTGTATACTTTAGGTGATACTCTTTATACTATGTTGTGTGTGTTATGGTGTATTTGATTTCATAGTGAAGAGTACATTCATTTCACCATCCAAGCCTTCCAATTCTGGATTCATTTTACATACCGTTTTTACATACCGTTTTTACAAAAGTCGCGACTTCTGTTATTTTGCATACATTCTTGACAATGATTGTTGGATCTCTTGGTTTAGGTATGTACATTTTGCTCATATTCTTTATTTCTTCTGAATTATTCAATTATTCAAGTAATATATTTGTATCTTTTTGGCATGGAGATTTTATAATTATAGTTTTCTTAGCCTTTATAATTCCATTAATTTTAATATTTTTACATTTCTCTTTAAAAATTTTGATATTATTAGAAATAGCTTGAATCATATCCTGACTGCACTCCTCGTTATTTAATGCTACAATTAAAGTAGATTCATCTTTGAATGTCTGCAGTTTTTTATCAATGAGTTCTATTTCTTGTCTATATAACTTTTTGGGCATATGAAGGTTCAGACTTCGGTATTTTTCCTTGATAAACTTATCTAATTTTTGATCAATCATTTTACCTAATGTGTCAGTCAAACCCTCCGTAATGCTTTGTTTAGAAATTTCAGTGATAAGCTCAATTCCATTTTTCGTTTGTTTTATCATTGAAGCCAAAAAAAGAAATATCATTTTTATTCAAATGTTTTTATTTGTTTTAAATTTATTTTCAAAATATAATAAATTTCATCAAGTTTAACGTCTATCGATTTTTAAAATGGAATCCATTTTATTTTAGCCTTTTTCTTTTTTACCCTTTTTCCCTCTTCTCGATTTTTCTAAGTATTGTTCAAACAAATGGCAAGCGGTCGCGCCGCGCCTTCTGCTGATATGCAATTCAGCTGTATATAAAGTGATTAAGTGTACTTAAGAGTTAGTTAATATATGTATAGTGATATAAGTAAAAAAAAAATTAATTAATATTTACCGAAATTTGCGGAGCGCTTGCAAAAGCACGTCCGCCCGACTCGAGAGCTTGCGCGTTCACTTGAGCTAGATCATATTCGGTATAATTTTAAGTATTGTTTATAATCATATTTGATTATTCTAGATTATATATAGTCTGTTAGGAGTGGAAATTTTGCCAAACTATGCACACAGTTTGATGAAGTGATTTTATATGCTCTAACTGCCCATAAAATGATCTGGTACTGCATGGAATTCAGTTTTTGTTTAGAACGATTGTTTAAATATTTAAACTAAATTTTTGATCCGTATGTAAGTACAGGCCTTATTGTTGTTTTATATAAAGTTAACCTCTTTTGAGTATCTAAACCCCACATATTGCCGCTTAGTGATCATAATAATTTTTTCATACGCCCTGCCTTACACAGAATATCATTTACATGCGGAGTAAAGTTAACTTTATTTTTCCATTTATGATTTGAAAATTTCATTCCCAAAATTTTTACTTGCTTGACCGGCCTAATTATATTGTTATTAACCTTAATAGGTATTTTTGTCTGTTATGCAGGTATAGCAAAACGAAAAGGTTCAACGAGAATGCCTTCTTCAATTTTCGCACAACTTATGCTAGAACATTTTTGTTTTAGGTAGGCAAATTCACTGGCATTTCGATCCATTGCCTTGACAAAGTTCTTCATTAATCCCAGTTCAATATGTAATGGTGGTAAGTAAATACAGGGTGATCCAAAAGTCCCGCACAACTTTAAAAATTAATAACTCCGCGAATATTTGCGCTAGAGCAATGCGGAAAACACCATTGTGTTCAGGATGCAATGGGATTTTTTATGGCAAATAATGAAAATTTCGAAATTTATTTTAGTTACAACTTTATTTGCTAGATGGCGCTCTACCAGAATCAGAGATTGAGCGGCCAAATTGTTTGATAAATTGAAAAATATAACTGATCGACACGTATTTTTCCTTTTTAAATACCAGGAAAGAACCCTAATAATATCAAATGATAAATTAATAAAACACCATTCCGCCAAAGGTTGTAAGAATTGGTTGACGATTTTCAAATACAATTTGAGATATGTAAAATAGTTATATGCAAATTAAAACATGTAGCAAAAAGTATTTATATTTTAGATGGAGTTTTGTGAAATAGATTGAATGTTTGAAAAACACTGCACACGATTTTTGAAATGTTAATATAGTGCCAAAAATTATCATGGCACTATTAATAGGATTTCTTGTTATATGGAATGTGTTGTTTCTTGACTGATTGGCGACACTTGACTATTTAACTGGATATTTGTCATGATCCAAAAATTAAATATAGAGGGGGGTGACAAAATCTATTTGTTTTTACTTTATTCCAAATATCATATGGGTTTATCAAATGTTATCATTGTTTATTATACTGTACATAATTTTGAAAATGTATTCACTCAAAAAAAATCATTTTTAAATCGACCTTTTGCGTTGAAAAACGTGGTAGTAAAATCATTTTGTATTATTTTTTGCGCAAATTTTCTAAAGTTGGGGGGGTACGGAGAATATTCCTTATGCTATTTCTTCTAATGAGCGAAAAGCGATAAACTAAACATAAGGGGTAAATTGTGTATACCAGTGTTATTTAAGAAGTTATTACACTTCGGCCTGCACGACAGAAGGGTGTGGGTTCGATTCCCGCCCCTGGACACTTTTTATTTTTCCGTTCTCCATTACTCTTCATGTTTCACCTTTCCATACCTCATCCTCAAAGTTAGAAATGTCGCTATTTCTCTTTGAAAATAAATTTCGATTTTTAAAAGAAACATTCGCGGTATAATTCTAATTTTCGTTTTACAAAAAAATTACTGTTCACAGAGAAAAAAAGAGTCAAGATGTGAGGACAGCATTTATTATTCCCATAACCCAAAACAAAGAGCTGCAAAATATAACACATGAGGTAACTGCCTTCTCTCTTGTATTAGGTCACAATCCTTGCTCAATGTGGCGCCCTTCATTCTCAAACACCGCCTGCAGACGATAGATGACAGAATGGTCACAATTAAATATTTGAAATTTATAAAACGTGCCATCTGATAGAAGCCTTCAACATGGCCAATGTGGTAGGCCGGCATCGATAAAAACGCGACTTAATGTATCCCCATAACCGAAATTGTAAGGCGTCAAGTCAGGTGATATTGGAGGCCACTGGTATATAAAGTGGCGACTTATCACACGATTTTCACCGAACGTATCCTTCAGCAATTGTTTGGAATCGCGGGAGATATGAGGAGGTCCACCATTTTGCATGAATGTTATTTCGCTTAATACTTGTCTGTCCTGCAATACGGGAATAACCTTTTCTCTCAAAAGTTGAACATAACGTTCACCAGTTACAAAAACGGTTTTAAAAGTTCTTCCATTGATTTTTTCAAAGAAAAATGGCTCAATAATAAAAGAAGAAGTGAACCCACCCAAAACTGTAACTCTGGGCTGATGGAGTGGCATTTCTGTAAAATTCCTAGGGTTTTCTGTTGCCAAAATGAGGCAGTTTTGAATGTTATATTCTCCCTTTAGATAAAAGTGAGCATCATCTGTTCTTAGAACATTTGACAGACAGTTTTCATCAATATCAATTTGCCGGAAAACCCATGCAGCGAATTCTTGACGCTTCTCAAAATAGCTGACTTTCAACTCGTGAAAACTTTGAATTTTGTTAGGGTAATTTTAAAGAAAAATTCTAAATGTGTGTTCTCTCCAAACTGTTCCATACGAAATCCCCGTTTGTCGAGAAACTTGTCTAGCACTTACTTCTCCATACGTGGATAACGTTTCAATAGCTTCAGCAATCTTCAAAACCGTAACAGCCACTGACTTGCATGTCGATGGTCTTCCACTCTGAGGTTTTGCTTCCAGAGATCCAGTTTCCTCAAAACTTTTAATCATTCGCCTTAGAGAGTAGCAACGCATTGGTCCTTTACCTCTTCAAATATCTTTAAAGGAACGAAACGCTCCTAAAGCTTCAGTGGCAGATTCTGAATCACAATTTAAAAAATTCACCAAGAGTGCTTTATCCTGTAGTGACGGCATTCCAGGGGGAAGGGGAGAAGTCCGACCACACCTCCTTGCGGTCCCCCCTGGACCCTTGGAATATTTGACCAAATTCTGGTTCGTTTCCAAGGTGACTAACGTTGCAACGGCACCCATTTCAAATGAAGAGCAAAACTGATATCTCTAGTAATGCTACCGCGTCCGGGGTAACCGCCACGTCAGGAGCTGCAGCTCGAGCTCATGATGAGAAATCTACTACGAGGACACAATTCAATCTACTACAACTCAATACAAATGGTACCCAGAGGAAAATGAAGAGCTGACTTGTCTTCTCTGTGACAACAATGTGCATATTGCTTGTCTTCAGGAGACAAAATTGAATCCTAATCTGAGATTCAATATCAAAGGTTATACAACACTGCGAAAGGACAGACCGGGAAAATTTGGAGGAAGACTTGCCGTTTTGATTAAAACTCTAGAAATTAAATTTAAGGAAATCGCCTATAATCATAGTAAGCCTACAGAAAGCACGACAGAAGCTCAGGCAATAGAAGTCTACCTCCCAGAAAAAAACAATAACCATCATGAATGTTTATCACCACGATAATACTAGCATCAATACAGGCCTGATAGAGACATTAAGTGAAGCGTCTTCGGATATCGCAATCATACTTGGTGATTTTAACGCCGAAAGACCAACTTGGGGATCACCTGTCCAGGATAACAAAGGTCAGCAGGTTGAGGAAATGCTAACCGACCTCGACCTTACACCGTTAAATAACGAAATGGACTTGGATAGAAGTCCACAGGCACAGAATCCGCAATAGACATCACAGCGATAAATTACAACATCGCACCTACAACACAATGGAAAATTCTGAAAAGTACAATCAGTGACCACAGACCAATTTTAACAACCCAAAAATTCAAAATTGAGAATGTCCAACAGAATAAAAGAACACTGGAAATAAATTCACAGAAAAGCTTGAATAACTGTGCAACGAAGAATTAAATCACAGAACGATTGACAAAAAATTGGAAAAATTCTCTTCGAACATATCCAAAGCTGCAAAAATGATTGCAGAGAGAGACAATATCAATGAACTTCTTAAAACAAATAAAACAGAAGAAATCATAAAGGAACTCATTGAAATTAGTCACAAATTAGAACAAGAAATTTGTATATTCAAACAAGTGAAAAATGGGCAGAATTCTGCGAAAAAAATGGATCCAAAAAAGGAAAGCCATCACTGGAATATAATTTGTGTTATAAAACAATCAAAACCAACACTATAATCCTCCAAAACTCTAACCGATATGAATAGCGAGAACGAACAAACAGATGGCTGACATAATTGCTGAATATCTTTCAAGCACTTCCTGACTCAGCTATATGAATGAAGACAGGACTCTAAAATATAATGTAAACAAATTAGTTAAACAAGCAAGAAATTACCATCAGCAAGATATTTTCTCTAGAGACTTCACACTGAATGAGCTAAACTCATCAATAGAAAAGTTAAATTCAAGATGTCACCTGGAGATGCTCTAATCTTTGGTCAAATGATTTAACACTTTTGAGACGAAGCTAAAAATCAACTCCTACGAATACTGAACATTTCATGGCACTCTGGTAAACTACCAAAGAATTGAAAGATATCAATTATAGTGCCAATACTGAAACCAAACAAAGATGCCAAGGAATGCAAGAACTATCGGCCAATTGCTCTTACCAGCATACTTTGTAAAATAACAGAATGAATTATCCACTCTAGGCTCATAGTCTGGCTCACTAACAATAATAAAATAAACTTCTACCAAACTGCCTAAATATCCAGACACTGCACAACTGATCAACTGTTCTACTTCTGCCAATCAGTAATAGATTCTTTCCAGGAAAAACAGCCAAAGAAGACAACGGCCGTATTCCAGGATATGACCTCAGCCTTTGATCGAGTGTAGAGGGAGAAATTATTTGAAAGGCTGCACAACATCGGAGTAAGAGTAAAAACCTTAATCTGGATTGCAGACTTCTTAAGGGGAAGAAGGATAAAGGTTCGGGTCAATGGAACATTTTCCAAGGACCGAAGAACATGGGCTGGTGTACCTCAGGGATCTGTGCTCAGTCCTCTACTCATCTCGCTATATATTAACTGTTGTGTATGTAAATAGATGAATATTATTTGTATTATTTAAATCCTCATTATGTAAAAATATATGTATATATAAATTGGGCATTTGTTGTTGGCCATGGTCAACTTTGAGCTCTTGCACGTTCAATTACGACACAACAAAAGTGGCGACGAGGATGCGAGATCTACAGAGCCAGTAAAAATCTGAGGAAAACGGCGTCTACGCAAGTATAACAACTACATCTTTTAAACTATCTGGATCAAGAAAACAAAAGAGTAGAAAAGATCAGCATGACAAGTTAAAAGTTAATAGTACCTTTTAGATGCTATAGCCCAGTGGAGGACACTTCGATCTTTTTGTACAAAAATTTGAGGCTTTCTTTTTGGCATCTGAAGGAGGAGATTAAAGTACTGATTTTTACCTCGCTACCAGATTCTGAAACCTTGAAGCTGGGAAACGACATTTTCTTCATGGTCTAATGAAAGATCAACCCTATGATACTATCATTCAAAGAATTATGCTGCATTTGGATCCAAAGAAGAAAGTGATACCACAGCTATGCAGATTTTTGAAGAGAATTCAACAGGAAAGGGAATCAATTTCGGAATATCTTAGTGAATTGAAACATTTAGCAATAAATTTTAATTTCGGCGATATGCTGGGAACCATGTTGCGAGACCGTTTTGTGGCTGGAATCAAGTTGGAAAGCCTGCAAAAGAAGCTACTACAAGAGGACGACGATGTCACCTTGGATAAATTTTTGCAGTGGCGATCTCGTTCGAACTGGCGGAGATAAATACAAGAGAATTACAAGTCAAATTAGTGGCCAAGATATCCCCTGTGAATGGAAAAGATAAAAAGGGTGAGTACAATAATAGTATTTAGAATGAAGTAAGGAATAAAGGAATAAGAAGCTACTCTTTATTCCTTACTTCATTCTAAATTGGTCATGATAAGAGTTATTCCTTATAAAACAATAATAGTATGGTGCAGCATAGGCCTTTCAGGCATAGGGGAGAAATAATGTGTTATAGATGTGGTGAAAGACATCCACACGTGGCCTCTGTTTGGCTCATAGAACAAAGACTTGTTTTAAAATGTAAAAAACTGGGTCATTTAAGTAGGGTCTGCAAAGCTAGTAAAAAAAATGTGGGGATGTAAATTTGTACAAGAGGACTCTATATATTCTGTACAGGGCGAAACTGATGTCACAATAAATTTAACAGTAGATGGTAATTCTTTGTGCTTTACAATAGATACAGGAAGTCCAGTTACGTTAATACCTAAAGATATCTATAAGATTTAATGGCAAGGTAAAAAAAATATTTCCAACAAATTTAAGATTAAAATCCTTTTGTGGTAAATCAATAGAGATTATAAGGCAAAGAAATATTTTTGTAAAAGAAGCCAACCAATATTTACGATTAATAGTTGTAAATGAAAATTCCAGGTGATTTTTTGTTAGAAAGAGAATGGCTTAAACAGTTAAAACCTTAAATAATGAATCTAATAGAAATAGTTTGATTGATAGATATGCAGATTTGTTTAACAAAGATTCGGCCTGTCTAAAGGATGTTAGAATAAATTTTAATTTAAAAAAGGATGTGACTCCTGTGTTTTGTAAAGGCCAGAAGTTTACCTTTCTCTCTAAAAAACAAAGTAGAGAATGAAATCGATCGTTTAGTGAATTCTTACATTTTATAACCTATAGTTCATGCATATTGGACCGCTCCAATAGTACCAGTATTAAAAAAGGATCGTAGTGTGAGGATATGTGGTGATTTTAGATATACAGCTAATTAAGCAATAGAATTAGATAGGTATCCCATTCCATCGATCGATGAGATCTTTTCAAAATTATCTACAAGCACCATACTTTCGACTCTAGACCTATCACAGGCTTACTTACAAGTAATGTTAGCGGAAGAAGCCAAAGCTGTTGTTGATATAAACACAACAAAGATGTTGTTTTCTTATAAAAGACTACCATATGGCGTAGCAGTAGCACCATATAAATTTTAGAGGATTATGGAAGGTCTATTTGCTGATTTGCCAGGTGTGGCCTGCTACATAGATGATATTTTGGTTGCAGGAAAATACTTTGAAGATCATGAACAAAAGTTGGATCTAGTGTTTAGATGATTGCTAGAAAAAGGTTTAAAGTTAAACAGATATAAGTGTAAATTTAAAAAGAAATCGGTGGAATATTTATGGTTTAAATGGATAAATATGGACTGCATTCCTTAGAAAATAAAATTAAAGCAGTGATAGAGGCGCTGAACCTAAAGAATGTTTCGCAATTAAGATCTTAATTTATTATTATAGATTCATTAAGAATATAGCAAACATTTTAGCGCTATTCTATCAACCTTTGAATAAAAATTGTAGATTGAATTGGACGAAAGAATATCGAATGTTATTTAAAAAATGTAAATCATTATTAATGGACTATGGACTATTATGGACTAGGCGTAATTCTGAGTCATAGAAATGATAGAAAGGAAGAATGCCCTATAGCTTTTGCTTCTAGAACATTAACTGAAGCGGAAAAACGTTTCTCTCAACTAGAAAAGAAAGCGTTGAGCATAACTTATGGCGTTGAGAAATTCAGACAATACTTACTGGGAGGAAAATTTGTATTGGTCACAGACAACCGACCCTTAATTCATATATTTTCACCTCAGAAACCAATTCCCATATGTGCATCATCTAGAATTAAAAGATGGTCCTTGAAATTAGCTGCATTTAATTATACTGTGGAATTCCCAAAAACTAGTGATAATTCCAATGTTGACGCATTGTCACGTCTTCCTTTAGATTCGAGTGTCAGGGAGTCTCTTGATGAAGACCAGGTACTTCTTCTCAGGAGGTTGAATGAGGTACCGTTCTCTTTTATGGTGGTGGCATATGAGACGCCCCAAGATAAAATATTGTCTATAGTATTAAGGAATGTTAGAGAAGGCAACTGGAAATTCACAAGGGTACCGAGAGAAAACCCAATAGCTCCTCATTATAAGATCAATGAGGAATTAAGTTTGGAGTTTGGTTGTCTTCAATGGCGTGAAAGAGTGGTAATTCCCCAAAAATTAAGATCTTTAAAATTAAATGACTTGCATGAAATACACATGGGGATTGTTAAAATGAATATGATTGCCAGACGGTATTTTCAGGTGGCCAGGCATAGACAGTAACATCGAGGAGTTAACTAGAGAATGTAAAGTATCCCAAGAATCGGCAAGCATGCCCCCGGCTACCATCTCGGAATGGACTTGGCCCGAAAAACCCTGGCATCGACTTCATCTTGATCTAGCGGGTCCGTTCATGGGAAGGATGTTTTTGGTTCTCGTGGACGCATACTCAAAGCGGATAGAATTTTTTATCAAAGATATTACCAGCAAAACGATTATAAATTATCTTAGAGGAACTTTTGCCAGATTTGGATTGCCCGAATTTTTGGTTACAGATAACGGAAGACAGTTTGTCTCCGGTGAATTCGATAAATTTACCAAAATGAATGGTATACGGCACACTAAGACCAGTCCGTATAATCCTAGTACAAATAATTTAGCTGAGAGATATGTAAGAGAGTTTAAAAACCTTTTGAGAAAGAATAATGGGAATGATGATTTAGAGACGAATCTACAAAGATTCTTATTTGCTCATAGAGCATTCCCCCAAACTGTAATAAAGGAATTCCCCTGCGGAACTGCTAATGAAGAGAAGTTTAAGATCAAAATTCTCGAATTTAATACCAAGATGGGAAATCCGAGAGAGGTATTTCATGAGGCCGTAAGAAGGCAGGAGCAGTTTACTACAGGTTGCGAGGTTTTATTTCCGCAACTATGCAACTGAACCTAAACGGTAAAAAGGTACCATTTTGAAATTATTGAGCTACCGTCACTACCTTATAAGTTGCGAGGGCCTCGGGAATAAGAGGAATATCAATCAATTGCGACCTGTGAGAAAGAAACAAGTGGAGACAAGAAATTTGATACTTCCTCGAACATCAGGAGAGAAGCCTGTAGGTGGAAGTCAGAAAGAAAGTGAAGAGGAGGTTCCAGAGGTTACACCAGGAAACAAGGAGGAGACTGCTTCTGTGCACGCACCCTCTTGCACTTCTAGACCGGGGTCTGCTGCTGTGCACGTGACCTCTTGCACTCCTAAACCGGAGGCTGCCGCTGTGCAAGTACCCGTCCGCAGTCATAGACCGCGGAGAGCCAGGAAACTCCCAGACCGACTGGAGTATTATTAAGGGGGGGAGATGTGTTGTGTATGTAAATAGATGAAGATTATTTGCATTCTTTAAAGTCTCATTATGTAAGAATATATGTGTATATAAATTGGACATTTTTGTTGGCCAAACGAAAAGAATGAGCTGAAAAGAGTCATAGTCAAGTTTGAGTTGTTGTATATCTAATTACGACACAACCTTAACAACATCCATCCTTACCTCACTTAAGACACAAAAGTTGCCTGTTATGCAGATTATATAGCCATATGGCACACAAGTAGCAGTATAGAAATATCAGAAAAATACTGAACACATCAATGAGAGGACTGGAGAAGTGGGCAATGAAACTCAAAATGACCATAAACCCAATAAACACAAACCTATAGGTTTCCTTCACTGACAAGAAAAAAGGCATGAATTTAACTCCAAAATAAGCATAAACAACCATATAATTGATTAAATTAGATCTCCAAAATACCTAGGTGTGATACTTGATGAGGAATTGCGATTTACAGAACACATAATTAGCATCTCAAATAGAGCTACCAGAAACCTAAACATTCTGAGAAGGCTGTGTGGAACAAATTGGGGAGCAAAACCCAAAATTCTCAGAACAACATATATCACCTTAATAAGGCCAATAATGGAATATGCAACACCTGTCTGGGCTCCCTCAAGTTCATCACTAAAAAGAAGACTAGACAGTGTTCAAGCAAAAGCGGCCAAATTAATCACTGGTTCTGTTTCAAATACCAACAATGAGAAAATTCAGAGAGAATGTGGTCAAGACCTACTTGAAAGCAGAAGACAATTAAAAACAATAAAATTCACCAATAGCTTAAAAACTAAAGAAACCGAACACATATCCCATAGAACCTATTTAAACTGGACACAAAAAGAAAGGCTCAAAAGATCTTCAACACTTCAGTACGACAGCAATATTAGAAAGGGCATAAATATGAAACATAATGAATTTTAAATTCGAGAATAACAATGTTTTCCACCCCATTTCCATCAAATGTAATCATCAATTTTAACCTGAATGAATCCTGCAAAAAAAAAAGAGAACAAAACATACTTAAAAAGAAAGGACATGACACAATTGGTTAATGCGATCAGATAAATTATTTAATAGCATATACAGATGGATCATCAGACTTTACCATAAGTAATGGAGGGGCTGCAATTAACATAATACTGCAAGATGGAACATACATCAAAATCAAAGAAGGAGCAAGAAAGATTTCGTCAATCTTCACCTGTGAACTGACAGCTATCTGGAAAGCTCTTGATGTATGCCTTAACCAACCATCCCTGCATCAAGCAGAAGGAATAATAATATACAGCGACTTCATATCCGATCTAGAAGCGATTCAGAAGGGCAATACTAAAATCACACAGAAAATACACTCGTTGCTTACTCAACTGATATCATTGGAGAATAACTGCATTCTACAATGGATTCCTGCCAGTGTTTGGATAGGGGGTAATGAAATGGCAGTTGAATTTGCAAAGGAAGCCATAATGTTGAGCCAAAGGAAAGAACAAATGTCATTATTTGACGCTAATGCTTTTGCAAAATACAAGATAATTAAACAAAAAATAAGAAAAGATCAAAATGTGAAATAAACTCCGAGAGAAAAATGACAAAACTATAACAAGATTTAGAACAAAACATTATAAAGGAATTACAATGCATCCAGATGGCACAAGAACCTATAGAAAATGCAACAACTGTCCTGGTGTGGAACTAACACCTACCCATATATTCTCATGCCCGCAGCCTTGCAGAAAATTGACATAGACCCAGAGCAGCTGCTTTACACACCCAAGATAGTGGAGAATGCTGCTGCTGCTGCTGTGATAGAGATGCATGGAGACATCTGAGGCTCTTTATTGGACACGACAAAAACAACAACGGCATTCTAGAGTAAAATAAATCATCAGAGATAGATAAATATTTTTCAAATGAATTAAAATAAATATAATCGATACTTAGAGAGAGTTGAATTTAAAAAATTAGAAAATTAATATTTTCGAAATATAAATCGCTGAGAGGATTCAGCAAACAGCATTAAAAATATCAGTTTTTTTTGCTACATGTTTTAATTTGCATATACCTATTTTACATATCTCAGATTGTATTTAAAAATCGTTAACCATTTCTTCTAACTTTTGGCGAAATGGTGTTTTATTAATTTATAATTTGATATTATTAGTTGTTCTTTCCTGGTATTCAAAAAGGAAAAATACGTGTCGTTCAGTTATATTTTTCAATTTATCAAACAATTTGGCCGCTGAATAGCTGATTCTGGTAGAGCGCCATCTGGCAAGTAAAGTTGTAACTAAAATCAATTTCGAAATTTCCATTATTTGACATAAAAAATCCCATTGCATCCTGAACACAATGGTGTTTACCGCATTGCTCTAGCGCAAATATTCGCGGAGTTATTAATTTTTAAAGTTGTGCGGGACTTTTGGATCACCCTGTATTTTCTGAATCGATCAGGTGAGGATTTACAATATTTTTATGTCCTGGAGTAAAGATATCACGGTTTGTCCAATTTTTTTTAATGTAATGCCTTTCCCTATCTCTGCTATCCCACTCACACAGAAAACAACAAAATATTGTATATTCAAGCTGTATTCCACGCAAGAGAGCGATGACTTTCAAATTGCTGCATATTTTCCAACCGTATCTTTCATATTTTAACTTTTCAAAAGCAGTTTCATCTTTTCGTAAGTCTCTTTCATGTTGTATGCATGTGCTATTGGCACTGATGAGAACTTATTCCCGTTGTGAAGGAGAACAGCTTTCAGACTAATTTTTGAAGAATCAACGAATAAACGCCACTCTTCTGTATCATGGTAATGACCAAGCGCTTCCATTAGACTAACAACATCATTCCAATACACTAAATCATTCTCTTGTGAAAATAAGTTTTGAAATTCATTTTGACTTTAAAAAAAAAAAACATATTTTTGTGCCTTTATGCAGCAGATTCCAGCCTTTTAACCTAGAGCCTGTTTCACTCTGTTTTTTGGATAAATCTAAATCGCGTACGAGGTCATACTTTGGTCAACAAATGAGGTTCAGATGAAGCACCTGCTTCAAAATTTGTGTCATCCGACTGTTTCTCTCGTCTATCTGAATCATCGTCACTGAATATTACATTCATTGAAAGTGAGGAACTAAATGAGGAACCAGTCTCCTAGCAGAAGGCAAATCTGGATATTCAACTGTATGTCTTGATTTTGATGTAATACCTGTAGTCTTTGTCAAAAAAATAACCGCAAAAGGCATATGACGTTCACCTTTAATCCACCCTGTAAGACTTCGAGCAGAAATTTCACAACAATAATGAGGAGCCCAAGTCTTATCTTGGTCACCGACTTTACAGCCAAAATAAAGTTGAAAGCACTTTTTGATGAGCGGTGTAAAGTTTCGCCTTTGAACTTTGAAATTTAATTCCCCACAAATGTAACAGAAAATATCAAGAATATTAACGCAACGCCTAGGCATATTGACACAGTCTAGTGCACACGATTTATAAAAGCAAATCGATGAAGAAGAATAAACTGATCACTTCAAATTTACCTGTCACTTCTGATGCAAATCTATTAAACAAATCGTTAGGTTCAATTTAAATATTTATATTAAAACTGTTATTCAGCAAATAGCATTCCAGAGCATGTCGTTATTTTTGAGTTGAAAGCAAAATAGATTGCATTATAAAATAAACACATGTCGGATCGTGTTAAATTGTGTAAGATCCTATCGACTCACTGTAGGATTGGTAATTACTTTGTCGGATTACTGTTGACTCTCTGTAACAACCCGTTTGAATCCTGGTGAGGCCTGGTGAATTGTTGAATCCTATGTCGGATTATTTTGATTTGGTGGTTGATGGCGCAGTCGTTGAACGAATGGTGGGTTTCCACAGGGGAATAACAAGCACACCTGGATGTGATAGAAAATAGACCCTGCGAAAGGGAGAGTGATGAGACTGGAGGAGGTACTTTGCCTTTCACATGATGGAGCAGACACTACCTTGGTTGGAGCCTAAGTTAAGCACACCTTGCTTCTAGCACGGTCACCTACCTTCTTTTTAACTTCTTGTCCGAGATCATCGTCATTAACTCCCTCGACTTCTCATTGGTGGAGATCCTTCCACGTGCTCTCTGCTGATTCGCTATCAGTTGGTCATGCTTAAAGGTGATTGGTTGTTGATTTGTCATGCTTAACTGTGATTGGCTTAGTACCTCCATTGTCGCCATGATTGCAATCTTCCAGGAAGAAGAAGGTCTTTGAATTTAAGTTTTATGGGGGGGTCCTGGGCAGTGACCTTCACTTCCTGGATGATGCACTCCTGTTATTTGTTATTCCCTTTTTCGCTAAGCCTAACTTTTTATTAAATATTTTGACGATACATTGCATTTCTGTTAGGGCTTTGAGAAATAAAAAATAAAAATAAAATTAAAAGAAATCAAAGTTAATTCGCGTTGGTGGAATTGTTGAGTAATTTTAAATAAAAATAGCGCCTATACAATTATTAAGAGTCGATGTATGGAGAACTACATCAAGGAAAATTTATGTTAGGGCTTTGAGAAATAAAAAATAATAATAATTAAAAGAATTCAAAGTGAATTCGCGTTGAGTTGTTTTAAAAAAAAAATGATGACTATACAATTATTCAACTCGAGGTATGGAAAGCTACATCAAGGGAATATTCTGTTAGGGCTTTTGGCTATCAAAAATAAAAAATATAATTAAAAGAAATCAAAGTGAATTCGCGTTGGTGGAATTGTAGAGCGATTTTAAATAAAATTACGCCTATTCAATTATTCAGACTCGATGTATGGAGAACTACATCAAGGGAATTTTCTGTTAGGGCTTTGGGAAATCAAAAAAATAATAATAATAAACGAAATCAAAGTGAATTCGCGTTGATGGCATTGTTGAGTGAAAAAATATAAAAATGGCACCTATACAATTATTCAGAGTCGATGTATGGAGAACTACATCAAGGAAATTTTCTGTAGGAGCTTCGGGAAATCAAAATAAAAAATAATAATAGTTAAAAGAAATTAAAGTGAATTCGCGTTTTTGAATTGTTGAGTGGTTAAAAATAAAAATGTCGCTTATATAATTATTCAGACTCGATGTATGGAGAACTACATCAAGGGAATTATCTGTTAGGGTTTTGGGAAATCAAAATAAAAAATAATAATAATTAAAAGAAATCAAAGTGAATGCGCGTTGGTGGCATTGTTGAGCGAGAGAAAAAAATAAAATGATGCCTATACAATTATTCAACTCGAGGTATGGAAAGCTACATCAAGGGAATATTCTGTTAGGGCTTTGGGAAATCAAAAATAAAAATAAAATTAAAAGAAATCAAAGTGAATTCGCGTTGTTGGAATTGTTGAGTGATTTAAAATAAAAATGGCGCCTATACAATTATTCAGACTGGATGTATGGAGATCTACATCAAGGGAATTTTCTGTTAGGGCTTTGGGAAATCAAAATAAAAAAAAAAATAATAATTAAAAGAAATCAAAGTGAGTTTTCGTTAAAATTGTTGAGTGGTTAAAAAATAAAATTGGTTAAAAAAATAAAAAAAAGAAAGTTATTATATAAATGGTAAATATTTGATTAAGCATTTCGATTTTAAAAATGTAAATAAATTGGGTGAGAGAATAAAAAAAAAGATGGTATGTAGAGAGATACACAAAAATATATCTTAATGGTAACAATGCCAAGGTGTATATAAGTCACGCGGAGGCACTTCCGCGTTTGATGCCCTTCAGATTTATTTGTCTTTTGCGCGAATTGTAGGTAAATGTTATAAGTTTTTTGTGAGAGAAATGTGAAAAATAATTTTTATGTGTTGTCAAAGATCCTACGGTTTGTTGTGTTGGGTGTGAGTATTGGATGTGTGTTTTATGTGGGTAAATGTAATAAGTTGTTTAAGAGTGTTGAGAAATAATCGATGTTTTTATAATTCATTTGGATGGCGGTGTTTTGAGAATTAAATTTTGAATTTGAAAAGAATCGAGGTATGAATTCATTGTGAAACTTGGGATTTCCAAGCTGTGGGGATGGTATGGGCGACATTCGGGGACAGCCAAGATGGCGAACGTTTTGTAAGTCGGGAGGCCACGAGGTCGTGACCTGGAGTAGTTATACTCGCTGACCGGAAGAGAGGGGATGCAGGGGCCCGTGCGGGGGAACTTTCTAAATCGGGCCCAACTGGGGCGTTCTGAATGTCCGCTGAATGTTTTTTCCCAGGGTGCCCAGGACAAGAATTACAAACGTATGGAAAGCACTACCAATCTGGAAGATGGCTACCTGTAATTGAGAAAGCCTTTGAGGCTGTTGGGCATATAGTCCAAGGTAGATTACTATGGTAAATGGGGCGAGGGAGTATGGAATAATCAGAAGGCAAATAAAAAGTATTGAGTGGAATATGGGGAATCTGCAGTTGTTTTCCAATATTTTCTCCATGAGTGGAGTTCTCTGTGGGTCGTGTTGCAATTCGATTTGTTGTGGCGGACTGGGTGAAGGATTAGTTATGATTGGATCTATCTGTGGATGGGCGATGTCGTGTGTTTTGTTATGGTTGAAGGTTATAAATCGAGTTTGGTGAAAATGGTGGGATCTAAATGTATGAAAAGGTTGCTGTTCGTCGGTTTGATTGTCAGTGGCTCTGTTGTAAAAAGGTCGGGTGTAAAATGTTCGAATGGAATCGTGTAATTATTCTTATGTCGTAGATTTGTGTTTTTGTCGTGGGTGGTGTTATGTAATGGATGTTTCTGTGTATGGTTTAAGTTTGTTTACGTGGACTGTATCGGTATCTCTTTGGAGAGGTTAGTTGGGTCTATCGGTACGCTTTGTCACTTGGCAGGTTGGACAGGTTTTGACCTTTTGTGCAATGTCTTGTGACATGCCCTGCCAATAATATTGAGCGGAGATGAGTCTCGTCATCTGTGAGATACCTGGGTGGTTTAATTGGGTGTGTACTGAGTGAATTAGTTCGTTGGCGAGTGTTTTTGGGATTATTATTTTGGTTACACCTTTGCAGGAAATGGTATGAAGTCCGTTGTTGTCACTGGTCAGTTTAGAATTTCCCGACGGGGAAGGCTGATGGCTCTTAATGAGGGGGGCGTTTAAGAAGCCACAGAACGGGTTACGAGATAGGAGATCCTCTTCATATTGTTGTGCTCCTTTTATGTAACGAACCTCATATTCGTAGTTTGATAGCCGTAATCTCCATCAGAATAACCTGCCTGACGGAATTTTGATTGTCTTCAGCCATTGCAATGCGTGATGGTCAGAAAATATGGTAAATTTTCTGTCCATCAAATAGACGCGGGATTTATCCACACTCTCAACGATTGCTAGGCATTATAATTCAGTAGTGGAGTAATTCCGTTCGTGAGATGGTAGAGCGCGGCTGAAGTATTGGACTGGGTAGGCCTTCCCATCGGGGTGGACCTGTTTGAGGACGTCTGCTATGCCGAGTGCTGAGGTGTCACAGTACACCTGGCACGGCAGACCTTTCTGGTAAAGGTGTAAGATGGGGTGTGTGGTGAGGCTTTCCTTCAGGCTTTTGAACGCTTTCTGGCATTTGTAATCCCAAACCCACGCAAATCCTTTTTGAGAAGGTTGTTAAGTGGGGTCCGTAAGCGGGCGTAGTCCGGGATGAACTTGTTATAAGCGTTCACCGCGCTTAAGAAGGATCGCAACGTTTTGCGGTTGTGTGGTGGTTGGATGGCGTGAATGATTTCTATGTTTCGTGTGAGTGGTGTGTTGGTACCGGCAGTGATGGTGCAGGTGTCTGAGCGGTGTTTTTGTTGTTGTTTTTTGTGTGAATGTCGCGCTTGTTGTGGTGTTTACGCGTGTGACGGTGATGTGGTGATGTGTGGTCATGGGTGTACTTAGTGTGAGGGTCGTCCTGTTGGACGGACTCTGTTTGGACGTCATTGTTGTAAGTTTGGGCCATTGTGGCCTTGTGTAATGAGGGCGTATAATTAGGGCAATTGGCCCTGGTGAAAAAATTTTGTGCGTGCGCGTGACGTGATCTAGATTGGCATGGTGGCAAATGGTTTTTGACCAATGGATGCACGTATTGGATGTCGTGTGAGGAAGGCTGGTGTGCCATGTGAGCCCTTTGTGACTCCGCTTGGCATTCCCAATAGGAGCATTCATTTGGTATATGAGCAAAATGGTAGATGGTAGAAGGCAATGGGGCGGCGAGTTGGAACATAGTGCCTTGGTTAAAGTTTATTGTAATTTTAAAGTTTGGGAGGGTATTTATACCGAGAATTCCAAATGGTAGAGGTGCTTCCACCACATGGAAATTCTCGTTTTCAGTTATGTTACCTATTGTCAGGGGGAGCGTTATTCGACCTAAGGTCGATACAGGGCAATTTATAGCCTGAAGGTCTATGGGCTGTTTTTTAAGTTTTAGTTGAGGGAGGTTATTTTTTAACTTTCTATAAAGGTTATGGGGCACTATGTTCAGACTTGCATCCGTGTCAATTAGGAAAGGGGATGAGAGTTCATGGGTGATGGACAGTTTAATCGTCAGCTGGCTGACGAAAAGCCAGGGCCTTCCTACCTGGTTAGCGAAAGGTGTGGTGTCTCCGGGGGGCTTGTCCGGCTTGGGCTTTTGGTGGATGTTAGGCGGGGCGCACTGTCCGCGAGCTCGCGTGTGGAGCTGGTTTGTGGCGGCACTCAGAGTGCCAGTGATGGGCGCCGCAGAATTTGCAGCTCGATGGCGGTGCAGGTGCAGTCCACGCACATGTTTTTCTTGGTGTGCTGGTGTATGGGCCCAACATGTCGGGCGGTTGTTCCTCGTGTTGACGCGAAGTTGATGCGCTGGTTCCGCGGATCCGTTGCACCAGTTGGTACCACTCTCCCAGGCTCTCAGGAGGTACCACGCGGACAATCCCTCCGTCAGCGTCTCGAGGATTACCTCCAGTGGGAGACCTTGTTGCATGCCCAGAGCTATCTTCCCTCGGTAGTACTTCTCCAGGCTTGCCTGCCCAGCAAGCTTCTGGGCGATGTACTTGGCGAAGGACGCCTCGTTTGATTCCAGATAGAGGTCCGGGAGGGTTTGCCTCACCTGGAAGTAGGTCTGAGTGGCCAACTGGAGTTTCCTGAAGAGCTCCCGGGGTTGGCGCGTCAGGTAGCGAGGCAACCTGAGCAACTATTCGGGGGAGGTCACGAGGGCTTCTTCCATCTTCCGGTCGTAGGCCTGGAAGAATTGGCGGGCGGCGTAGGTTCCATTGAAGGGGGAGATGTACGCTTTCGCGTGTTGGTTCGACCCCACCTGTGCCAGCACGGCGGTCAACTGCAGGAGAACCTCCGCCAGGGTGCGTGGCGGTTCTATTTCGGGCACGGAAGTGGCCACTCTGCTCTCCCTTTTCGCGTCTTGTTCTCGCTCGTTTTCCATTATATCCTGTCGACTCTCTGTAATAATCAGGTTGAAATCCTGTCGACTCTCTGTAACATTGGGGTTGTATCCTGTCGGATTGCTGTTGACTCTCTGTAATAATCCTGTTGAGTCCTGGTGATTGGTTGAATCCTATGTCGGATTATGTTGAATTGGTGATTGATAGCGCAGTCGTTGATCGAATCGTGGGTTTCCACAGGGTAATAACGAGCACACCTGGATGGGATAGAAAATAGGCCTTGCGAAAGGGAGAGTGATTAGACTGGAGGAGGTAATTTGCCTTTCACATGATGGAGCGGACACTACCTTGGTTGGAGCCTAAGTTGAGCAACCTTGCTACTAGCAAGGTCACCTACCTTCTTTTTAACTTCTTGTCCGAGATCATCCTCATTACCTCTCTCGACTTCTCATTGGTGGAGATCCTTCCACGTGCTCTCTGCTGATTCGCTATCAGGTGGTCATGCTTAAAGGTGATTGGTTGTTGATTTGTCATGCTTAACTATTGATTGGCTTAGTACCTCCATTGTCGCCATGATTGCAATCTTCCAGGAAGAAGAAGGTCTTTGAACTTAAGTTTTATGGGGGTCCTGGGCAGTGACCTTTACTTCCTGAGCGATGCAATCCTGTTAATCGTTATTCCCTTTTTCGCGAAGCCTAAATTTTTATTAAATCTTCTGACGAAACATTGCATAGATTGTGTTGGGGTTACATATTGCTATATACAGATTATCACACACATTCAATCAGAAATTCAAATATTGTTATTAAAATTAATATTTATGATTCTTAAAAAGCAAAATTTAATTGATAACAAATAAAATAAAGCTTCTGGCTCCAAATATCAACTTTTCTTGTCAAAAATGAAGCGCTAGCTAATGTACTGAAGTTTACTTTTGAAATGTTTACGTAATATTTTCTGCATTATTACTGTTTATACCAATTTATAGAAAAAATGGTTATCCTGCAAGAAATATGGGTCATGGAAAACATCTGATTTCATTTTTGAATTCAGCATGAAAAGGTATATTAGAATCAATATCAGGTTTTCTCCGTCAAAAAAAAAAGGTTTTTTGTAGACCTGTGTAATTTATATTATGAATATTGTACATATTGCCAGACACTTCTATCTTTTGTACACAGTTCTTTTTTTTCTCTCTATCTTTCTCATTGTTATCATCATATTACTATTCTATTCACGACCTAAAATATTGTATATATATGAATTGACTATACTAAAGGCATACATTATGACGGCGCAAGTGTCCCTAGGGGGAAATAGCACTTTAAATTGAAATAAAAAAATCTTCACTCGGAATATAAGCTTCATGTCCATTAGCTTCTCTAACCATGATATTCAAGTATATATCCTGAACAGGAGCACATGTGCTTTTAAGATGGCAGAGTGCCATCTAGTGGAACAGAAATTAACTGAAGAGTTAAAGGTTTTTCTATTATCTTTTCATGTGTTAAGCGTATTTATGCAAATTTGGCCTTAAATACCCATTTCTTGGTTTCTCAAGAATCCTCTGGGACCAAAAATATTCTTGGTCGCAGTGGTACAGCCTGCTCCTCGCTGACGAGCGCCAACAGTGCGAAACGCGTTCGTGGATGGGTTTTCTTGATTTATCAAGAAAATGGGTGGCCAAATATCAGGAAACAGGTTAAATCAAAGTTGAGTTGCTTTCTGTTTCAACTAGAAGCGTTCTGCAATCTTAAAAGCTCATGTGCTCCTGGTCAGGATGTGCTTTCTTTATTTTTAATATTTATATATATGGTAACCGAGAGGGCAGTGAGGGTTGGAGAGCTTTCCAAATACCTCTCTGCACCTTGGAAGACCTTTCACAGCTTTCACAGAGGTAGTCATGGTCGAGGCAGAATGGAATACTTGGGTTGGTCCGCGCAGAGAACGAAGGATACAGTTGCACTGGGGAGAAGTTCCGTGAATAAAAAAGAATAAACAGAAAGGTGGAGAGTGGAGAAGATTACCTACTGTTTTATAGTAGAATCGTCATACCTCGGAGAATCAACTGACAAAAGCTGTCGCGGAAGTATTGGGGTTTCGTCTGACGAAATACTTCGGGGTCCAAGAAGGATAGGTCGTTGTACTCTAATTACGACCTTCTGAATCTTTAAGCCTCGTTTTTATATGTTGTAGGAATTCTTTATCTCATTTTCTGCTATTAAAATTAATTCTTCTTCTATTGAACAAGTATATTTTATTATTTCCAGGTTGTACAGAGTACATAGCACATTGTGATGCATTAGTTTATTTATAACATACATATAATTAGTTACAGAGTTACATTATACACACAGCGCGTTTTTCATAATATCATATTGTTACATCATACCAATAGGCTGCTGGCTGTCGTCTCTTTAGGCTTGAAGTCGGCGCTCAAAAGCCTTAGCTGGAGAGACAGGCGACCGTGGGTGACTTTCCGATGGTGCTCCTGGATATGCAGCATCTAGGGGCCTTCTGCCAGCTTCCTACAGGATAACACCAGTTCAAGCTATTATGTGGAGAACGAGACGGGGACTATCGTCCTGCGGGGATCGGCTACCCCCATTAACCGCCTCAACAGCCAGAGGGCGCGCCGGGCACTAGACTCGGCACGGTCAGGCGCATTCTGTTACAAAGCTGGATGCACGGTTGACTCTCACCGTGGATGTGCCCCGCTTCATCTCATGGGCTGAGCTGCGTGGAAACTGATTCCCTGCGATTTTCCCTCCACGTCCTTCCCCATCCTGGCCATCCCGCCTCGAGGCGTGCCGCCTGTGGCTCCAACGACAGGTCGCTGACCCACTGATACTGGAGTTGCCGAGCTGGCGACCCCTGGATCTGCAGGCCTGGCTGTTCAGCGTCGGCCTCCACCCCGAAGCAACGCCAAAAGTGTGGCAAAGGCTATCATCTACAAGTACCTTCTTGGGCTTGAGGTGGGTAATGATAGCAACCTATCGACCTGGACACATTGCGGGAGAAAACTCTCACAGTCCACCGGTGGCGGAGTCCTTCCCTCAGTAAGCGTCACCAATGAAGACCTTATATATAAGTAGTATATTTCGAGTAATATAGTTCATAGCCTTATTCTAATATTTGTTATAACACCATACCTATGTAAAAATATGTATCAAACTTGGAATAATAGAAGTGACAAATAAAACAAAAGGAGTAGAGGTAGTCCAGACGACAAAGGCCAGACGTGATAAACAACCCAGAATAACAGGTGTTTATGCTAATGAGTTCATTCCCCCGTCAGCAGGTGGCCGAACACGTGGCCAGACATAATTAATAACCCAGCGCTTGACAGGTGGCGTGATTACGGGAACCAATCAGAACTCGTCAACATCTGCCAGAGTCGAGTATATAAGGTCCCCCAAGATGGGACAAAGTTAGTTGTTCAGTTAGCTGTTTTCAGAGCCACGCCGTTATACGGTCGGGTCTCTCACCCCTATCCGCGATGTAGGCATCCGCGGCGCCCGTGGTCCGACTTGCCTTCGTCCGTGGTCTACCTCTTCCTTCTTGGAATTACCATCTAGACCTGCCTCTGTCTCTTGATGTCCCAGTGCGGGAATCCCATCACGCACCCACTACCACGACTGCCCAGTACATTCCACCTCGGGATTAATACAGAACCCGTTAAAGTCGACAGGATGACTGAGGACAACAACATGCAGAGGATGATGGAGGTCGAAGACGAATACGTCGCGGATGCCCTCACCAACATGCAGCCCCACTGCGAAGACCTAGCAGGCCGCCTAACAGACGCCATTCGGGGACTAGCCGTGCCTCGTGCGGAGGAGGCCCTCATCTCCTCTTTCGACGGATCCCACGCAACAAGCAGCCCTCTTCCATAGAGCCATCTCCAGAGATCAACTCCAGCCAGAATCAGCCATTTCAAGGTACTTTAAACTTTGTTTCTGCCATTTCCCCCATAAATTTTATATTTTCACTTTAAGCATTTTAAAATCAATTATAACCTTTTTATATCATTTTTATTCAATTTTTTAAAACTTTCACACTCTCATTTATCACTTTATTTTAATCAAATTATAAATGTTATTTCATCATTTTCAATTTTATTATTAAAAATATTCAATCACGCATTTTTGCCAATTTACTAATCTTACATGCCTTTCTTAAATGCACCTAAAATGGCATTATCCAAATATGCAACTTTCAATTTCACATAAAAAATCATATTATATTTTAATTACTCGAATCATATTTTCTAGACTTATTTGTGTGTGTTTTTTTTAATACCTTATTTATGGCCATAGTATTAATAATTAAATTTATTACGCTCTTTATTTTACTTGACCTATTACTATTCAAATTGATATTTCTCAATATTTAAAAGTTTTAAAAATTAGTCCTAGATTTGTATTTTTCTAAATATCAATTTTTAAAATTATCTCATCTCAAAATGTGCCTCCCATTTTTCCTACAATTACAAATACAACTATACAATATTATAATGAAGAGGTCCCCATCTTCTCTAAAATCGATCCAGTACATGACACCATGTGAGACGCCATCTTGGCCTCCATAAATGGACAATTAAATCCCCAAAACGGCGTCCATCGCCACGACATTATTCCAATCTTCATCCCATCGACAAACAAATCAAGGACGCACTGATCTCCCCCTAATTGTTTTTTTTTCTACTTCGTCTTTCCCTCCCTACTTCTAAAGGGGTGGAATGACCTTGTACTCACCATTAGCAGATAGCCCTTCCTACTTCAACACTCTTACCTGTCAATCATTCAATTATAGGCCTTCCATACTTCTCTCGTCTCTTGATCATTTTCCATTGTCCTTCTATGCCTTCGTTCTAACCACCCCTCGTCCATCGCAGAGTTCCTGTTTGCCGATTTTTTTTATTTTCACCCAGGTCGCCGTCCCAGCATTCTTTATTTCATTCTTTTTTCCTCAAACCCGGGTTCAATCAATCAATGGCAACAGTCGAGCCCTATTTTCACAATCTACCTCCATCCTCTAACCTCTTCAACGGTTACTGAGACTCCTGCTCGTCAACATTTCTTTAATTTTTATTTTTTAATGATTCATCGACCTGGTACACTCTTTCCTCCCCATGTTAACTCCACACGGAGAGCTTGGGTAACCAGCGAGATTATTTTTTTTTCTCTAATGCTCGACCCAGGCCATCATCAACACGATGCGCCCACTCATTTTTCGTTTAGTTTTATTTTTCATCTGGTCGAACTCAATCACCGACAGCAGCGCAGCTCTTGAACCACCATCTCTTTTTAACCTCTATCAGAAAATATTTCTTTCCCATATTCTCCCATTACCTACCTCTCCTTCGATCTTCACGCCTTTTGCCCATCTGATCTAATTCTACTTACAGAACATCTTGAGATTGCTGAACCCTGAAAACAATACTTCGCTTCTAAGCTCGTATTGCAGGGCAGGACTCCTGAGATGTCCTTTGCAGAAACCAATTCAGACCTTCTTCCTTTATTCCTCACTGCGTCACTACCTATCGCAAACCTTTTGCTTAAGTCAATTTTCTTTTATATTTTAATTTTACTTTTTTCACCTCTACTTCTCCTCCTTCCTGTATTACATCCCTGAAACTATGTTGTAAATATTCAAGGCACCTTAAGTAACAAAAAACTGTAACTAGTATACCAACTTTCCCAAATATTTATTTTCGCTATTGTGTGTGTTTTACTTTAAATTTTTCCTTCCTATGTACTCCTCTTATATATTTTTTGTAGTTTTATAATATTATATCAATGTGTCACCACTACTCCCCTTTATCTTTATGTCTATTCTAGTAACTAATTTATGCCCCAAATTATTTCCATTTAATAGGTTTGCTAGCATTTCTCTCATTTATTTGTAAATAGACTTACAGTTTTACTAGTTTTGTGGTGTTGGACTTTGTTTTTTAACTTACAGATGTAGATAAAACATTTCACTATTAATCGATAATATTATTTTGTTTATTATTAATCAAAATTAATGCCATCGACTACCAACCAACCCTTTAAAAATTGTTACCTTTATAATTTTTATTTTCTCTTTTTCTCATCATGTTTAGACTTAGAATTTTACAACTTCAACTATTTTAGGCACAATTTTAAAAAACCTACACCTAACAATATTTATAATATTTCTTAAACATATAAAACCTTTATCATTTTATTTTTCTTAATAGATTTTCAAAATGTTATTTTTGACGCTTCCCTTACAACCTCTAACTCTATCCCATGAACCTTTCCTCCCAACCTTTTACACCCATCAAGAGATTATTGTTCGTCAGCCATTTTCTTTTTTTTTATTGATTAAACTAACTAGAAGACCCTTCCTCGCTGTACATTTCCCAACAGTGAGCTCAGGAGACCCTGTTAGATTTCTATTTTTTTTTTCTCTCATCGTCCGGCTCATCATTTTTTCATTTTTCAACTTTTTCTTTTCACCACACAAGCCGGACACAATCAAAATTGACAGCAATAATTCTCTTACACCCACCTCTCCTTTTCCGCATCCTTCAAACCTCCAACCTTCCAAGGGATTCCAGTTCGCCTAACATTTTTGTTTTTTTTTCATTGATTAATCCGACTGGAACAATCCTTCCTCGCTATACCATTCCCGATAATGAGTTCAGGATATCCAGCGCGATATTTTTTTCTCATCGCCCGACGCATCATATCAAATCATCATTTTTCAACTTTTCACTTTTTTTTCACAATTCAACCGGGCACAATCATTATGGACAACGGGGATCCCTCTTACCTCTACCTCCCCCTTTTACCTCCATCAATCTTCCCACCTCTTTCCGCTGTCTGAGCTAATGATGCAGACGGAATATCTTGGGCCTTCTGTTAATGAAAACAATGCCTCACTTTAACAAGTTCGCATTGCATTGCAGAATGCTTGGGATACTACCTTTGCAGAAACATGCTCAGATACCCCCTTTCCCTTTTTCAACCTTAGCGTCACATTATAAGTTCAGTCAATAAACTAACTTCATTTTTTTCTCTCATCTTTAATACAATAAGATATTATTTTCCTTGTACGATTCATTTTACCATAGTTACCATTTTGTATTATATACCTTCTCTTAATATTTTATCATTCTTTTTGTACGTTTTTATTGATACACCACCCTTACAACATCTTTCTCTTTTTAACTTGTAACTTTATAATAATTTTAACTAATTTGTATACAAATTATTTCTTTTATTTTTTTTATAATAGGTTTGTTAGGTTATCATTCATTACATGTCATTCCCCCAACCAAACCTTCATCACCGGGGACACATTCTGTAGTATATTTCGAGTAATATAGTTCATAGCCTTATTCTAATATTTGTTATAACACCATACCTATGTAAAAATATGTATCAAACTTGGAATAATAGAAGTGACAAATAAAACAAAAGGAGTAGAGGTAGTCCAGACGACAAAGGCCAGACGTGATAAACAACCCAGACTAACAGGTGTTTATGCTAATGAGTTCATTCCCCCGTCAGCAGGTGGCGAACACGCGGCCAGACATAATTAATAACTCAGCGCTTGACAGGTGGCGTGATTACGGGAACCAATCAGAACTCGTCAACATCTGCCAGAGTCGAGTATATAAGGTCCCCCAAGATGGGACAAAGTTAGTTGTTCAGTTAGCTGTTTTCAGAGCCACGCCGTTATACGGTCGGGTCTCTCACCCCTATCCGCGATGTAGGCATCCGCGGCGCCCGTGGTCCGACTTGCCTTCGTCCGTGGTCTACCTCTTCCTTCTTGGAATTACCATCTAGACCTGCCTCTGTCTCTTGCTGTCCCAGTGCGGGAATCCCATCACGCACCCACTACCACGACTGCCCAGTACATTCCACCTCGGGATTACTACATATATATATATAGCTTACAAACTATTTAAACCAACAATCCCATATTGTATAATATTTATAACAAGATTTTCATGTTGTGTAATAAACACTTCTGTAAATAATTATATACATGATTGACATGTATTCTGGCCTTAACTACCCGTTTCATGATTTTTCAGGATGCCTTAATGACCAAATATTTTTGGTCGTTGAGGTATAGCTTGCACAACGCTGATGAGGGCCAACAGCCAGAAACGCGTCCGTGGTTAGCTTTTCTTGATTAATCAAGAATGGGCATTTGGCCAATTCTGGAATAATTAAAAATCAACGAGAATAGATGATATTTATTCCGATAAATGGCGGAAGCCATCAGCAACTTTCAGTTGCACGATAAGTAGATGCCTTTTTCTTAATTTATGCACCTTATCCCAGTACAATATTACATTTGTGCTATTTTTTCACATTTTGTAGCGTTCTCACGCAATTCTGGCCCCAACTACCCGTTTCATGATTTTTCAGGATGCCTTAATGACCAATTTTTTGGTCGTTGAGGTACAGCTTGTACCACGCTGATGAAGGCCAACAGATCGAAACGCGTCCGTGGTTAGCTTTTCTTGATTAATCAAGAATGGGCATTTGGCCAATTCTGGAATAATTAAAAATCAACGAGAATAGTTGATATTTATTCCGATAGATACATTTTCACTCTATACCACATTTTCACTCTTTACCACATTTTTGTAATCATTATTCACATTATGCATAATTTTATACTTTCCTTTCTATTGGTTACCATCTAAAAACCAATATGATAAGTGAATATTACCTCACCTTTTCTTTCTATCAACATTTTACCTTCTTTTTTTAAAGCCATATTTTCATCACTTTCTCTTTACCCATATTATTTTCTTCACAGGGGGGAAATTTTATATAAAAATATTATTTTATATTTATAATTTTATTTAAAATCATATTCTCATAGATTCAAATATTCTGCTAAATCGACCGCCAGAGGTCACGCTTCCCCTATAAAAAAAACTCGTTGTTGTTTTATCCCGTTGGCCGGCTCAAAATTTTTGTACATTATGTAAATAATCTTTTGTTTTCCTTATTCTACTCGCCTTAAGCCAGGCATTACTTTTATCAAATTTATATGTTCTTTTAAATATTCCTTTAGTTCAATTAAATTACTGATTAAAATTGTTTTTATTATCACACTTTCAAGATTTAACCACGACTGCATTACATTACCATAATCCTCAACATGATCTAAATTGAAGCAGAAAATCTCATTCCTCTTAATTTATAACATCAAAAATAAAGATACAACCTTTCGCAATGAGTTTCTTTTTTTATTATATACGCGAGCTTTCGGGCTGGAGCCGCCCTTTTACAGGCAAAAATGAACTATTTGATTTTTTGAGAGACAGTTATATACATTTAATTTGTTACAAGTTTTACATATATATATAATAAGCTGGACAACACGTGAAGTAAGTTTTTCTAAGTGATATATATATATATATATATATATATTCTACTCGCCTTAAGCCAGTCATTACTTTTATCAAATTTATGTTCTTTTAAATATTCCTTTAGTTCAATTAAATTACTGATTAAAATTGTTTTTATTATCACCATTTCAAGATTTAACCACGACTGCATTACATTACCATAATCCTCAACATGATCTAAATTGAAGCAGAAAATCTCATTCCTCTTAATATATAACATCAAAAATAAAGATACAACCTTTCGCAATGAGTTTCTTTTTTTATTATATACGCGAGCTTTCGGGCTGGAGCCGCCCTTCTACAGGCAAAAATGAACTATTTGATTTTTTGAGAGACAGTTATATACATTTAATTTGTTACAAGTTTTACATATATATATAATATATATATATAATAAGCTGGACAACACGTGAAGTAAGTTTTTCTAAGTGATATATATATATATATATATATATATATATATATATATCAGGAAGAAAATTATTAAATCTACATATATTATTACTATTTCACTATGTTTAACAATTGAAATGGAAATTTACCTTAATTACAATATTTTAATAAAGTTAAGTTTTAGACTATGATTTATATAAACGAGAGATATGATTTTTGTGGTATGGAATATGGCCAAATTGTTCAGGGATTTCCATTCTGCGATTAATGCTATTATGTTGTTTGGAGATCAGAGATTCAAGGATTTATCTTTCGTAATCTGGTGGTTATGTTACTGTAGTGGCAAGTTGGACTATCTAAATTAAATTTGTGGCCGGTATTAATGGTATGCTGAAAAATGAGGGACCTAAGTTCTTTGGTTTCCATATTGTAAGTATGCTCTTTCAATCTTGTTATATTTTTTCTGCCTATTTCTCCGACGTATATGGATGGTCAATCAATGCATGTATTGTCCATCCATATACGTCGGAGAAACAGGCAGAAAAATTATAACAAGATTGAAAGATAATACTGTTGACTTTGCTTAGAATCATTAATGAAACTGATTCCAATAATTATTAATTGAATATTATATTTATTGATTTACAAAAGAGAGAACAAAATATAAAAGGGAAACTAATATTGAACAAAGGAACTTTTTGTTTCGGTTAGCGCCTATTTACCTGTGAGCTTACACACACTCTGTTGTTACAATTAATTAATATATATATACAACACACACGCTCCCCTGTGTGTAAGCCCTAATCAGCAAGTCCAAGGCTATCTGCACATTTCCATAGTTTGTCCTTAGGGAGACTCTTCGTTAGTATATCCGCCTCCATGTCTTCACTTTTAGTGTATTCCAGATTGATTCCATTTTGAATATACTCTTTCAAAAAATAAAACTTTCGGTTTATGTGCTTTCTTCGTGAAGTAATTTTGTCATATTCTATCCAGGTTATTGCAGCCTGGCTGTCACTTCTCAAGGTAATTGGGAAAGTTAAAATTTCACAAAGTTCTTCTAGTAATCCCTTTAACCATAATACTTCTGAAATGCCTTCACATATTGAAATAAGTTCTGCTTCACATGTAGACAAGGCTACTAAATTTTGCTCTCTACTTCTCCAGTTTATTACGTTGTTGCCAAGTTTGACTGTATAGCCTGAATAGGATTTTGCGTCTCGGGTTGTGCACCAGCTTGCATGAGTACTTATTGTGATATTGTTGTCTTTTGACTTATATGCCAACATTTTATTTCTTGTTCCCATCAGATATCTATAATTCCTTTTAACTCCAGTTAAGTGTATTTCTCTTGGATCAATACTATACTGTGATAAATTGCTGATGTTGAAGGATATGTCCGGTCGAGTACCCGCAGTAAGGTACACTAGTGATCCAATCATTTCCTGGTATACAGTTTTATCTACTGGCTTATAGTCCAAATATTCATCCACATTTTGATTTTCATCTCCAGGTATCTGCACACTGTTGCATTCTTCCAGTCCAAATCTGTGAAGAATTGTATCAATATAATGTGTCTGAGATAGATAAAATCCATCTTCTGCCCTTTTTATTTCAATTCCAATAAATGGTTCGCTAGCTTTCTTTACTGTTAGAGTAACATATTTTTATATTTCTGAGGCTAGTTTGTCATTAATTTCCTTACTAGTTCCAGCAATGATGAGATCATCTACATATAGACCCAGTATTGCATACTGTTGGCGCGCTGTTGGAGCCTTTGATTTGCATGTCACATTTTGATTTACTTGTTTTGTCTACATCATTTCTTATGGATCCAATTTTAACTTTTAACATCTTATTTATTTTTAATAACTCTCATGTATAATCATTTTTACATAATTTTGTTTTCTATAATTATTTTATATACTTTTGTATCGTCAAATTTGCATACTTTTGTTTTTAGATTATTTAAGTCAATAATCTTTAGTTAGAAGGTGCTTCGCCTCAAAACTTTTGGTTTGTGAATAAACGTCAAAAAGACTGCTCGAATGTTTCTTCCCAATACCTCAGGTCATCAGCGCAACACTGGTGGAGATGCTGTTTCCAACCCAAGAAGAAGCAGGCGGACACAAGGCCTACCACCAATTAGATCTTTTAGCGCCTCGCCAACAAGACGCATAAAAGTTGATCCTGAAGATGCCGCCTCTTGGAATAACAACGTTTTCTTCTGCCAGCCACCACCCCCAAGCCTAGAATTTTTCGGAGGGTATTCTGAAGAGGACCCAGCAGAATGGCTAGAAGAACTCGAGCTTTTAGCAAGACAGCAGCGATGGCCCGAGGACGTGATGCTGGCATATGCCAGAAGTTACCTGAAAGGTCCTGCAAAAAAATGGGCAAAGCTAAACACTCCCCAAATATTTTCAAATTGGACAACCTTTAAGAAAACACTGATGCGAGACTTTAGGATTGCAGATACGACAAAATTCAAATTATTCATGGATCTCCAGAATAGAGTACAAGGATATAATGAGTCTACTCTACGATATGCTGAAGATGTACTCAACCTGTGCAATAGAGTAAACTCTAAAATGTCCGCTGAGGATAAACTTTATTATATGAAAACTGGACTAAACAAATATCTCTCACTCGTCGTATTAATGACACCTTGCAGTACAGTTAAAGAATTCTTGGAACTAGCAAGACGCATTGATCAGCATCTGGTTGACTTCGAACAGAGAAGAAGCTGCAGACAAAGATCTAATCCTATCCAACCATTTCAGACAAGAAAATATAATTATAGCAACTATAGAGGTCCAGCACGACCTTCAAACGAGAGACCCCAAATATCGAACGAACGCCCAACTGACTATGGAAGGCAAAATACAATTCCGAGTAAATTCGAGGGAAAAAGAATAATTGAAACTAGAGCAGGAACAAGTGGCATTAATCTGCGAAATTCACCCCCACCTCAACAAAATCGCAACAACGAGCAAAGATCCACACGTCCTAATACCTATTACCGAAGGCAGTATCAGGTTGACAAAAGAATCTGTTGGAACTGCTCGGAACAAGGTCATATTTCGAGGTATTGCCCGTATAAGCCCCAACACCAAAACTACAATATCAGACCTATCCGAAGACATTATACGAGGTCTATAGACGAACCAAATATACCACAAGAGGATTACCTAAAGAATTGCAGAGGCATCGAGGATGGGGAGCGAGAGGATCCGGATTTCGACATTCATAGCGAGGAAGACTTCCCTACTCTAGGGGAAGCGTCAAAAAACTAATTAAGTCAAAAGGATTGCAACGCTCCGGTGATCGAATAAATTTAATTGTAAATCTCCAGGAAAACAAAACCATTTCAGACCTAACCTAACCTAACCTAACCTAACCTAACCTAAGGACCTTGTTAAGAAGCTCGAATTAAAGATAATACCCGATAAAAATCTAAAATTAAAATCAGCAGGTGATCAAAAACTCAATGCAATAGGGAAGTCAAGAGTTAAATTTAAAATCAATAAAAAAAGAATATGAAATAGAAATGATTATCTTAAAAAAATGCAACCCTGTAATAATCCTTGGAGATGACTTTTTAAGTCAAAATAAAGCACTAATAAATTGTCAAAACAATACCTTGTGGGTGGAATCCCCAAATGTATTTGACCAAAATGAACCAAATTTAAGATATGCTCATATAGCTGAGGATAAAATCATTCCTGAATTTTGTTTATGCTTAGTAAAAGGATATAGTAAGACTAGCATTACAGGCAGAGAAATACTAATTGAGAATATTCCTTCTCTGACAACCAAATATAATCTTATAACAACCAGATCCCTATTGAGTAATACCAAGAAAAACTTTAACATATGGATTTTAAACGGTACGAACAAACCTGTAAAACTCTTCCGGAACACGAAGATAGGAATACTTTCGGAGGTAGACAGACTGTACCAGACGAAGAACCAAAGAGTAGCCTCTATTAGAACTGATTTTGATATAAATCCTGAATTATGTCCAGAAGAACGCAGCCAGGTTTTGACCCTCCTTGGTGGATATGGCGAGATGTTTACGGCACCGGATGAGTATAAGGGTAGAACACATCTCGTCAAACACCAAATTAGAACAACGAGCGATATCCCCATTAGGAAAAATCCTTACAGAGTATCTTTAAAAGAACGGAAGATAATTGGTGATCAAATAAACAGTATGTTAAAAAATGGAATTATTTCACATTCCTCAAGTCCATGGGCATCCCCTATAATTCTAGTGAAGAAAAAGAATGGAACATTCAGATTTTGCGTGGATTATAGAAATCTGAACTCAGTCACAGTAAAAGACCAATATCCACTACCGCGCATAGATGACTGCTTCGACTCCCTTCATGGCGCCAGGTACTTTACTTCACTCGACCTTTGCTCAGGCTACTGGCAAGTGGAGGTGGAAGAACAGGACCGTGAAAAAACAGCCTTTATCACTCCTGATGGACATTATCAATTTAATGTTCTTCCTTTTGGATTGTGCAACGGGCCAGCAACTTTCGAGAGATTAATGGATACTGTTCTTAGAACCCATAAGTGGAAAATATGCCTGTGTTACCTCGACGACGTCATTATATTCTCAGAAGATCTACATTCCCACTTGAACAGATTGAAGACAATCTTAGAATGTTTGAAAACAGCAGGATTGACACTCAATGCTTCGAAATGCCGATTTGCATATACCAAGCTTCTTATTTTGGGACATGTTGTTTCAAATGAAGGAATCGCGCCAGACCCAGAAAAAATTATAAGTATAAGAAAATTTCCAACGCCCAGAACTGTCAAAGATGTCCGAGCTTTTCTTGGACTTTGTTCATACTATAGAAGATTTATAAGAGAATTTTCAAAAGCTGCATTGCCTTTGCAGATTTTGACCCGTAAAAACCATTCGTTTGCATGGGGTAAAGAACAAGAGTTGTCATTTAATTCATTGAAAAACAAACTCATCTCTCCTGAAGTATTAATACATTATGATCCAAATAAGCCTATAGGCCTCCACACAGACGCAAGCGACCAAGGACTTGGAGCAGTGCTTGTTCATTTAGATGAAAACACTAAAGAGCGTCCAATTTCTTATGCAAGCAGGACATTACAGAAAGCAGAAACCAACTACTCTACAACCGAGAAAGAATGCCTAGCTATCATATGGGCGATTAAAAAATTTAGACCATATCTTTACGGAAGAAAATTCACTATATATACCGATCACCATAGTCTGTGCTGGATGGCAAAAATGAAAAACCCTGCAGGGCGATTAGCGAGGTGGTCACTAGAGCTACAAGAATATGATTTTGCCATTAAATACAAGTCTGGAAAAACTCATTTAGATGCAGATGGATTGTCACGATGTCCTATCCCGGATAGAATTATTTCTACAATTAATTATGAGGAACATGATTATGATTCTTATATAAAAAAGATCGATAATTTTGTAAATCAGAATCCAAACAGCTATGGAGAGAACTTCACCAAATTTAAAGAAAAATTATTCAAGAAAAATCCTTCTGTGACTGGCGATCCTTGGTTGTTGATAGTCCCGAAAAACAAACAGAAAGAGCTCTTAGAAAATATGCACGACCATCCAACATCAGGTCATATGGGCATTAAAAGAACTTACAATCGTTTAAAGAGTAAATATTTCTGGCCCTCAATGCTTAAAACTGTGGAAGAATATGTATCTAGTTGTCCTGAATGCCAGTTCCGCAAGACACCTTCCCAATTGCCTCAAGGACTGTTGCAGCCGATTCCACCAGCTTCAAGGCCTTTTGAAAAAATGGGAATAGATTTAATGGGGAGATTCCCGAAATCTGTAAGAGGAAATAGTTGGATCCTGGTATGCACGGATTATTACTCCAGATATATCGAGACAGCGGCATTACCTCGCGGGACGGCGGAAGAAATTGCAGACTTTTTCTTGCAAAGAGTGGTATTACGACACGGCGCACCCAAAACAGTAATATCTGACCGGGGGAGTTGCTTCTTGAGCAAACTATTCAATGAAGTGCTTAAGATATGTAATACGCTCCATAAGAAAACGACGAGTTATCATCCCCAGACTAACGGCCAAACGGAGAGAATGAACCGTACGCTCGCTGATATGATGGCCATGTATATCGATGAGAGACATCAGAATTGGGACGAGATACTTCCATTCGTAACTTTCGCCTATAACTCGTCCATACAGGATACTACCGGCTATTCACCATACTTCCTAATCCACGGACGAGAGCCTTTGACCTTCTTAGATTCTACTTTTGATATGCCAGAGCTCTCTAAGCACAAAGACTATGACGAATATGTATCAAACCTTTTAGAAATAATAGAAGATGCAAAAGAAATATCCACCTCTAGAACAATAGCCAGACAGAATAAATCCAAACAGTTATATGATAGAGCCCACCGAGAATTTAAATATGCCATCAATGATCTGGTACTTATTTGGACACCAATAAGGAAAGTGGGAAGAGCGGACAAACTACAAAGAAGATACATCGGTCCTTACCAAATACTGCGACAAACATCACCAGTGAACTACGAAGTCATCGAAATTGCAGAAGGAAAAAGGAAAAAGAAACAAATAGTACATGTGACAAGAATGAAAAAATACAGATCACCAGACTTGAGGACAAGTCTTTTTCAAGAGGGGGAGTAATGTTGGCGCGCTGTTGGAGCCTTTGATTTGCATGTCACATTTTGATTTACTTGTTTTGTCTACATCATTTCTTATGGATCCAATTTTAACTTTTAACATCTTATATATTTTTAATAACTCTCATGTATAATCATTTTTACATAATTTTGTTTTCTATAATTATTTTATATACTTTTGTATCGTCAAATTTGCATACTTTTGTTTTTAGATTATTTAAGTCAATAATCTTTAGTTAGAAGGTGCTTCGCCTCAAAACTTTTGGTTTGTGAATAAACGTCAAAAAGACTGCTCGAATGTTTCTTCCCAATACCTCAGGTCATCAGCGCAACAATACTCTTCTGCTCTCTGGAGTTTATAGACACATGGATTACATTTGGTTCTAATAATTCCCAACTGGTATAAAATTTCATGTATCTTTTTGTTCCAACATTTTCCTGATTGTGGTAGACCATACAGGCTTTTTTCCAATTTACACACTTTGTTTTCTTCTCCTTTTTGCATAAAACCATCTGGTTGTCCCATGTATACTGTCTCTTCTAACTCTCCATAGAGATAAGCTGTCTTCACATCATAAGTCTTTATGATTAAATTCTGTTGTGTTGCAAGAGTTACTATTGTTCGCAAGCTTTCCTTTTTAAATACAGGTGAAAAATATTCCTTATAGTCCGCACCATATCTTTGATTGCATCCAACACCAACCAGTCTGGCGTTTCTTTTATATATGCCATCATTTGAGGTTTTCTTTGTACTGTAGACCCATTTACTATTGATGACTTTCATACCATTTTCCCTTGGTACTAGTGTCCATACTTTATGCTTCTCTATCTCACTGAGCTCTTCTTCCATTGCTTTGTGCCATTCATTTCTTTCTTCACTATCCATTGCTTCTTTAAAGTTCTCCGGGATATACTGATCTATCTTCATAATTAAGTTTGCATCATTCCTATTTTTTATTCTTTGTGAGCGTCAAACTCCTTCTTTGATCAATTTTCTTTCTTGTTCTTCAAGTCTTGCTTTGTGCCGTTCTTCTAAAATGCTCATTGTTTCTCCTTTCTTTATTCCTCCTTTTAAACATCTTTCCTCTATTGGTTCAGTTTGTGATGAGAACATTTTTACAGTCACCACCTGGTTTTACTGAAGTATCCTCCTTATACTTCATTTCACTCTCTGTGACAGAATTGTCTTTTTTCAAGATAAGAAAGTCTCCAACTATTTCTCCACAATTTCCTCTATAGGTCAAATTATCACAATTAGTATCTTCCTGAATATAATTTGCATAATCAATTCCTCTCTTATCTTCACTGAATTTTACTGATCTGACTTCATGAATTATCTTTGTCATTATATCATATATTCTGTAGGTTTTTCTTTAAATGGAATAACCAATAAATATTCCCTTCCTACACTTTGGTGAAAACTTGTTTCTTCTTGGTTTGCTCTCAAGCCAATGTGTCAAACATCCAAATATTCGAATTTGTTTGACCGATGGTTTCCTGCCATTCCATCTTTGCTTAGGTGTATATGGTGCTTGATACACCTGTGGGGTGTACAATTCTTAATGTATGTAGCTGTAGCAATTGCCTCTGCCCAAAACTTTATGGATAATTTTGAGTCAACAAGTAAGGTTGTTGCTGTATCTATAAGAGTCATATTCACTCTCTCTGCGACTCCATTACTTTGTGGTAAGTATGTGGTGGTAAGTTGGTGATGGATCCCACTTCTGTTGAAAAGTCCTTCAAATCTAGAGTTACAAAATTCAAATCCATTGTCCGTTCTTACATCTTTTATTCTAAGACTTAATTCGTTTTCGGCTCTTGCTTTAAATTCTTTAAATCTTTCAAAGGTCTCATCTTTTGATCTCAGGAAATATACGAAGATTCTTCTACTCTAAGCATCTACCTAACAAGAAAATACTTATATCCTCCTAAAGATAAACACTACATTAGTCCACATAAATCCATATGAATCAACTGCAAGAGCTTAACTGTATAATTTTCCATAATATTATATGGCTTCTGAACCAGTTTTCCCATTATGCATGTTTCGCACTCTGGTAACCTTTCGAATTTCAGATCCAATCCTTTTACAATATGTCCTTGAATCATTTTTTCATGTATTCTTCATTTATATGGTTTAATCTTTCATGCCATAAACTTAAATTGTTATTTTTATTTGAAAATTGTGTATTTTTAACCATGACAATTTCCTTTAATATATGCTTCAGCAACTAAATCATTACTATCATTATATATTTTTGCTTCATCTTATTGAAAATAATGTCATTTACTATGACATAGTAAAACATTGAGTTGGTTTCTGAAGCCTCATTACCTAATTGTACTAGGTCTGATTAGTTTCATACTTATTCTCTGTAATTCTCCATTTATTCTATCTGTACAGTTGCTATACTTTATAACAGTCTTAAGCGGTAAAGATTGATGTTATTTGATGTTTCATAGTTGCAGTAAATACAAGTTATGTACATTCACGTGGTGACACATGTGGTATTACATATTTGGATATATTACAATTTTTTCATTTTCTTAAATCATCGCACATATATACAAATAAGTAATAATTGGAATTTATATATCATACATAAGCCTTTACTCTGAAATTTCGTTCCTATACAAATTCCTCAGCTGATGAATGACGGTTATAATGATTTGAAGCGTAAATTCTTACATTATTTTCATTCATAGAAAGCCAAATATGAAACAAATTAAGCTAAGAAGAAATATTTCAAGCATGTTAGGTATTGGTGAATTATTTTGGTAACAGCTCTGAGGCAATCGAACAATCTCTTTGTACCATGGGGTTCGTTCTTATCTCGCCGAAACCGACAGATGTCAGATAACAGTTGTAAGATTTTCAAGAGAATTTCGCTTTTCTTCTGTAAGAGAATGACAGTCGAGATAATGGAAAATGTTGTTAGGGCGTTTTGGTTTTACATAGATAATATTTCTGACCATGTTTTCTGAAAGAGATATATAAATTCTAAGAAAAGTCTGGTTTAACCACCTAGAGAGCTGAAATATTGTAGCTAAGTATTGATTATTTTTTCAACAGAGAATCAATTTTGCTAATCTGTAAACATTCCTCGTTGCTTTTATTTTTAATATCATTCTTAGTTTGTTCTTGGCTTAAATAAATTGCTGTGTCACCCCGAAGTTTGCCTTTCCTAATTTTTTCACGTGGCAATATATTTAAAGAGAACGCAATCGATGAGACGTAGAAAGTAAGAAAAGTAGAAAGGGATAAATAAAAAAAAGAGAAAGTAAGAAATAGGAAAAATATAAAATTAACCTACTCTCTCTGGTCTGGTAGAAGATTCTTCACGGAAATTTCAAGACATAGAATTGTGGATATTTTTAGCAGTGCAGTTTTTATAATAACAAATTATTTGTTAAGACCTTTTGGTCTTTTACAGATTCTCCAAGTAGATGAGGGTATATACTGGAATAACAGTAATAGTTACAATAATCAGAAATGTTATTTACAATGTATCAAATGTAAGGGAGAAATAAATTCTTCTCAGCCAAACGGTCAATCGGGACCTACCAATCGATTTTTCCAGCAGATGGTCAAGCGGGTTCTTCTTTGTTAAAGAAGACACGGACACACGATGGATTTCGGAAACAACATGCTATCCAAACAAAAACGGTAGAAATAAGTTGGATCTTGAGCAAACTATGCACAAACTTGAACGAGAAGCTGACTATAAGTCTTGAAGTAGATAGGAGATTCCCTAGAGTGATATGAGTACTGGACTGTGAGTTCTTCTCATCTTCTGCTGATCTGTGAACTGCCTGCTGACCGTGAAAACTCCGAAATCATCTGTCTTCTGTCAAAACCTGTCAAATATTAAACAAAAGAACCTTTTTTTGTTCCGGTTAGCGCCTATTTACCTGTGAGCTCGAACAAACTCTGTGGAACACATTTAAATTATATATATACAACACACGCTCCCCTATATGAAAGCCCTAATCAGCAAGTCCAAGGCTATCTGCACATTTCCGTAGTGTGTTCGTAGGTGGACTCTTCATTAGTATATCCGCTTCCATTTCTTTACTTTCAGTGAATGCCAGCTTGATTCAATTTTGAATTTTCTCTTCCACAAAATAAAACTTTCGGTTTATGTGCTTTGCTCGCGAAGTAATTTTGTCAGATTGTATCCAGTTTATTGCAACCTGGCTGTCACTTTTCAAGGTAATTGGGAAAGTTACATTTTCACAAAGTTCTTCTTGTAATCCTTTTAACCATAAACTTCTGAAATTCCTTCACATGTAGACAAGGCTATTGAATTTTGCTTTCCACTTCTCCAGTTTATTAAATTGTTGCCAAGTTTGACTGTATAGCCTGAATAGAATTTTGCGCCTTGGGTTGTGCACAAGCTCGCATCAGTACTTAGTGTGATAATGTTGTCTTTTGATTTATATGCCAACATTTTATTTCTTGTTCCCTTCAGATATCTACAGATCCTTTCAACTTCAGTTTAGTGTATTTCTTTTGGATCATTACTATACTGAGATAAATTGCTGACGCTGAAGGATATGTCCGGTTGAGTACCCGTAGAAAGTTACATATGTGATCTAATCATTTCCTGGTTAACGGTTTTATCTACTGGCTTAGAGTTCAAATACTCATCCAAATTCAGATTTTTATCTCCAGGTGTCTGCACGCTGTTGCATTCTTCCAGTCAAAATCTGTGAAGAATTTTATCAATATAATGAGTCTGAGATAGAAAAAATCCATCTTCTGCCCTTTTTTTTTTTTCAATTACAATAAATTGTTTGCTATCTTTCTTTTCTGTTAAAGTGACATATATTTCTAGTTCTAAGGCTAAGTTATCGTTGATTTTCTTACTGCTTCCAGCAATGTTGATATTCATGGTAAACGGTTTGCGGATTTCGAACAAATTAGAAAGAAGGAATCATATATCGCCGCAACTCTTTTTTTTTTTTGCGGCGATATATGATTCCTTCTTTCTAATGTTGATATTATCTACCTATGAACCCAGTAATTGGATACTCCTTTCCTTTCTGGAATTTATAGACACATGGATCACATTTGGTTCTAATCGTTCCCAACTGGTATGAAATTTCATTGATGCTTTTGTTCCAACATTTTCCTGATTGTTGTAGACAATACAGGCTTTTTTCCAATTCGAACACCTTGTTTTCTTCTCCTTTTTGCATAAAACCTTCTGGTTGTCTCATGTATATTGTCTCTTCCAACTTACCATATAGATAAGCTGTCTTCACATCATAAGTCTTTATGATTGAATTCTGTTGCGTTGCAAGAGCTACTATTGTTCGAAAGCTTTCCTTTTTGAGTACAGTTGAAAAAGATTCCTTTTAATCCACACCATATCTTTGATTGCATACAACAGCAACCAGTCTGGCCTTTCTTTTATATATGCCGTCATTTATTTTTTTCTTCATACTGTGGACCCATTTACTATAGATGACTTTCATACCATTTTCTTTGGTACTAGTGTGCATATTTTATGTTTCTCTATCTCACTGAGCTCTTCTTCCGTAGCTTTGAGTCATTCATTTCTTTCTCCACTATCTATTGCTTCTTTAAAGTTCTCTGGGATATAATGATCTATTTCCATAAATAGGTTTGCATCATTCCTTTCCTTTATTCTTTGTGAGCGTCGAACTCCTTCTTCAATCAATTTCCTTTCTTGTTCTTCAAGTCTTTTTTGTGCCTTTCTTCTATGATGCTCTTTGTTTCTCTTTTCTTTGTTTCTCATTTTACGCATCGTTCTTTTATCGGTCCAGTTTGTGCTGAGCCGTTTTCAATGTCAATACCTGATTTTACTGAAGTATCCTCCTGAGACTTCATTTTACTCTCTGTGACAGGATTGTCTTCTTTCTAGATAAGAAGGATTTAAGCAACACTTTCTTCACAATTTTCTTTATATATCAAATTATCACAATTAGTATCTTCCTGAATATCATCTGCATAATCAATTCCTCTCTTATCATTACTAAATTTTACTGATCTAACTTCATGAATTATCTTTGTCATCATATCATATATCCTGTAAACTTTGCTTTAAATTGAAAAACCAATAATTATTCCCTTTCTACCCTTTGGTGAAAACTTGTTTCTTCTTGGTTTGATTTCAAGCCAATGTATCAAGCATCCATATATTCGAATGTGTTTGACCGATGGTGTCCGCCCATTCCATCTCAATATAGGTGTATGGTGCTTGATAGGACTGTGGGGGTACAATTCTCAATGTATTTTCATGGGTCTTTTGAGTCAAATAGTAAGGTTCTGTATCTATAAGAATCCTATTCACTCTCTCTGCGACTCCATTACTTTCTGGTTGGTATGTGGTGGAAAGTTGGTGATGGATCCCATTTCTCTTGAAAAGTCCTTCAAATCTAGAGTTACAAAATTAAGTTCTATTGTCGGGTCTTACATCTTTTATTCTAAGACTTAATTCGATATCGTCTCTTGCTTTAAATTCTTCAAATTTTTCAAAGGTCTCATATTGTGATCTCAGGAAATATACAAAGATTATTCTACTGTAATTATCTACTATTACAATTAAATACTTGGATCCTCCTAAAGATTGACATGTCATTGGTCCACATAAATTAATATGAATCAACTGCAGGGGCGTAACTGTATAATTTTCCATAATATTATATGGCTTCTGAACCAGTTTTCCTATTATGCATGCTTCTCACTCTGGTAACCTTTCGAATTTTAGATTCAATCCTCTTAAAATTTGTCCTTGAATCATTTTTTTTTCATGTTTTCTCCATTTATATGGTTCAAATATTTATGCCCTAAACTTATATTGCTATTTTTATTTGATAAATGTGTATTTATACCCATGAAATTTCAACCTTTTCTATTGGTACATTTCTTAGTTTTGTTTCCATCATAAACATTCTATTTTTATATATGCCCTAGCAAATAAATATTTCCCTTCATTATACATATTTGCTATATCCCTATTGATTAATTCGTATATTGACAAGAAATTATTCCTTAAATTTGGTACTTGTAATATATCGTTGATGCAAATATTTTCTTGGCCTTCACTTGTGCATGTAGTAAGTCTCATATCTCCTTTGGTTATGGCTTGTGTAGTTTTGCCCTTCTTAGCTAGGTTGATTTCACTTTGTACTTTGTCACATTTTCCATCTAAGTTAGGTGTGGGGTTAAATGTTCGATGCATCGCGAATCTATACACCATTTTGCCTATCATTACTCTGATATGGTGAATCTTCAAATTCTTTTACTCATATTTCAAATGCTTGCTCATCAATTCCAATTTTCATATTATCCACTAGGTTATTAGAATGTTCTCTACTGTATTTGTGATTTCTATATTCAGGAGTTCATTTCCTTTGATATCCTTGTTTCTCTTAATCTCGAGACCTTTCTATCTTTAATTCAGTATGCTTGTTCATGCCCATTTTCAATCGATTGATTTAATCTCATATTTCTTCTTGACTCCTCTTCTCTTAGATTTTGTTGAAATTCTTCGATTGTTGCCTCTCTTTTAGGGCAAAAACACACAAGCCATAGATAAAGGAGCTATGAGACTTATTATATGCAAAAGTGAAGGTCAAGATATTATTTGAATCAAAGATATCTTACAAGTACCAAATTTAAGGAATAATTTCTTGTCAGTATACGAATTAGTCAACATGGGAAATTCAGTCATTCTCAATAGGGATGGATCAAAAATTTATAATGAAGGGGATTAATCAGTTGCTGAGGCATATATTAAAGATATATAGACAAAGCAATATTTTCATACCTTGGATGTATGCCTCGGACAATATGAAATGAAAGTTCTCTTGAGGGAAATTGATGACCTAATAATGAACTTCTAGCAGCAATATTTTTTGCCCTGTTGTATACTCATCTATAGTTTCATCATCTTTCATTCTAATGTTCTTCAATTCTAAGCCTATATCGAAAATATTTGTTCATTAATATTCTTCCAAATTGCCTGTGTAGGTTTTTCTCAGTGAGTCCAATATTTTCTTCTAATTTATTTCTCCTATGAACATTCCAGCTTTTTCATTTGTCAACGAAGTGATGGTTATCCTAAATGCTTCATCATTTCTCTCATTCCGAATCTCCCAAGAACTTTTGTCTTACATATCAGGTTCTGAATAGGAAATTACACCTTTAAATAATTTTCTACTACTCAGAACTGCGTCGATATTCAACGCCCATATTTGATAATTAGTTCCTGTTAATTGTTCAATTTTTGTTTGGGATAAAAAATTAGAATTAGACTTTTCGCCTTTTGAGCTAATATAAACAAACCAATATAATTAAAAATTCAAATATATATTTTAAATCTATTTAAATATTGCGTAGGTTTTAAACATGTAATAAATAGATATAATTTAACTTATTCTATATAAATATCTTTAATCTTCTCAGAAGGGCTTCAGTTTACCGACCAGAATGAACTTCTTGCTTAATCTTCTGATTAAATATTTTCGCTTTTGAGCTTGATATCACACAACCACGCTCTGCTACAAATTGTCGACTTTGCTTAGAATTTTTAAACAAAGGAACCTTTTTTGTTTCGGTTAGCGCCTATTTACCTGTGAGCTTACACACACTCTGTGGAACACATTTAATTAATATATATACAACAAAATGACTGACACATTAACTCGCAACCTTTATGATTCTCACCAAAGTTACTTACCTGACCTACTTCCAGTCTTTGTCATAGCGCTAAATTTTATTCAACCTCTTTTGTTAAAATAATTTATTAGATTGAATGATTCAAAATATACTCTATAACAAAAAAAAATCGACGCACCAAGAAGCAGTTGTCCGATTTATATGAAAATGCGTATACAAAGAGGTTTCGACCAAACATGCAAATTATTGAAATTTGGTGGCCGAATTATGCAAAGCAAGAGCTCCAGCGCATCTGAACTGCGCAGCCAGCACGAGCATTCTAGACTCAATATTCGGCGCGGCACGAGCTGATTTTCATAACTTCCGTTTAATATTTTAGCTGTACGCCTATTTCTACAGTATTAATGCCTTCTCCCGGCAAAAATTCCTAATATGAAAGACCTTGACACTCAGATCACTTACCTCTAATTATAAAAATGGATATGAGTTGGGTAGGAAACAAGCGACGAACCCGACTTCACTGGTAAAGAAAAAATATATATGGTTACCCGAAAGAGTAACGCTATTTGTAGAGGACTTAGGAGGAGCTTATGGATTTTGGAATAACTCGATTGAGAATATAATAAACAACATGGTTAATCAGATCAAAAGCGCAATGGTACAAAATGGTATGCCAATTGAAATAAAAGCGAATAACTCACTGTCGAAGCCTTGGTTTGATCATGAGTGCTACATAGAGAAAAAGATTATGAAAGCAACTCTAACAAAATTTATTAAATCTATAAAGGATCTAGATCGTTTGGAATGTTAAAACAAGGAACAAATACACATCGATTATTAAAACTAAAAAGAAAAAATATTTCTGTGAAATACAAGAAAAATTAAATAATACATACGATTCAAGTGAATTCTGGAAAACAATAGCTCGCTTCAGAAAAAGAAACTTTACACAGGGCAATATCTCAATATCGGACTGGCAGCAATTTTACAATAAACTCCTGGATACAGAACCAATACCAGATTACGAACCCGTTACTATGACTCTCCTAAATACAGATAATGAGCTAACTAAATGCATAACTCTTAATGAAATAAACAAAGAAATTTCTCGAATAAGGCATGGCAAGGCGACTGGTTTTGACGACATAATGAATGAAGCAATAAAGGCCCTCCCAAAAAATTATCTAATTTCCTTAAACGATATATTCAATAGAATTTTGGGAACGTCTGAATTTCCGACAACATGGTTGAAATCTTTTATTCAACCAATTTTTAAGAATGGGATCCAGACGACCCCTCTAACTATCGAGGCATAGCGCTCTTAAGCAATATAGCGAAATTATTTACATCAATACTCAAATCTCGTCTAGGCAGTTGGATCGAAAGGAGAAATATAGTTCCTGAGAACCAGGCGGGATTCAGGGCCGGCCACTCTTGTCAGGACCATATATATATATTCACTCTATCATCCCTGATTCAAGTAACTCTAAGCCGAAAGAGAAGAAAATGCTACATGTTCTTCGTGGATTTGAAAAAAGCCTTCGACACAGTGCGCCACTTATTATTATGGAGAAAACTGGTAGATGCAGGTCTTAACCACCGCGTTTTGTTAACTTAATTAAAGATTATTACACAAATATGACAGCGGTAGTGCGATGGAACAATTCATTCACTGCGCCAATAAAGGTGCGTTCGGGAGTTTTACAAGGGGAGCCGATGTCCACCTTATTTATTTATACTTTTCCTAAATGATTTAATCGGTCTCTACAATAATTCAGATTTACCGGGAATATATCTCCCAAATTATGGATATGTTCATATTCTACTATACGCAGACGATTTTGTCTTGATTGGAGAATCCAAACATAACCTTTAAATAAAAAATCAATATGCTAAGAAAATATTTTGAAACAAATTTATTAACCCTGAATGAAAATAAGTCAAAAATTGTAGTTTTCAGAAACGGCGGTCGATTAGCACAAAATGACAAATGGTTTTGGGGTGAGCGGCAACTGTCTGTTACTACGAAATATCTATACTTGGGATATCCGCTTACAAGTTCAAATTCACTAAACAAGGTAGCGTCACACTACAAGGGCAAAGCCCTGGCAGCAATTGGCGCTGTGTGGCAAGTTCTGACAAAATCCATGATGAACTCTCTAAATGCGGCAATAAGATTACTTGATTCGACGGTCTTGCCTCACAAGCTATACGCCGCACCCTGCTGGGCACTCAACCAAGTAAAGGTAGTTGACCAGGTTCAGAATATTTTCCTAAGACGCTACCTAAATTTACCAAAGTATACTCCGGGCCTTATGCTAAGAATGGAATGTGGACGAGTATCACAGGAAGTTATCATACCTAAACAGGTCCTGAGATTTTGGGTGAGGATTATGAAAATGAAAGAGAGTAGGTTGCCCCGGGCATGTTTGTCACACCTCTGGGCATTACACAGCAATCAAAGGGCTGGTTTAACCTTTGTCGAAAACCTGTCAACCATTTTAGACTCAAACGGGTTTTCGTTCCTGAAGGGTTGTCTGGATTACACTGCAATACTGACCGAAATCCCCGCTATTATTCGAATAGCAACCGAACAAAGCATCCAAAACGACATGGCGAAAATTCTAAATACTTCACATTACAGTCACTTCAAATACCTAAAAAATTCAATAACAGCAGAACGATATTTATTCACAACTATTCCTCTAGCAATTAAAAGATTTTTGCACAACTGAGATTCCTTTGGACGATCTTCCCAGAAAATCGTTCAAAGCGCTGGAAGATTAATTTGACTCTAACTTGTGATCTGTGTAAAAACAAATCCAAGACGAAATTATGCATATAATATTCGGATGCTCTTGCTTAGAGAAACAGAGGAAAGAAATTTTGGGTGACTTACCCTGGTCTCAACCTGACTGCCAACAAATTTGCAGCTGGATTAACACACTGATGGTTGATCAGGGTCTCTCCCTCGGTTTATATAAATTATACAAGGCCGCAGTCAATGTCCGTTGGAGAATAATATATTCGCCGAATGTCGTGGTTTGCTTGGAAGAAGTAAGCGAAGATTGAATGCGGCTGATTCCACACTAGCCCTCTCAATGATATCCTAACCTTGACATATTCTAAACATTGGTACTTTAATTTAAATATTTAATCATGTATGGTTCCTTTTGCTCTGTATGATTATTTTTCGTATATATGGTTATATTTCTTTTTGTTAGTTTTTTCTTTCTTCTCTATTTTCTTTTTCCTTATTACTTCTTTTATTCTAGTTTTTACTTTTGGAATCTTTGCTAAATCCCGTAGAGGGGAATCATGTATAGGGCTGGATGCCCCAATAAAAAGGCTTGTGTGTGTGTGTGTGATAAATCAAGAAAAGCCATCCACGAACGCGTTTCGCGGTGTTGGCGCTCGTCAGCGTGGAGTATGCTGTACCACTGCGACCAAAAATATTTTTGGTCCCAGTGGCTTCCTGAAAAACCAAGAAATGGTTATTTAAGGCCGAACTTGCGTAAATACGCTTAACACCTGAAAAAACAATAGCAAAATTTAAAAAAATAAAAAGGTCAGGTGTTGATATTAAAAATAAAAAAGGCATATCCTGACCAGGAGCACATATGCTTTTCAGAAGGCAGAGCGCCATCTGGTTAAATAGAAATCAACCATTCTTTGATTTAAACTGTTCCCTGATTTTTGGCCAACCCAATTTCTAGATAAATCAAGAAAACCCATCCACGAACGCATTTCGCGCTGTTGGAGCTCGTCAGCGTGGATCAGGCTGTACCACTGTGACCAAAAATATTTTCGGTCCTAGAGACTTCTTGAGAAACCAATAAATAGGTATTTAAGGCCAAATATCGAGGAGCAGGTTGAATAAACGTTTAGTTTATTTTTGCTCCACTAGATGGCGCTCTGCCATCTAAAAAGCACATGTGCTCGTGGTCAGGAGATGCTCTCTTTATTTAAAATATATGTCGTATATTTTAAACTATATAATAATGACACCTTTAGTACATGTCACATATCTTCCAATTAGTTAGAGCCGATACCTTATAATATCCTACCCTTCTATTAAAATGCACACTGTTTCTATTTACGACCACCCCATATTTGTATATAAACTATTTATATTTAAACCCCCTATTTGTATTTAAACTAAAAATGGTGACGTCAAAATAAAGATCCAAAGAGTGGTCGGTCAGCTGGTGGCAGCTGGGGACAGAGGAGGAAAAAACTAACGCCTTGCCCATGTGGGGCCCCCAGGGTCATTTTATAGACGACCCCTGTAAAGAGAACAGGTTTTGGCAGGGGGACATCGACAGTATGTTCTAGGGTGAATCCTTTGGTAGACCGCTTCTGTCTCATTCGGGCTCTCTCTCCTTGTCTCGGTGATTGAATCCAAGTTTGTATCATAGCCTCTACCTCTGTCTCGTGGGCTGTCCCCGATCACTCTCTGTGCTAACATCTATCCCTGCCTCTGCTTCTTGTTGTACGCGTGTGGGAAGAAAAACAACACTCGCCTCACGCACACGACTGCCAGCTTATCCATACGTCGGCAGGATTCTTGAGGACAGCGGCATTCAGAGGATGACAGAGACACCCGTGGTCAACGGCGCATAGGTGTGGATGCTCCTTCTACTTGCACTCCACCTTTACGATCCAGAGGACCACCTCAAAGACGCCATGCGAGGGCTAGCTGTACCTCGCACCGAGGAGAACATCATCGCCCCCATCGACATCTCCTGTGACACCATCACCTTTCTCCATCGGCTCGAACAAGCAGACAAGATCCATCGAGAAATCCTCGCTACACCCCGCCAACCAACACCGACGATGTCCCATGGCAATCACCGCAAAAATTATCAACAAGACTCATCGCACCCCACTCCACGAGACCCATCCAAAACATCATCCATATGGTAAGAGAAATTTCTCTAATGTAATTTCTCTAATTCTTTAATGTAACACTTATCTCCGTTTTTACCCCCAACCAAATTAGCTACTCAATCGATGCCCTATTTATGACAATAGCACTATTATTGTAAATTCACCAAGTTATTAATTTTACCTTCCCCATTACTATTTCAATTAATACAACTTTAGATGTGTATAAAACATTTAACATTAATCAATTATATAATTATTTATTATCATTTTGTGTTTCAATTAACCATCATTAGCAATGCCGTCAGCCATCAACAGCTAATTATATATATTTTTTTCTTCAAATCGTAATCTTCATCATCTCTAGGCTTATTACACACATATCATAACTTCAATCATCTTTCGTATCATTTTAAAACTTTTAATGTATTGACAACGTTATTATATTTTCAATAGTTTAAGATATTTTTGAATTTATATATTTTATCTATTTCGTTTTTCTAATTTTACCGTTGAAGTATCCTAAACTCCCCTACCCATACCCTCTCATGCATTATTACCCCAAGGGCTTCCTATTCGTCAAATATTTTTTTATTGATTAATCCAACTGAGAAATCCTTCCTCGCTATATCATTCCCAATAGTGAGTTCAGGATATTCAGCTAGATTATTTTCTTACCACCCGGCTTATCATTACCGATCATCATTTTTTTTTTTTTTGTTACCATTCAAGTAGAATGAAATCACCATGGCAACAGAACAATCATTGCAGCTACATTCTCTTTCTTATTCCCTAATCTCATATATTCCCCTCAAGAGATTCTTACTCGCCTGAATTATTTTTTATTAATCCAAATGGAAACATCTTTCCTCGCTACATCGTTCCTACTAGTGAACTCAGGATACCCAGCTAGATTTTTTTTTTCTATTTCTTTTTATTACTAGGTTTATCATTTTGATCATTTTTATCTCTCTTGTTTTTTCATCATACAAGCCGGGTACCATCATCATTGGCAGCAGTACATCTCTTGCGTTTACCTTTCCCTTTCCACATTCTTCAACATACCTACCTCTCCCTGCTTTTCTGAACTAATAATGCAGACGGAACCTCTTGAACGTTCTGTTAATGAAAACAGTACCTTACAAAACAATTTCGTACTGCTTTACAGAAATCATTAAGCTATTTATTTGCAGTAACATACTCAGACATCCCATATACCCTTATCAAACCTCTGCTTCAACTTATAATCTTAGTTCAACTTAATAGCTTTATGCTTTTCTCTCGTTTATTTTTTTATTCAATAGGTTCTCTTTTTTTTTTTCTGAGTAAATTACTTTTACGGCATTTATAATTTTATCTTGCATGTTTTCTCAATTTTATCATTTATTCTTAGGTATTTTTCTTTTTTCATATTCTATATCTTATTGAGACGTCATCATTAATTTATTGTCCTATTTTATTCTCCTATATTAATGATAATTTCAACTATTTTGTGCCCAAAATATTTATTTTGATATTATAATTGGTTTGTTAGGTTATCATTCATGTTATATCACTTCTCCCAAACAAGCCTTCATCACCTGGGGCACATTCTATCGTATATTTTAAACTGTTTAATAATGACGCTTTCAAAATATGTCACGTATCTTCCAATTTGTTAGAAACGATACCTGATAAGATCCTACCCTTCTATTAAAATGTACACTGTTTCTATTTACGACCACCCCATATTTTGTATATAAACAATGTGTATTTAAACCCTCTATTTGTGTTTAAACTAAAAATTAAGCCTATTAGTCAAACTACGCTCGAGTCATATATGGAAGGTGATATTCGATAATTGATTGGTTAAATCTCGAATAAAATGGATAACTGGGGGGATAAATTAGAGACAAGATTACTTTCTATAGAGCAAGGAGTTGAGAAATTAAATCGACGTATACAACAACTGAAGAATACTATGGAAAACACGGTAAAATCTGTCTCGAAGAATTCTGAAAGAATTCAAGAAATTGAGAAAAGAATAGATTTAACGGAGATGAAAATGATAGAAAGTAATTTAATTTTTATGGAGTCGAAAAGAAAGAGAATGTAACAAGCGATGAATCTCTCGCAAAAAAATAAAAAGGTAATTACGGATAATATGCAAAAAAAACCCTCCGAGAATATTAACATCCTTAAATGTCATCGATTGTCTAAAAGGCCGGCGCACCCCTACTGGTGGAAATACCCAAATATGAAGACAGAATAAAATTATTTAGGAATTCATTCAAGCTTAAGGAATTAAGGATTTACATAAATAAGGATTGCACCTTAAAAGTTAGAGAACAGCGTCAATTGTTGATTAATAAGAGAAAAGAACACTTGGCTAAAGGAATCTTATCTAAACTTCGAGATAGCAAGTTGATTGTGGAAGGTATTGTTCACCAAGTGATAAATGATAAGATTAAGAGTTCAGAAGGAACTGAGATATAGCAAACACACAGAAAGAAACTGGAAGGATCACATAATATCTCTTTTTACAGGCAAGAAAATATCACCATCAACCACATATAGCTAATAGGAAAGGAAAACTAAACTATTCGATTTAACAACTATTAAAACTTGGTCACAATTATGTACATTTTATGTATTGGAATTTTTCCAATTTACCTTTTCCCTTTCATTAATTATTTAAAGCAGTTTGAAATATTTGCTATAACGGAAACTTAGTGCCAATTTGTTCTAAAACTCGAGATCGAGAATTTCCGGGTTTACCAATCACTTGCCAAAAAAATCTCGGGTCAGGGAAGAAGCTCTGAAGGCACCATTGTGGGAATTTATAACAAAAATAAACATAAACTGGAAAATGTTGAAGAGAAAACTAATTGGATTTCGGTTACTTAAAATGAACCCAAACATAGATTCATTGCTGACTTGTATAACTATTATGTATCTACCTCCTAACGAACTCCAACTAGGGAATATATATATTACGATCAAGATACACAATGGACTGGAGATAATTTATATGGTGAACTAAACATTCGCACCAACCACCTTGGAGACTTTCTTAACCTGCTGGATATCTCAACTTTATTGTCGCGTAATCTTATCTCGAGAGATAAAATGACATCTACCCATGATAATACGAGGTGTGTTCAAAAGGTATCGCGACTTTTGTGTTTTTTCAAAAATTATTTATTTATTCATGAATACTCATTTTGTCCCCTTCAAAGTAATCCTCATGAGATATTATACTCTTGTGCCAACGGTTTTTCCAATCTTCGAAGCATTTCAAAAAATCATTTTTAAAAAAATCTTTTCAGCTCCTCCTTCGATGCCGTCTTTATCTCGTCAAGCGTAGCGTAACGTCGTCCTTTCATGGGCCTCTTCAGTTTAGGGAACAAGAAAAAGTCACAGGGGGCCAGATCTGGGGAATACGGTGGCTGCGGCATCATTAGTGTGTTGTTTTTCGACAAAAAGTCGCGCACAAGCAACGATGTGTGAGCAGGGGCGTTATCGTGGTGCAAAGGCCAATTTTTGTTCTTCCACAAATCCGGGCGTTTCTGGCGGATTGCTTCGCGCAAATTGCGCTTAACTTGCAGATAATATTCCTTATTGACCGTTATACCCTGTGACAAAAACTCATGATGCACCACGCCCCTGCAATCGAAGAAAACTGTCAGCAAAACTTTCACATTCGACCGAACTTGGCGCGCTTTTTTTCGGTCGTGGTTCGTGCGGCAGCTTCCATTGAGATGATTGAGCTTTGGTTTCCACGTCATAACCACAAACACACGCTACGTCACCAGTTATGACCCTCTGGAGCAAATTTGGGTCGTCGCGGACAGAGTCCAACATCTCATTAGCAATGTTCATGCGATGCTGTTTTTGGTCGCAATTGAGTAATTTTGGTACGAATTTCGCGGCGACCCGTCTCATGCCCAAATCATTGATAAAAATCGAATAGCACGAGCCAATCGATATGTTTAGGTCCTCAGCAACTTCTCTAACGGTGACTCGACGATTGGTCAATATCATTTTCTCCACTTCATTATTTTTTTCGTCTGCTCGGGCGTCCGGCACGCTCTTCGTCGTTCACATCTTCTCGGCCTTCTGAGAACATTTTGTACCACCGATAAACGTTGCTTCGGTCCAAGGTAGCTTCTCCGTATGCCACAGTCAACATTTGGAATGCATCCGCGCACTTAATTTCGTTTTTCACACAAAATTTGATACAGGTTCTTTGATCCATTTTTTAATAGGTAAAAATCGAAAACGATCCAAAACACCTGCAAGCAAAGCAGCTGTCAACAATTAAGTAAACATTCAGAATGGCCGAGCTTGTCGGCATTAGTGAGAGACATGAGTACCAACATAAAGCCACAAAAAGATCGAAATTCGAAAATATGTAACCCGCGAAAATTCAAAATTCGCGATACTTTTTGAACACACCTCGTATTGTCGCGGAGATCAATAAAGCAAGGGCAAATTTGGAAATAAATAATTTATTATAAGGGATATTTATAGGGAGAGAGAAAGTACAACTTACCCCAAGTTAAATGATAATCCTACTGAGGGACGTCAGCTCCCCCCGCCGACCAGATTCCTCGAACCCCTCACACCCGGTGTCCGGGGATGATTGACAGGCGTCCCATGGGGCCTCTCGTGGTTGGAACCGCTGAGTCGCTTGACATTACTCCTTCCTTAGAGAAAACAGCGACCCGCTGATTAGCTTGTCTCAACCCTTGTTCTGGAAGAAAATCTATCACGGCTGGTGTTCCCTAGTAGAATAGAATGTTTTTCTTCAGGGTCCAGGTAGGGCTTCATCCGAATGACATGGACGATATCCTTGGCTTTCCGTGATCGAGGAGAGGGGTCCACGGGCTCTACTTCATACGTGACTTCTGAAAGCTTCTTGGTCACCTTGTAAGGGCCGAAGTATCTCTTCAGTAGCTTTTCTGAGAGCCCTACTTTTCGGATGGGAGTAAAAACCCACACAAGATCATCCTTCTGGTAATAGACTGGAGTATGTTTCTGGTCGTATAGTCGACGGTCTTTCGCCTGTGATTGTAGAAGGCGTGATCGAGAGAGTTGACGCGCTTCCTCAGCTCTGGTCACAAGTTCTCCAACATAGTCGTCAGAGATCTCATCTGGTAGGTAGGGTAGTACGGCATCGTGTAGGTCTCGGCCTCACGGGCATGGACAAGAAAGAACGGAGTGTAGCCGGTCGCCTCCTGTTTAGGAGTGTTGTAATCAAAAGTTATGTAGGGTAAAACTTGTTCCCCAGTCCTTCTGCTCAACACATGTGTACATGGACAACATATCTCCCAGAGTTTTATTGAACCTTTCAGTCAGGCCGTTGGTCTGGGGATGGTAGGCCGTTGTAAATCTGTGCACAATTCCGCACAGAGCATTGATCTCTTTTATTACTTGAGAAATGAAATATCTTCCGCGATCTGTTATCATTTCTCTAGGAGCTCCATGCTTCAAGATAACATCTTCAACCAGAAACTTAGCTGTTTCGATTGCTCCTCCGTCTGGGATCGCTTTCGTTATGGCATACCTTGTCATATAATCGGTGCACACAATGATCCAACGGTTTCCATCTTTAGAAACTGGAAATCTTCCAAGGAGATCAACCCCGACCTTATAGAATGGCGTTTCTACAGGTGGTATGGACACAAGTTGTCCAGCCGGACGTCGAGGTAATTTCTTCCTTCGTTGACACTCTCGACAATGGCTTACATATTGGCGAACAGTTCTATAAAGGCCAGGCCAATAGAATCGTTTCTTCACTTTGTCATACGTTCGGGCGAAACCCAAATGCCCAGCTGTAGGAGCGTCATGTAAATCTGCCATAACTTCCGATCTTAAGTGTTTAGGAATCATCATAAGCCAGGGTCTTCCAGTTGTGCTATAGTTTTTCTTGTATAAGATGCCGTCGATAATGCTGAATTCCTTTCTGGTGTAGCCCGAGTTTAAATTATCGATTATATTAGCTAAATCCGGGTCCTTAGTCTGCTCTATATCGACGTTGGTTAGTGACATCACAGCACTTGGTTGATCGTTCTCAGGCGGGCTCCTTGACAGACAATCGGCATCCTTATGTTTGCGTCCGCTCTTCCAGATAACGGTCACGTCAAATTCTTGCAACTTCAGCGCCCATCTTGCCAAACGTCCAGAAGGATCTTTCTGTCCTACCAACCAACATAGAGAATGATGGTCAGTGACAACCGTGAATGGTCGACCAAACAAATATGGACGGAATTTGCTAATAGACCAGACTACAGCAATGCATTCTTTTTCTGTTGTAGAATAGTTATGTTCAGCCTTTGTCAAGCTTCTAGATGGATAAGCTATGGGCCGCTCCTTTCCATCTTGTATTTGTAGAAGACCAGCTCCAATACCATGTCCGCTTGCATCCGTGTGTAGATGGGTATCACGGATTCATCAAAGTGTCCCAAGACAGGCTCTGAAATTAGAGCTGTTTTAAGGACTTCAAACGCTTTCTCTTGAGCTGCATCCCAATAAAATTGTTTTTCAGTCTTCAGTAGGTCATGCAACGATCTAGCTTTGTCAGCGATGTTTTCAATAAATCTTCGGTAATAGGAACATAATCCAAGAAAGCTCCTCAGTTCAGAGATATTCTTTGGCCTTGGAAATTTAGAGACGGCTTCAACTTTATCTGGATCTGGATGAATTCCATTGGCGTCAACAAGGTGTCCTAAAATCTTTATTCTCCTTGATACAAAAAGAAACTTTTTGTGGTTCAAGCTTAGTCCAGCTTTCTGGATGCACCTTAATACAAGTTGTAGAAGACGTAGATGTTCCTCAAAGGTAGGTGCGTAAACTACGATGTGGTCCAGGTAGCAAAGGCACATGTTCCATTTAAGACTGCCCAGAACACTATCTATCATCCTTTCAAACGTTGCTGGAGCGTTGCATAGACCGAAAGGCATTACTCGGAATTCATACAGCCCATCTGGAGTGATGAAGGCAGTTTTCTCACTGTCTTTCTCGTCTACTTCAATCTGCCAATACCCGGACCGAAGATCCATCGTGGAGAAGTAACTAGAGCCAGCTAAACTGTCCAAGGCATCGTCAATGCGTGGCAGCGGGTAAACATTTTTTTGTTATCTTTTTTAATCGACGATAATCTACGCAGAATCTCCAGGTTCCATCTTTCTTTCGAACTAGAATAACAGGAGATGACCAAGGACTTTAGAGGGCTTCACGATGTGATTTTCAATCATCTTGTTCACTTCATCTTGAATTGGTCGTCGTTCACTTGGTGCTACTCTATAGGGCCGCTGTTTGAGCGGGGTCTCCTGTGTTTATCTTGTGCTTCACAGTACTGGTGGGCTTAATAGGAGTTCCCCCAAAGTCAAATATGTCATTAAACTCGTCAAGGCATGAAACAAGCTGTAACCTTTGAATTTCAGACAGCGCTGGATCTAGAGTAAGGTTTATCTTCTGTGACCATTCATGTGACTTTAGCTGCGTTTCTTGTTACTTATCCCTGGATTCGATAAGACTGCAGATATTTACATTCTCATAACTTTCCATGGTACACATATTCATTCCTGATAGAATCAGTTGCGGCCAAGACGCTCCATTCGCAACCCAAATGCTACCTCGACCGTGTCGAAATGTAACCAATGAGTTTGGTATAAGAACTTCTTTTTTTAATAATAAGTCCTTAGAAGTTGAGACTGAAACATCTCTAACACCACATACTACTTCAGGCATACTTTAGCCACGTTTTAAAAGTTAAAGAGAAAACGAAAATATAGCGTGCTGAGTTTCTTTTTATTAAAATTACAAGCTTTCAAGCAAAATGCTTTTCATCTTTTTTTTTTTTTTGATTACCTGATGAAAAGCATTTTGCTTGAAAGCTTGTAATTTTAATAAAAAGAAACTCACCACGCTATATTTTCGTTTTCTCTTTAACATACTACTTCGTTTATCACACTGATCTTCTTTATTTATTTAGGCGGGATGACAAAGTCGTCGGAAGCAAACAATCTCTGGTTTTCCTCCTCTCGAGATTCCAGGACGGAGGTTTCCCCGAGATGGAGTTCATTTCTGCCACAATCAATGACGGCTTCGGTGGCCTTAAATAAGTCCCATCCGAATATGATGTCATGGCTGCATTCCGCCATAACAACGAATTCAAAGGATATCTTCAGACCATTAACTTCTATGTTCAGGACACATTTTCCTAGGGTCTCTATTAAATTTTTATTTGCGGCTTTAAGAATGGGAGCTGGTTCTTTGAAGAGAGGTATCTTTAGTTCGCGTCGAAATTTGTCTGAAATAACAGAAAAGTCTGCTCCTTAATCCACCAATGCTTTAATTTTGCGTCCATTTATTTCGACCATAACAAAATTTTCTTTTAATTTAGCGGCGATATACCCTGGAGGATTTTCCTCAATGGCGACCTCACCCCCGGTAGAAGCCGCTCCACTTAGTTTTTCAAATTCTGAGGATTGGGAGAACGGCTGAAACGACGGGCTGGCGACTGGGATTGTCTTTGGGCTGGCTACCTTGCACGGCTTGGATGCGGGAAGAGCTCCGGTAGAAGTCTGTCGAGGTTTGGGGCGTTACATAGTCGTCGTCGGCGTCATATCTCGGGGGTCGACTCGAAAATCCAACATTTCTTCCTTCTCCGCCATTCCTTGACCTGGCTTCAGCGAAGACCTGCCGTCGTTCCCTACAATAACGGACATGTCCGGGTCGTCCGCAGTGGAAGCAGATTGGTTTGTCGTCCTAGGTTCTCCAATGTTCCGTCTTCCTGGGTTGGGTTGGTCGGTCGATATTATAGGGCGTGCGTGGTTGTTGTTGTACCACGTTGTATTGTACTCTGGTAGGTTGAAGAACACGGCTAACTTCTTCCCTCACAGTCTGTTCCAGAATGTTCACTTCTCGGAGAGGATTGACCACTTCAGGTGGTGAGAGGACCTTTTGTATTTCTTCTCTAACGATGTGGCGAATTAAGCCGGCTTAGTCGTCTGAGTCGTAAACACATAAAATGGGCATTACGTTTGACAACCTGGCAAATTTTGTACGGCCGATCCTGCACTGCTTGACGGTTGTCAGATGACGGCAAAACTTCAGGATTTCATTTACCGTCTGTATGTCTTTCGCCATCAATACCTGGTATGTGTTCTCCGAAATTCCCTTTATAATGTGAGCAACTATCTCACCTTCTTCCATGCGAGGGTTCACCTGGTGGCAGAGACTAAGAATCTCCTGGATATATGACTCGCTGGATTCCTCGGCCTTCTGTGCTCTTGACTTCAGAACTTCCTCGGCGCTTCGATCAGAATACTCCTGCAGTCCAAACACACCGCGGAATGCGTCTTCAAAGCTTCTCCACGAGTTGAGTGATTCTTCGTTATTATCAAATCACCTTCCAGCAGTTCCGTTCAAGTAAAAGACGACGTTGTCAAGCTTCATGGTGTCGTCCCATCTGTTGTACTTCGACACTCTCTCGTGCTCCTTCAACCACTGTCTAGGGGGTTTATATTTTCATCTCCAGAAAAGGTAGATGGATCTCGTTGGCGCTGACAAGGAAGGTAGGATCCGCTAACAGTAGGTCTGTGGTCGTCTTCCATTTTATTCGTTGTGGCAAAAGTTCAATAATTGGTTCACGTCCCTGTAGACGTCGACTTCTTCGAAGTTCCGTCACTTTACCCAGCGTCTCCGCCAAAATATGTCGCGGAGATAAATAAAGCAAGGGCAAATTTGGGAATAAATAATTTATTATGAGGGGTATTTATAGGGAGCGAGAGAAAGTACAACTTACCCCAAATTAAATGATAATCATACTGAGTGACGTCAGCTCCCTCCGCCGACCAAATTCCTCGAACCCCTCACAACCGGTGTCCAGGGATGATTGACAGGCGTCCCATGGGGCCTCTCGTGGTTGGAACCGCTGAGCCGCTTGTCAATATTCTAGTTCCCCAGCAACCCCTTTATTGCTTATCTCTCCCTTGACACATTCTAAATAGCATTGCTAATTATTGTAACTATTGCTGTTATTCCTGTTTATACCCTCTTCTACTTGGAGAAGTTGTATAAGACCAAAAGGTCATAACAGGGACTTTTGTTGTTGTTATTACTGTTATTCTTGTATGTATCCTACATTTCTGTGCATGAAGAATCCGTATAAGACTAAATTGCCTTAATAAAGCTTTTTGTTGTTGTTGTTGATATCTGGATTCTCACTGATAGTAGAAGTGCCAAACACACTTGAGTCACACAGGCGAGCTAAGAGACAAACTAAGCAGGAACATAATTGGCTATCTAAAAAAAAATCACCAAACCTCAAAAATTCATCTACCATTATAGACATCTGTCATTACATCACCCTATGTAACGTACTTTGTACAAAATGAGAATAATAAAATGAACTCTGTAATAGATTAAAGACACTCTGTGAGAACTGTTAAAGGTCTTCAAAGGTGCAGAGAGGCACTGTAAAATTCTCCACCCCCTGAATGTTTCTCCTGGTTACTACAGGTTTGATCCTTTCGGTTACCAAAGTAAAGCGAGAGTCGACAGGATGCTATATATATATTAAAAATAAAGAAGGCATATGTTCTTTTAAGGTGGCGGAGCGACATCTAGTGAAACAGAAATCAACTAAACATTGATTTAGCCTGTTATTTTTTCAACCCATTTTTTTAGCGTATCAAGGAAAGCCATCCACGATTTGTTTCCAGAGGCTTCTTGACAAACCAAGAAATGGGTATTTAAGGCCAAACTTGCGTAAATACGCTTAACATGTGAAACTATATAATACACTGCGGCATGTAATTGTAAAACGACACTTGCAAGTTTAACCGCATGAGTTTCTTTTCAACGACGAATTAAAATTTTATTTTAAGGTGAAATATCGACAATTTCTAACCTTTTGGATGAGGTATGAAAGGATGAATTAAGAAGAGTAATGACGAACGGAAAAATAAAAGTGTCCAGGGATGGGAATCGAACCCACGACCTTCCGCTTACCGGGCAGATGCCATGTCCACTAGGCTACCCTGGACGTATTTTTCCGTTCGTAAATGATACATAAAGTAACTTATAATACAATATAATACACTGCGGCATGTAATTGTAAAACGACCCTTGCAAGTTTAACCGCATGAGTTTCTTTTCAACGACGAATTAAAATTCTATTTTAAGGTGAAATATCGACAATTTCTAACCTTTTGGATGAGGTATGGAAGGATGAATTATGAAGAGTAATGACGAACGGAAAAATAAAAGTGTCCAGGGATGGGAATCGAACCCACGACCTTCCGCTTACCGGGCAGATGCCATGTCCATTAGGCTACCCTGGACGTATTTTTCCGTTCGTAAATGATACATAAAGTAACTTATAATACAATATAATACACTGCGGCATGTAATTGTAAAACGACACTTGCAAGTTTAACCGCATGAGTTTTTTTTTCAACGACGAATTAAAATTTTATTTTAAGGTGAAATATCGACAATTTTGGATGAGGTATGAAAGGATGAATTATGAAGAGTAATGACGAACGGAAAAATAAAAGTGTCCAGGGATGGGAATCGAACCCACGAACTTCCGCTTACCGGGCAGATGCCATGTGCACTAGGCTACCCTGGACGTATTTTTCCCTTCGTGAATGATACATAAAGTAACTTATAATACAATATAATACACTGCGGCATGTAATTGTAAAACGACACTTGCAAGTTTAACCGCATGAGTTTCTTTTCAACGACGAATTAAAATTCTATTTTAAGGTGAAATATCGACAATTTCTAACCTTTTGGATGAGGTATGAAAGGATGAATTATGAAGAGTAATGACGAACGGAAAAATAAAAGTGTCCAGGGATGGGAATCGAACCCACGAACTTCCGCTTACCGGGAAGATGCCATGTCCACTAGGCTACCCTGGACGTATTTTTCCGTTCGTAAATGATACATAAAGTAACTTATAATACAATATAATACACTGCGGCATGTAATTGTAAAACGACCCTTGCAAGTTTAACCGCATGAGTTTCTTTTCAACGACGAATTAAAATTTTATTTTAAGGTGAAATTTCGACAATTTCTAACCTTTTGGATGAGGTATGAAAGGATGAATTATGAAGAGTAATGACGAATGGAAAAATAAAAGTGTCCAGGGATGGGATTCGAACCCACGACCTTCCGCTTACCGGGCAGATGCCATGTGCACTAGGCTACCCTGGACGTATTTTTCCGTTCGAAATGATACATAAAGTAACTTATAATACAATATAATACACTGCGGCATGTAATTGTAAAACGACACTTGCAAGTTTAACCGCATGAGTTTCTTTTCAACGACGAATTAAAATTCTATTTTAAGGTGAAATATCGACAATTTCTAACCTTTTGGATGAGGTATGAAAGGATGAATTATGAAGAGTAATGACGAACGGAAAAATAAAAGTGTCCAGGGATGGGAATCGAACCCACGACCTTCCGCTTACCGGGCAGATGCCATGTCCACTAGGCTACCCTGGACGTATTTTTCCGTTCGTAAATGATACATAAAGTAACTTATAATACAATATAATACACTGCGGCATGTAATTGTAAAACGACCCTTGCAAGTCTAACCGCATGAGTTTCTTTTCAACGACGAATTAAAATTTTATTTTAAGGTGAAATATCGACAATTTCTAACCTTTTGGATGAGGTATGAAAGGATGAATTATGAAGAGTAATGACGAACAGAAAAATAAAAGTGTCCAGGGATGGGAATCGAACCCACGACCTTCCGCTTACCGGGCAGATGCCATGTCCACTAGGCTACCCTGGACGTATTTTTCCGTTCGTAAATGATACATAAAGTAACTTATAATACAATATAATACACTGCGGCATGTAATTGTAAAACGACACTTGCAAGTTTAACCGCATGAGTTTCTTTTCAACTACGAATTAAAATTTTATTTTAAGGTGAAATATCGACAATTTCTAACCTTTTGGATGAGGTATGAAAGGATGAATTATGAAGAGTAATGACGAACGGAAAAATAAAAGGATGAATTATGAACTATAATAGAAAAAATATATAATCCTCATTTATCCTGACTTTAGGAAAAAATTTCTTAATATTCAATGATGCAAGCGACATAGGAGAGATACGACGGGATCTTATCCCAGTTGAAGAACGATACTCCACAGCCTATTAGTTTCTACAGCCATAAGTTCAGAGGTGCCGAATTAAACTATAGCACTATAGAAAAGGGATATCTGGCTGTTATTATTGCAATTGAACAGTTTGACTTCTATATCTATGGTCAGCAGGTGGAAATATACTGTGATCACAAACCATTGCAATATCTTATGTCGTTGGAGCATAAAAATCGTAGACTCGTGAAATGAGCCTTGATGCTACAGGGAAGAGTATTACTATTTTCTCATGTAAAAGGGAAGAAGAATGCTATGGCTGACTGGAGTCCCGCGAAACCTATAATACTGAGGTTGCTGTAGTCTACAAGAAGGTCTGAGTACTGACAGTGAGGCGGAAAAGAGTGATGGCACATATTTTATAAGCAAGTCCACCCGATATCTCACCAAGGACAGTCCAGACATAGGCCCACTCGTATGGGAAGGATGGTGAAACAATTCGTTATACCGCCTTCTCTCCGCGATACCATTCTGGAAAGGTGTCATGACAGTCCCGTAGGAGGGCACCTTTCAATGGAGAAAACAGTGTAAGCAGTCTTTTACTATTGGAAAGGGGCCATGTTTGGTGTACGTAGGTATGTGAAGACGTGCACAATGTGCGCCGATAAAAAGGGTAGGCTTAAGAAGGTTCCTAATATGCCCATCCAACCCGCTAACTACCCTTTCGAAAGGTTATGCGTAAACTTCGTGGGTCCACTTACCTTGTCTAGGAACAGGAATATATACCTGCTCCTCTTCGTTGATGTTTTAACCAGGTACGTTGAGGTTATGGCCGTCAGGGATTGTACTGCAGAGACTGATGCGCTCGAGTTTGTCAATAAGATAGAAAACAAATATGGGACTTTTAAAGAAATTCTATCTGACCGTGGAGCTGCATTCGAGTCAGATCTGTTTAGAGAGACATGTAAGTTATGTAGTATTAAAAAGGTATTCACAACTTCTTATCGTCCTATATGCAATTCGATTGTTGAAAGAGTAAATGGTACTATTTGTTCCATTCTGCGAAACAATGCCAATAGCAGGACTTGGGAAGACAAATTCGATGCGGCGTTTGCTGCGTACAATAATGCCGTGCACTCAGCGTTAAGTGAGAACCCCCACTACATGCTCTTTGGTTACGTCTTAATAAATCATGACGTTAGTAACAAAGTTGTGAGCGAATTCAGAAGGCCATCCTTTGCAGAGAGGGTGAAAGAAATGCAAGATGCTAGGGAGACAGTTGAGAAATTCTTGAGTGATAACCATGATGAAAGAGTCAAGAAGTATGAAACTCATACTTCACAGTTTCATCACTTTCTGGACTCTCTTTCTTGGTGCTCCATTTTCAATGTCCCGCAGTTAATATATGTGGTAACCGAGAGGATAATCAGGTGTGAAGAGTTTTCCAAAACCTCTCTTCACCTTGGAAGAAATTATCACAGATTTCACAGAGTACAGGCAGTTATGGTTGAGGCAGAATAGAATAATTGAGATGGTCAACACAAAGAACGAAGGACACCGTTGTACTGGAAGTGAAAGGGTTTATTCGGGGATTTAAACAGATAAAGCCTCTAACACAGATAAGTAATTAAAATTTATTTTAATTAATATAAACTATGTGAGAGTTAAACAGGGCTATAGCAAAGTGATGATTTGTTTGTACTTATCTGAAAATGATCAAAAATAAAACTTATCTTTAATTTGAAAATATATAATCCTTATATCTATGGAAATGAAATATCCAAAATCGATGTTTGTTATCGCGTTGCTCAAAATCTACAGAATAAATCTTTATGAAATTTCGCATGTAGGTAGCTGAAGATTTCGTTTAACATATAGGCTATTCAAAAAACTAAAAATTTAATGTGATTTTTTTTTAAAATAAAAACCAAAGAGCGTTAGTTCCAGCCTTTTACTGCTTGGGCGCAGCACTGGTCGCGACGATAAATGAATTTGATTGTTTAATAATTAACACGTGGTTTGTTTACACGATCAATGTTAGTTTGTTCACACGATGAATGCTATCCAATCGCCGTGAAACTTTAGGGAGTTATATTTACTATACTACTGGGGAAATTTCTGGTTTGAATTTGATTTGAAATAAATATTCTTTGCAATTTTATTTGCAAATTTTCTACTTTCACTCGCAAGCAGCGCCTCTAGCGGCGTCTGGTGAAATTAAATTTATAAATTGTAACAATGCTTAAAATGTTTTCCAAGTATAATAAATTTAATATGATAATTTAGTAATATAATATTCCAATGACGTAAAAAATACTTGGCATTTCAATATTAATATATATTCAACAACAACAACTACAAAAAGCCTTTATTCAGGGTCACTGACCCTATACAGGATTTACCAGAGGTATGCATAAGAACAAAGCAGTGAGACAAAGGAAATAACGATATATACAGAAGAAAAAGAAAAAAAAAAACAAGAAAGAGAAAGAGGGAAGCAAGAAAAACAACACAAAAAGAGTAGCAGTAAGAAAGTGAGGAGTGAGTGTCACTTGGCCTTCTTCTGAGATACGGACTTGTGGAAACCATTAAGCGCCGTAGCAATATACTTATTCTGGGTCATATTGTCAATTATTGATGGAAGTGAAGCACAGAGTTGCCCAGTTTTGAGCATAAGGGTTCTTCTTTCTTCTTTCAGAGCATAGCAATCAAAAATATAGTGAGTTATTTCATTTTTTAGTTTTGAGTTACAGAAGGTACAAATCGGGTCCTCACCGCAGAGCATCTTGGTGTGGTTTTCTCTAAAAAAAAAACTTGAAAGTATTCTAACTTGTGCGAGTAGTCTTACAACCGGGAAAGTAAAATCCCCTAAAAGGTATCCCTCCGTCATGAAAGATATGTGAATGTCTTTGTAGTGAGAGTATAGATTAGATTTATCCATTTTTGTAAGGTCGTTTTGTATAGATTGGTCTGCCGCTGTTTTTAAGAGCCCTGTAATCGTGCTCCACAGCGTTTCAGGATCATCACAGGAAACAATTGCAGGGGATCCATTATTGTTAAGTAGATTGGTGAGCTTTTTAATAACACCGATGGGTGTGCCCGAAGCATTAGACAGTTCCCATGTTCTATTAAAACATATACGCGACAATCTGTCACTGCTCATATTCAACACCCGCAGCCAATACTTCAGGGTTAATTTTAAAGCTGTTACACTCAAAGAGATACGACCGGTTCCTAATCTGATTAAGTAGCCCGGAGTGTATCTGGGCAGATTCAGGAACCTACGGATAAATATGTCTTGTATACTGTCTAGTTGGTCTTTATGCTCTGTTGCCCACAATGGAGCGGCATACATCAGGACAGCTCTTGCTATTGTATCAAAGAGTTTGGTTGATAAATTTATTGACTTTGCTTTTGATTTTATTAATATTGGGTGTGTGGCGTTAATTGCTGTAATTGCTTTTCCTTTAAAGTAATTTGCCGGGTGAGCAGTTGTTATTGTTGGTGTCAGAGGGAATCCCAAGTATGTATATCTTGAAGTTATTGTTATGGGTTTATCATTCCAGAACTATCTATCCTTATTTGAGGGTTTACCTCCATTACGGAACACCATAATCTTTGACTTGGACTCATTTAGTGTCATTAAGTTCTCATCGAGATATTCTTTCAGTATTTTGATCTTCTTTTGGAGGTTCATCCTGGACTCACCTATAATTGCTATGTCGTCGGCGTACAGCAATAAATAATTATCTCCAAATTCTGGCAAATTTACACTTAGCAGGTCTGATTTATTATAAATTTCGATTGAGTCCGTGATAAATAATATAAAGAGCAGTGGGTAAAGTGGTTCTCCCTGGAGGACTCCCGAGTTTATCTTAATACTTTCCGTGATTGATCCCTTCCATCTGAGAGCTATAGTTGCTTGTTCGTAGTAACTTCTGATCGTACTTATGAATTGGTAACTTATGCCTAGGTTGTAAAGTTTTTTCCAAAGTATTGAGTGAGGTACAGTATCAAATGCCTTCCTTAGATCGACAAAAAAAGACATATATTTTCCCCCTCTTTTTTCTTAATGATAGTTGGATTAAAGTAGTTAGTGTAAATATGTGGTCAATACATGATCTTCCTTTTCTAAATCCCGCTTGGTTTTCCGGTACAACCCTCCTTCCCTCGACCCATTCCTCCAGTCTTGATCTTAGGATTGAAGTGAAAAGCTTTGATACATTGCTAATCAGTGCAATACCTCGGTAGTTGGAGGGGCTGTTCTTATAACCATTTTTAAAGATTGGGTGTATAGTGGAATTAGTCCAAATTGCTGGGTATTTTCCAGTCGTCATAACACTATTGTAGAGTTGTTTCAACAGCAGTATGTACGAATCAGGGAGTATTTTTAATACTTCATTGGGAAGCCTATCGAGCCCGCATGCCTTGTTACTTCCCAAACCAGCTATCTCCTTGTATATGTCTGCATTGGTTATCTCTGTGTCCAATATAGGATCGATCTGAGAAATCACATTATGTAAATTACAAATTCTCAGATTTTTCTCTGTAGTCATTAGTTCGTGGTAAAAGTTCAGCCAGTCCTGTATAGCTATTTCTCCTTAGATTATAGATGTGCTTTTGTAGAGCGCAATAGTTTTCCAGAAGGTCTTTGAGTCTTTAGCATTTCTGAGTATTTCCTGTTTTTCATTATCAAAGCCTTTTCTTTTTAGATCCAATAAAGCAAGATATTTCTTTCTGAGGGAAGCATAACATTCCCTGCCTTCCAATCTATTTGTTTTACGATATTTCTTCAGACTTTCTTTTTACAGTTTTTTCATATCATAGCAGTCCTTATCGAACCACGGCTTAGATCTCCTGGGGCCGCCCTTAATTGAGCACGTTATTTTTGCAGATGACATTACTTCCAAAATTCGCTGATTGAAAGTGTATACAAAGGTCATCGGAGGCTGGAATGTTTTTTTCCCCCAATTCTTCCAGTTTCATTTTAAACATTGCGAGTCTCTCGGCTGACCATCTATATCTCGTAATATTATAATCTTCCCGTTTGGTTTTTTTCTCATTGAAGTTTTAGCCTTTTATCGTTAAAACCAAAGGGTGGTGGTCAGAGTACAGTTGGTCATCGACTTTGAAGTCCAGTAAAATTTGTAGTGAACCCTGTGAGAGTATGCAATAGTCAATAGTCGAAGAGCCTCTTTCAGATATGTATGTAAAATCTCCATCTTTATCCCCTCTAGATCTTCCATTAACTATTGTCAAAGAATTATCTTCCAGGAAATCAAGAAGTTTATCAGGCAGAGATGATATTATATGATCTTTGGCCCTTCTTTCCGATGTTAGAGGGAGCTGGAAATTAAGTGGATTGTGTAATCCTCCCAACTTCCCAGTTCTGATGTTTAAATCTCCCAGTAAAATTATTTCCTTTCCATCTGCTATTTGCTTTTGAATGTATGTAGACAGTTTATCTAAGTTATGCAGCTGTATTTGGTTTGGAGGAAGGTATACAAATATCAAACAGATAACATGTTGGAGGGCTCTTGTGTTTGTTGATAAGAAAATAGATAACCAAGTGCCATCCTTTTCTGAACTGTCTAATATATATTGCCCGCCTTCCCTAAAACCGACAATCATACCCCCTGACCCTCTTCCCCTTCCAGATTCTTTGTTGGCAGGTAATTCGATAATTTGATAATCCTTTAGTGTTATGTTAGTCCTGTTCAGGCACCATGTTTCCAGTAGAGCAAAAATTTCGTAGTTCTTTATGTGCTCGAGGAGTGGAAATATCGAAAGAATCCTATAGAAACCATTTATATTCCAACATATTATTTTTACCGCGATGTCTCGCGAATTTTCAGAAAAATTTGCATTGTCAGCGTCTTGAAAATCAAATTTACATGTTTTTGTGTCGAAGTAACTTTCCGTTATTTGATTGTTGGGTGGAGAATTAATTTGTGATTTTGATGTCATATTTCTCCTATTTACACAATTGTTTCTACGAGGTTGTTGCTATATAGCAGCTCCTGTGCTATCAACAACTTGGCCATTCATCACTATACAGACTTTATCATTTACAAAAAGCTTATTATCTCTTAACTTCAATTTTATTCCCCTTTCACCCAATTCTTTCCTTTTTGCAATTAGGATGCGCCGTTGCTCTCTAACATTTTTACTATAATCTTTATTTATCGAAATTTTAGTATCTTTGAGTTTGTTGGCATTTTTAAATATTTTTGCTCTATCAGCATAATCAGGCACCACAACAAGAACTGGTGCATTGGATCCGCGTGAAAGTCGGTGACATTTTGTTATTTTTAAATCATCTCCGATTTCCATTTTAACTCTATGTTTTGAATCTTTAAGTTACAATCTGCCTGGTTTTCGTCACCCTCCCTCTCAATACCATAAAACACTAGATTGGGCTCACGCAGTCTCGTCTAAAAAAATTCGACTCTAGCCTCCAGTTCATTTACCTTTAACGAATTACACGAAGCCAATTTTTCGGTAGCCTGTTGAGACTCTATACATTTAGTTAGCTTCTCCTCTATATTGCAGAATCGCATATCCCAATCGTCCATTCGAGTCTCTATTTTGGTAAGTCTGATGTCAATTCTCTCTCCTAGACTCTTTATTTCCGCCGCCATGTTTAAGATTAGCATTTTTAGCTCGCCATCTATTGATTCTCTCTCTCCTGAGTGTACTGGCGCAGTCAATGTAGTTTGCTTTTTGGTTGGGGGGCCTGGGGTTTGTTCAATGCCTGAGATAAATAATAGAGCCAGAATGATACATAGCAGTCTTTTTTGGTTACCAGATTTATTCCCAGATGGTAAGTTTATATTTAGACCACATTGTCCATCATTATCCCTTCGTACTGAGATTTTTGCATAGTGCGTTACCTTGAGTAAATTTACATATTTAGTGTTGCATACCACAAGTATTAAGAGTAACAGTATTATCCCTTTCATAGTATAAGGCAAATATACACTGAAATATTAGTAATATAAACTATATTTACCGGAGCGGTGCTGCACGTGCTGTTTATTGTCCGGCCACCTATATAGCGGCGAATCCTATTAATATATTGTTAGTGAAAGGTAATTTGCGCTGGGCCTCACGTGGTCTGCGAGAGGCAAGGCACGCCCGCGCGAGAAGAAAAGAAAACAGTTTGAACGGCCTTTCAGCCACCACCATACAGCCGGCGGTGACGCCAAGGTCGGCGCGCATGCGCGGCGGTGGCGGTCACGTGGGAAGCACGGGCGGCGGTACGTTCGAATACTGACGGCCATCACGGGCTGACGTCTTTTCCCATCCATCCGTTTGAATCAAACATTTTCCAACTTCTTTTTTTACTAAAAATTTAATTTGTAACATTATATTAATATCTATATTTATCCTTAATAAATTAAAATACCACGGATGAATAATTGAATCATTGTTTCAATATCAAACGAACCACCCCAATACAAAGTTGATCCTTATTAAATATCATCACCTTTGCTTGAGACCATTTTAATCCAAACGAACCTACATCATAGTTTACCAATCAAAAAGTGTACCGAACATTGTGGCGAGCCTGACCAACAGGATTTAAGATGGACAAACTCAAGAAAGCTTGTGATCTTAGGAGTTTTGCGAAGAAAATGGATCCGGGAAAAGTGACAAGAAGGAAGATATTATCGGCAGCTCATTCATTGTTCGACCCGATTGGATTCACTTGTCCGTTCACAATCATTCCTAAGATGTCACTTCAAGAAAAATGTTTGATTCAAAAAGCTGGATGGGATACAGACTTATCGGAAGACATCAGTCGAAGATTCAATGCATGGTTGAGTCAGTTAACTGAGGTGGACAAATTGAAAATTCCTCGCTGTGTTGTTCAATCTCAAGATAGAAGAACATGGACATTGCATATATTTATGGACAGAAGCAACGCGGCGTTTGCAGCTTGTGCCTATTTACGAAGTGGATTTCCTGGGAGTGTTCAAGTTCAATTACTCATGGCTCGTTCGAGAGTAGCTCCTATGAAGAATACCACTATACCAAGGCTAGAATTGCTTGCATGTGAAATCGGATCTAGATTGGCTGTCCACATAAAATCTATGATGGAGTTCGAAGATATACCAATTACATTGTGGACGGACTCTACTACTGCTTTAGCATGGATTAAACGTGATATGAACTGGTCAGTGTTTGTCGCAGGAAGAGTAAAGAAGATTCGACAAAATTCAAGCATAACTGATTGGAGGCACGTTCCTGGTAAAGAAAATCCTGCAGACATCCCCTCACGTGGAGCTTCAATCTCACAATTGATTACTACTAGATGGTGGGAGGGACCAGTTTGGCTTAAGAAAGAAGAACAATTTTGGACACAGTCTGTAGAAAAGGAGTCAATCGAAGAAGTCAATAGTGAACTGAGAAAGACAGTCGTCACACACTTGCAACATAGAAAAAAGAGATATGTTGGCGAAGATCACTCAGTTCTCCAATTATCACAAAATTCTTCGGATGGTTGCACACTGGAGAAGATTTCTGGATTGGCTGCAGAGAAAACGTTCAAACAAAATTACAAAAGGCCCTATTACGATGGAGGAAATGACATTAGCTGAAGAAAAGGTGATCAGATTGGTTCAACAGTGCTCGTTCGAGGGAGTCAAGGATAAGAAATTCAAGAACCTGCGTGTTTATGAAGATGAAAGTGGACTCTTGTGGGTAAAGTGCCGTTTCGTCCCCGTGGAGAAAGTAGATGCACACTCTTATCCAATTGTGCCATGCTGGAGTTCAGTCATTGCATGCAAATTTGTGGGTAAAGTGCCGTTTCGTCCCCGTGGAGAAAGTAGATGCACACTCTTATCCAATGGTGATGCCTTCGAATGGAGGCCATCACTCTTGACAAGAAAGTCGAAATAAGATCAACTCCTATAAAGGAGAACTCAAGCCAGCTGTATGTACCACCTCAAGCCAGCTGTATGTACCACCTCAAGCCAGCTGTATGTACCACCTCAAGCCAGCTGTACGTACCACCTCAAGCCAGCTGTACGTACCACCTCAAGCCAGCTGTATGTACCACCTCAAGCCAGCTGTATGTACCACCTAAAGCCAGCTGTATGTACCACCTCAAGCCAGCTGTATGTATCACCTCAAGCCAGCTGGATGTACCACTGGAGTACCGCAAGATGCATGTCCCAGACGAAAGATGCATGTCCCAGACGCAAGATGCATGTCCCAGACGCAAGATGCAAGTTCTAGATGCGAGAGTAATATTCAATACGCAAGCCTATGTTGCAGCTCTAGCTATTTCTAGGACTCGATAATCTATAGGAAACGTTCAAAAGAGAAGGATTTCATGGCCATTAGGAAAAGTGGAGGAGGTGCTACCTGGGGCCGATGGACAGTTCGAGTCGCAAGAGTGAAGACATCATCGGGAGTTTTCCTCGTCCAGTACAGCGACTTTTTCCATTAGAAACAAAACAAATTTAGATTGGCCTCTACTATAGCCAAGAAAATATAGTATTAGAATTTAATTATATCAATTAAATTGGTGAGAGGAATGTTAGTGAAAGGTAATTTGCGCTGGGCCTCACGTGGTCTGCGAGAGGCAAGGCACGCCCGCGCGAGAAGAAAAGAAAACAGTTTGAACGGCCTTTCAGCCACCACCATACAGCAGGCGGTGACGCCATGGTCGGCGCGCATGCGCGGCGGTGGCGGTCACGTGGGAAGCACGGGCGGCGGTACGTTCGAATACTGACGGCCATCACGGACTGACGTCTTTTCCCATCCATCCGTTTGAATCAAACATTTTTCAACTTCTTTTTTTACTAAAAATTAAATTTGTAACATTATATTAATATCTATATTTATCCTTAATAAATTAAAATACCACGGATGAATAATTGAATCATTTTTTCAATATCAAACGAACCACTCCAATACAAAGTTGATCCTCATTAAATATCATCACCTTTGCTTGAGACCATTTTAATCCGAACGAACCTACATCATAGTGTACCAATCAAAAAGTGTACCGAACATATATATTCAAAGAAAAAATTGTAACGTTTTTGTGTTAAATGTTAAAATGTAATGTTAAAATATATTTTTACGTTGTTAATTTAATTTGCTGTTGTTTTATAAAAATGATGATGCAACTTTAATTGTTGTTGTGAAAATATCTATTTACGGAGCTGCTAACCATAATAAATGATTTTTGAGGCCCGAATTGTTGTTGTTTATTATCGTTTGTTTATATATAAAAATTGCATTGTATGTGATGATGATAACAATATGAAATTTTAAATTAATATATATAATTCATTGAGAAAAAAGAAATAATTAACTATAAAAAATTCACAAAAGTGACAATATCTTATTTAAAATATAATAAATATTTTCAAAATATTATGTGTTTCAAAAATATATTTAAACGCATATAACAATATTTATATACGTTTATAAATCAATATATAGGTGGATTGGATATTTTCTAGAATCGTTTTAACAAATGTTCGTTAGGCAAACTTTTACTCGGATAAAAATCGGGCGAAGCCGGAAACATTCGCTAAATACAGTTATTTACAAATCTTCGTTTGTGACAAGATACTATTCCTTCAACTTCAAATTACCGAGTGGACCAATTAATACTGATTTTTTTCAACTTATCGAGTATTTTTCAAATCGGGCGAAGCTGGGAACATATATATATATATATATATATAGTGTAAAAACTATATAACAAAATTATAACAGTGATTCTACTTTTAAAACTTAAGGAGCAAACTGATAATAATGATAACTTATATCAATTAGATTTGATTAGATTAGCAAGCTAAATCTAAATTAATTATAATAATAAATAGTTATTTAATTTTATAGTCCAGTTTTGTATTAAGATTATCTTCACTATTATGATCATTTAAATTCAAATTATAAAATTTGTAAAATGTTATTAATTTGTAGATAGAGAGAGAAAAAAAAATCCTTTACTTCTAATACATCATCAAGTTAATTATATATTTATAATTAATAACAATAAAAATTAACAAAGTAACGTCTTTTGCATCGGCTTTTACACGTCATTTAGACATACTCTAATCCTATATATAGAATAATCGAAGTGAGAATATATATAATAGTTAGAAAAAAGAGAGAAAGACAGAACCATGCACTTTTAATCAAACTAATAATAAGGAAAAAAAAAATTTGTAAAGAAGGTAGATAAGATTGTTAGTATATATATATATATATTTATAATTTTATATTTTATCCTTTTTTTTTTTAAACATTTTTTAAGGTTTTTTTTATTTTATAATATGATTATAAATAGTTGTATTTAGTAATATATCTATAGTATGAATTAACATTTGTTATAAGTTTGGATATTATGTTTTGAAACCCTAATGGTAGACCAGACATACACAAAAAACTTTAAATTGAAATAAATTGGAAAAAGAGATCTGCTGGACCGGGGATCTTCAGATAAAAGCCCAACGACATTTCACCCCTTCTTTATTATGTCATAGATCTCTTTTAAACCGGATTTTATGTGTTAATATTAAGTTGTTTCAGTAAAATATTTAAATGAACATATACAACAGATACAAGTGTTAACAAATTCAAACTGTAAACCTACCTCGACCGCGGCGTCCTCCATTGTGAATATCTATTTCTGGCTGACACATGTTGCGGGGGGGGGGGGGACATTTCAAATTTAGACCATTTATTCAGAATTTTTTGAACAACAAGAAAATTAAAGAAGAAAGGAAAAATAGTTTAGGGAAGAAAGCTGAATTTCATAATCTTTACAGCTAGTTATATCAAAATAACTGATTCAACACTTATTCATCTTTTAATATTCCTTTAAAAAGGCAAATTATAAGAGTTTAATAAAGCTATTAATTTTGCAAATTCACCTTTATTTAACTTCCATTTTCCTCCCCAGAAATTGGAGATTAAACAAAATGAACTATATACTATAACACTTTAAAAATCTTGTGAAAAAATCTTTTAATCAGTTATTTAATCAAAGTTTAATTAACTGTTAAAGATTATAAATTTGTATTAGTTATTATTAAGAGAAATTATAGAAAGTTGATTTCATAAATGGATATTTCCATTTATTTTTTTTTTAATATTTTATAATTGATATACTGTTGAAATATTTTACTTGTCTGATACTAAATTTGTTTTTAATAAATTCCATGTTTAAATTTTTAACATCTTCTATGAAATTATCTAATATATTATTTATTCTATAAAATCTTAGAAACTGACCATAATATATACCCTTACAGCAATTTAATGATATATTAGAATTCACATTACAGTATTTTATAATATTGAAATTATAATTACTCTTTTTATTATAAACTCTAACAGCACTATTTGTAAGGTCTATATTCAAGTCTAAAAAGTTAACTTTTTTGTTTCTATAAATTTTTTCATTGTTCTTAAGTTTCAAGTATTTAGGATATATTTCAGGTATTAATTTTTTAAACTGTGGATTATTAAATATTATTATGTCATCTACATATCGGAATATTTGCCAATTAATATTATTTTGTAGAAAGTATTCTCTTTCATACCAGAACAGTATTAGATTGGCTAATAAAGGACTAGAAGAAGTTCCCATGGGAACGCCTTCTGATTGAATATATATTTTATTTTTAAATTCTATATAGTTAAAATTTAAAAATGTTTCCAGTAGAGTTTTTGCTGTTTTAAGATCTAATTTAATTGTTTTATATCTGTTATGAATAATTTTAATGTAGAAAGTTTTGTCATTAATGAATTCATTAAATAAATTGGTTATTTTATTATTTAGATCTCTTAAATTTATTTTAGAATATAGGTCCTCAAAGTCAAATGTGTGTACTGTTTCAATGTTTGTCCAATTGTTCATTAAATAATTAATGATTTTTATATTTGAGTCGATAAATTTATAATTATATTTATTAGTTAATTTATTTATAATAAATTGTAGTGTTGAAGCTAATTGTATATCAATATTTTTTATGACTGAATTTATACCAGATGTGATTGTTCTGAAAGAAATAGGTTTTTTGTGTAGTTTAGGAATTATATAGAACTTTGGTATGTTTGGATTTTTGTGGTTATTATAAATTTTTAGTGAATTTTCAACGTTTTTGATGTCTTTTTTGATTTTTGTGGCTCTAGTTCTAGCAAAAGTGTATTTATGATCATTATCAATTTCCTTTTTTAGTATATCGTGGTATAGATTTTTACAAATTAAAGATAAGTTATTGGAACATTTATCTATAGGAGTGATAATATAGTCCTTCTGTAAATTAATTATATTTTATTTAAAAGAAGGAATGTCTGAATTAGGTTTTGTGTATTTAAGTGTATTATTATAATAATTTATAATTTCCTTTTTAATATTATGTTTCCACTCCAGAAAAGTAAATTCTGGAATACTGTATTTTATACTAGTTTTATTTATGAAAATATCTATATCTTTTAATATAGATTTAATTGTATTATTATAATTGTGTTTAATTTGAGGTATATATTTATACCCTTTATTTAAAATTTCCTGATATTCTGGATTTAAAAAAGAAAAATTGCTAGTTAATATATGACCTGAGAACTTATATTTATCAATATAGTTGTTGCAATTACATTTAATTTTTTTAAAATTTGCCAAATTATTAATAAATTGATTATAATTGCAAACTAAATTACCTATATTTTTGTTGTATCTCCAGATTGTTTTGAAATTTAAATTTTTTATAGGGAAAATATTATTGATGATTTGGTTATTAAAAATATCATTAAATTTAATATGATTAAATAAATTGTTATTAAATTTAATGATAATATTAATGTTATTAGTAGCTTGTTTAATTTTTCTGTATTTAAAGATGTCGTGTGTGATATCTATTAATCTGTTAGTCAGATTATGAATTTTAATATATTCTATGAGTTTGATAAATTTATTATTATTTAGTTTAAATAATGTTTTAATAAATTTATCGACGAAGTTGTTAGTGTACATTTGTTTTGGGTCCAGTAATTCTTCAAATTCAATGTAACCTAATTTATTGGTAGTTTTACCTCTAGTTTTATTAGGTTTAGTTTTAAATTCATTTTTTTTTTGTATTTGCAGCTGATTTCATAGGTTGAAATTTCTTCTGTTTGTGGTTTGTATGTGTAGTTTAATTCGTCGTTAAGTCCATAAGGGTATAATGTGTTGTGTTTATAAATGTAGTTGTTTTCTAATAATAGTCGTTGTTTTTTGTTTTGACATATGTCTAGTATTTCTATCTTAAAGTTGTTAAAAGTATGTAATTGATTGTGTTCTTTCATATATATATTACCAATTGATTTTTTAGCGTGGTTTCTATGTAGGTTTATTCGTATATTTAATGGATTACAAGTTTGTCCTATATATGATAGTTGACAAATTTGGCATGTTAATTTATAAATAGTATTCACTAATTTACAACTAGTTGTTTGAAAAGTGTCATGGTTCTTAAGAGATGGACAAGTTTGACAATTTTTTCTTAGGCAATTCTTAGCGAGTTTAAATTAACATAAAAGAGGTGTTAACACTAATATGTTTGTAGTTTTTTTTTAGTTTTTTTAGTTTGTTATTCTTATGAATTTTTAAATATATTTTTCTTAATTGTTTTTGTGGTGATAAAATTTGTAATAAATTGAATAATTAATCTATAAATATATAGATATTACTGTTTGTTATCTGTTATATTTTTAAGAATAACTAATAAAAAAAACATCTTTAAACTAACTAAACACTGAAAAAAACAAAAGTTCTGAAGTTATTTTTTCTAATATTACTTTTATAATTTACTTTTTAATAATCAAACAATGAAAGATAATTAAAATTTGTATGAAGATTTATTTATATTAGAATATCTAATATAATTTAATTTGTATATTATGTTATATATAAAAAATATATCATAGAGCAAGCTCATATGAATTAATATAGTGTAGAAACTATATAACAAAATTATAACAGTGATTCTACTTTTAAAACTTAAGGAGCAAACTGATAATAATGATAACTTATATCAATTAGATTTGATTAGATTAGCAAGCTAAATCTAAATTAATTATAATAATAAATAGTTATTTAATTTTATAGTCCAGTTTTGTATAAAGATTATCTTCACTATTATGATCATTTAAATTCAAATTATAAAATTTGTAAAATGTTATTAATTTGTAGATAGAGAGAGAAAAAAAAATCCTTTACTTCTAATACATCATCAAGTTAATTATATATTTATAATTAATAACAATAAAAATTAACAAAGTAACGTCTTTTGCATCGGCTTTTACACGTCATTTAGACATACTCTAATCCTATATATTGTTGCACCAGGTTGCGGCTTGGCAGACTCTTCAGCCTGGATTCTCTCCTGTGCTGGGTCTTGCATCTTACCAGAGCGTGTTTCAACCATCCTACAAATTTATAAAAGGGAATAACGAGATAAGTCTTCTTTAAGTAGCCACCAGAATCCTTTATTTATTTTCTCACATCAAAGAGAGCAGTGAAGTCACAGTGTACCTAAATACAAATGATGATAAATTAATAATCTGTTTTAAATAAATATCATAGAATATTTTATATAAAAATAAATAAATATATAATTTAAATTTCAAATATATTAAAACTAATATAAGAAATACGCCATTAATCATGATGTAACACTTCCCCCTCTCCAGAGGTCGTCACGTCCTCGTGATTGACCTCATCAATTCTTTCAAAATAGGGTTTGATTCTTGAGACATGGACAATCAATGGGTCTTGGCCAGGATTATCTTTTGGTTCAATTAAGTAATTTACGTTGGACAGCTTATCTAATATTCTATATGGGCCAAAATATTTTCTCAGTAGTTTCTCACACTTTCCTATTTTCCTAATTGGTGTCCAAACTGCTACTAATTCTCCTGGTTCGTAGCTTCTTTCCATGTGTTTCTTGTCATAGTTCTTTTTCATTCTTTCTTGAGTCTTTATTGTGTTGTTAATAACTAATTTTCTTGTTCTGTTTATTTTGTCTAAGTGATGTTTTATGTATTCATCATAATCATCTTTGTCAATGTCCACCGAGATATTCCTGTCGTCCAAAAGAGACGTGGGTTCTCTTCCAAACATCAGGAAAAAGGGAGAATATCCTGTGGTTTCCTGAATTGTAGTATTGTAAGCGTGAGTGATGAATGGGAGTATTTCGTCCCAATTTTTCTGATCAGTGTTCACATACATACTGAGCATATTGATCAATGTTCTATTTAACCGCTCTGTCAATCCATTAGTCTGGGGATGATAGCTCGTTGTGAAGCAATGTTTAATCTTGCACGTTTTCATCACGTCTTTCATTAAATTACTGGTAAATTGAGAGCCTCTGTCACTAATAAGATATTGTGGGGCTCCGTGCCGAAGAAAAATATCCTCTACTAGAAATTTAGAAACTTCTTTCACTGTTGCTTCCGAGACTGCTCTTGTTTCTGCATATCTAGTGTAGTAGTCCGTCAGCACGATTATCCATTTTTTCCTGTTTTTCGTAGATGGTAGTGGACCAACAAAGTCAATTCCAATTCTTTCGAAAGGAAAGTTGGCTGGGGGGATGGGCTGTAGTAGTCCAGAAGGTAATTGGTTTGAGCCTTTCCTACTTTGGCAAAGGTGACACGTCTTAACGAATTCTGAGACATCCTTTAGCATGGATGGCCAAAAGTATTTACTCTTTATTCGGTATATGGTTCTGGCGACGCCCAGATGGCCATTCGACATATGATTGTGATATTCTTTCATAATTTCTCTCTTTTTATACTCTGGAACCACAAGCAACCACGCCCTGCCTTCAGGGTTCGGGTTTTTCTTAAAGAGGCATCCATCTTCTTCTTTAAAGTTTTGCGCAATTGATCGCCTGCTTCCATTAAGGTTTTTCTTAACACTTTCGATAAATTTATCCTCTTCGTCTGTTATTTGATTTAAAAATAGCCTTTCAAAATCCTCATCCCAATCAGTTTCTGGTAAGGGCCCCCTAGATAAGCCATCGGCGTCCAGATGCTTCTTTCCCGATTTATGTATTATATCGAAGTCATATTCTTGAATTTTCAATGCCCATCTTGCCAATCGACCTGTTGGATCCTTCAAGTTTTTGAGCCAGCATAAGGCGTGATGGTCTGTTACTATTTTAAAGTGTCTTCCATAAAGGTAAGGTCGTAATTTTGACATTGACCAGACAACGGCCAGACATTCTTTTTCAGTGGTTGAATAATTTTGCTCCGCTTTACTTAGGGTACGATTCAAATATGAGATCACCTTCTCTTCACCACCGATGTCTTGGACAAGTGTTGCACCTATGCCGATGTTGGACGCATCAGTATGAACATAAGTAGGTGCATTTGGATTGAAGTGACCTAAAATTGGTGGACTTAATAGTGCTGTTTTTAGGGTTTGAAACGCTTCCTCTTGTCTTTCTGTCCAGGTAAATGATACACTTTTTTTTATAAGGTTGGTCAAAGGGTCAGCAATTTTTGAAAAGTCTTTGATAAATTTTCTATAATATGAACACATTCCCAAAAAGGATTGTACTTCTTTGACCTTTTTGGGTCGAGGAAAATTTCTGACAGCTTTGATGTTATGTTCCGCGGGTTTTATACCATGTTTGCTCGTTATATAGCCGAGAATCTCCAATTCTTCAAAAGCAAATCGGCATTTTTTGTCGTTTAACCTTAAATTAGATTCACGAAAACATCTAAAAACAGCTTCAAATCTTTTGAGGTGCGTTGGAAAATCCGGGCTATATATGATAACATCATCCAGATAACACAAACAAATTTGCCATCTCAGATTTCCAAGCATATTCTCCATATTTCTCTCAAAGGTAGCAGGCGCATTACAAAGTCCAAAAGGCATCACGTTGAATTCATATAATCCATGCGCTGTAGTGAAAGCTGTTTTCTCTTTGTCTCTTTCTTCGACTTCAACTTGCCAATATCCAGATCTGAGGTCTATTGCTGAGAAGTGTGTAGATCCTTGGAGAGTATCCATAACTTCGTCTATTCTAGGGATCGGATAGACATCTTTTACTGTCACATTATTCAGTTTTCTGTAGTCCACACAAAATCTGTATTTACCATCTCGCTTCTTGACCAATATTACTGGAAAAGACCAGGGGCTAGAAGATGGCCTAATTATGCCTTCTGTAAGCATCTCGTCAATTTGCTCTTTTATAATATCTCGTTCTTTAGCACTTACCCGGTAAGGCTTGTGTTTAATTGGCTTCGCGTCTTCTGTGTCTATCCGATGTTTTGCCAAATTGGTTCTCCCTAATCTCGATGAAAAAAGATCTCCATACCTTTCTAAAACTTGTTTTAACTCCTTCTGTTCCTTTGGTGAAAGATTTTCGTTTATTTGGAATCTAGGTTCTTCGTTCTTTTCTACCTCTCTTTCTCGACTCACATTTATTTTCGCTGGACTACTTCCAAAAGCCAATGTTTGGTTTTTCATTATTTTTAACGGTCGAGGATACGGATTAGTTATCCAGATGTGTGTTTCCCTATTTATAACATTGATCAAGCTTCTTGCTAGACGAAGTCCATTTGTTTGAAACATTTTGCTGCTCTCCTCGATAATATATTCTCCATCCTCTGTTTCTACCAATGCCTTGATCAATTTCATGGAACATTCCGGTACAATGGAATCCTTGGCACACTTTATTTTCAACATTTCAAAATTGATTTTCATGAATATTCGTCAAATCATATTTTATAGTTTCTTGCTTACAATCTATTTTTGCGTTCATTTTCTTAAGGAAATCTCTCCCAAGAATTAATGTCCGTAAATGCGTTTTCAATATCACAAAGTTGTGTGATAATGTTTCGTCATCAATTTTTATATTTAAAAATATACTTCCTACCATGTCCAATTTTTTTCCATCGGGTCCTGCACAAATTTTTGCGAGTTTACTTATACCATGGCCTGTATCGAGGGCCGTTCTGAGGTCGACCACTGAGATGTCAGCACCTGTATCAACCAAAGCTTCAAAAGTCCCTATCTTGTCCACATTAATTTTTAATTTGTATTTAGGGTCCAACTTCTTGATTCCGTTTATGGTCGACTTGCTTTGATTGACAGATTCAGGCGCGACGCTTAGTTTAAATCTTCCAACACGGAATATCTATTCCGGGTAGGAATATTTGTCTGTGTGCTATGACATACATCAGCATAAAGCCGAGGTCCTGATTTCTCTGATATTTCATTCATTTGGCATTTTTCTTCGACCTTCTCTTGGGTATCTGCTGGATCCTCTTCTAGGATTCTTATAAACTTGACCCTACAATAACGGGCCACGTGCCCTGGCTTGTTACATTTAAAGCAGATTGGTCTTCCATCTTCCGTCCTATTTTTGCTCACTTCTTGGCTTTTATTATAAGTGTTTCTCTGAAGGTTTGGTTTCGGCACAAAGTTAGGATTATAAGGACGTCTAGGGGTAGAGGGCTGGGGAAAGTTGTTTCGATACTGTCTGGGGGTAGGAGGGGAGTCGTTCTTGTAATTATTGGAAACAGGGGCTTGGGGCCTGGAAGTGGTCTGGTAGTTTCGTGCGGCAGTCGGCGGCACGTACCTCGATTGTTGTTGGGGTCTAGAATAGCGTGGACCGTTATATAGGTTTCTGGATTTCTCCACACGTTCCCGATACTTCTTTTCAAAAGAATCCATTTTCTTGCACACGACAAGAAGGTCATCGGTCGTTTTAGGAGGGTTCAGGTAGAGCGCGAATGAGTACTCTTTTTTCAGTCCTCCAATAACATGTTCAATTTTTGTTTCTTCTTCCATTGCGGGGTCAACCTTGTTGCACAACACTAGAATGTCTTCCGCGAACCTGATTGCTGGTTCATTCCAGTGTTGCATTCTGTTGAGCTTCATTCTAAGTTCTTCTTTATTCGCGTCCAAAGAAAAATCCTGAATGAGGCGGATTTTAATATTTTCCCAGCTCGTGAAACTAGCTTTGTGTAAATTCAACCAGGTTTTAGCGCTTCCCGTCATGTTCATGGCGGCATAACGAGAGATAATGTAGTCTGCCCAATGGTACAAGAAGCCAATTTCTTCAAGAGATTCAATCCATGGGCGAGGGTCTTCCGTTCCATCATACTTGGGGATGTCGATGTTGGGATTCAGGACAACTGGGTCGGAACTAGCATCTCTACCAATTGTTGCACCAGGTTGCGGCTTGGCAGACTCTTCAGCCTGGATTCTCTCCTGTGCTGGGTCTTGCATCTTACCAGAGCGTGTTTCAACCATCCTACAAATTTATAAAAGGGAATAACGAGATAAGTCTTCTTTAAGTAGCCACCAGAATCCTTTATTTATTTTCTCACATCAAAGAGAGCAGTGAAGTCACAGTGTACCTAAATACAAATGATGATAAATTAATAATCTGTTTTAAATAAATATCATAGAATATTTTATATAAAAATAAATAAATATATAATTTAAATTTCAAATATATTAAAACTAATATAAGAAATACGCCATTAATCATGATGTAACAATATAGAATAATCGAAGTGAGAATATATATAATAGTTAGAAAAAAGAGAGAAAGACAGAACCATGCACTTTTAATCAAACTAATAATAAGGAAAAAAAAATTTTGTAAAGAAGGTAGATAAGATTGTTAGTATATATATATATATTTTTATAATTTTATATTTTATCCTTTTTTTTTTTTTAAGATTTTTTAAGGTTTTTTTTTATTTTATAATATGATTATAAATAGTTGTATTTAGTAATATATCTATAGTATGAATTAACATTTGTTATAAGTTTGGATATTATGTTTTGAAACCCTAATGGTAGACCAGACATACACAAAAAACTTTAAATTGAAATAAATTGGAAAAAGAGATCTGCTGGACCGGGGATCTTCAGATAGAAGCCCAACGACATTTCACCCCTTCTTTATTATGTCATAGATCTCTTTTAAACCGGATTTTATGTGTTAATATTAAGTTGCTTCAGTAAAATATTTAAATGAACATATATAACAGATACAAGTGTTAACAAATTCAAACTGTAAACCTACCTCGACCGCGGCGTCCTCCATTGTGAATATCTATTTCTGGCTGACACATGTTGCGGGGGGGGGGGGACATTTCAAATTTAGACCATTTATTCAGAATTTTTTGAACAACAAGAAAATTAAAGAAGAAAGGAAAAATAGTTTAGGGAAGAAAGCTGAATTTCATAATCTTTACAGCTAGTTATATCAAAATAACTGATTCAACACTTATTCATCTTTTAATATTCCTTTAAAAAGGCAAATTATAAGAGTTTAATAAAGCTATTAATTGTGCGATTTCACCTTTATTTAACTTCCATTTTCCTCCCCAGAAATTGGAGATTAAACAAAATGAACTATATACTATAACACTTTAAAAATCTTGTGAAAAAATCTTTTAATCAGTTATTTAATCAAAGTTTAATTAACTGTTAAAGATTATAAATTTGTATTAGTTATTATTAAGAGAAATTATAGAAAGTTGATTTCATAAATGGATGTCAACTCTACCGTGCAGTCGTGGTGGAAGGCGACACAGCTGGGCCAAAGGTGAAATAAACAAACAGAGATTCCACTAAAAGCGTCTGACGTCAAGAAGGAATGGGATGAGGAGAGAGGGAGATCTTTAGAGCAAGTGTTACCTTGTTGAGAGCCAAGCGGGGACTAACTATTCTTGCTTCCAGATTTAACACCACGACCTTGCTTCTTTCTAATTGGCTGACCTATTCAGGTGATTCTTTCCTAATTGGTAGGAATATGTCACATGGCCGTTGGCTATTGGTTGACCTACTTAGGTATCGTCTTCTCTAATTGGCCTTGCGGCTTTCTTTGATGGAAGATACGTCCGGCCTTGTTCCGGAAATATTGGGCGTCTCTCTACTTTTATAACTTTTGCGGTCACCAGATACGACCGGTCCTGTCAGGAAATATTGGCTTAAACTTAGCTCGCAGGGTTTCCGGGGTCAGAAGGTTAACTGTGACTTTATTAATAGTCGGGCTCTCTTCTAGGCCTACTTCTTAGGTTTGACTTCTACTCTCACCTAAGCCTGATTAGTTTTAACCTTAATCTTCTCCTGTTAGTCTCCATTCCTTCTATCTGTACAGTTGCGATACTTTATTAGATTCTTACGCGGTACAGATTGATGTTAATTGAGGTTTTCTATGTGCAGTACATAAGAAGTTATATGCAGTCATGGGGTGGAACATGTGGTAGTAGATATCTAGACTATTTACAACAATTCCATGGTCTTAAATCATCACAGATGGCCCCGGATGTGAGAGGGTTCATATGGAGGGATTTAAGAGAGCGGAATAGGAAGACTGTTATTAAGGAAGTAATTTTTTTAAAAATTAATTAAAGTGAGTTGGTATATAACATGGGGTTGAGTTCTGTATATCCATAAGAGATAATAAAGCATAATCAACTAATATTAAACATACAAGTAAAAATAAAAATATGAATAAAATATTTAATAGAGAACATATAATGATTATAGGTAAAAATATAAATGATTGGATGGGTAAATCATGATCTCTTCGTGATGGGTGTTAGAAAGGGTTGAGGGGTTAGTTATTACTTGGTTGCGGCAATGTCACTTTGACTCACGTCCCAAACCATTTAATGTGCACGGCGCGGAAAACCTAGGCCATGTTTCACATGTAAATTTAAGGACCGAATAAAGTTACAGTACCACAATCGAATAGTAAGATAAGGGTGATTGTTATGGGTTTTAGTAATTAGTCGTTAAGACGTACGCATGCAGGATAAAGAGGGCGAAGATCAGTGACCAGAAATCAAAGTTTTAATTAGAGTCGTCAGGGGCTTAGCGAGAAAAAGAGTAAAATAAAAAAAAAAGATGTGCCAGCGTGTGGCATGAGAGTGCCCTGGAATATATAAAAAAAATACAATTTGCACGTATCCAAGCCAGAAGTAGGGATAGGTAAATCTGGGGGACGGTGTGTCAAGATTGTTAATTACGAAATCAAAGTAGGTCAAGTCTAGCCTGCGAAGGAGTTAAAAGTTCCTGCGGAAAAGGGTTAGTATTTATTAAGAAGTAACCTTTAAAGTGGTTGTTTAAGAGGTTATTGAAGATTGTCCTGTTTTTAGATCATGATTTTTAGTTTGATTATAAAAGAATATATCATTGAGATATGAAATTGCAAAATTAAGGCTTTGCATATAGCGTTAAAGGATTTGAAAAATCGAAAATAGTATTGCGAAGTTAAATGCAAAGTAATCTTTTAAAAAAAAAGTAAAAATGTGATGACATGATACAAAGATTAACACACTACAGCAGTATATAAGGGGTAATAGAAAGTGAAAATATTAAATGAAAATTAATAATGAGCAATAATATACTCGATAGCATTGACATGGTAGCGGAAGATGAGACAATGTAAATAACATCTAATTTATAAAGTGAGAAAAAATATAAAATGACAAAAGGCAAATTAGTGAGATATAAACAAAAAATATAAACTTGAGATTATTAGATATGAAAGATAAAATATAAATTTGATTATAGAATAGAGTCATAAAGCAAAAGTAAATAAGTTTTGGTAAAGAAAAATAAAATAACATGACAATAATCTAAACTGATTGGTTGACCTAAAAAAAACAATTATAAGAGCTATATAATGATTATATACAAGATATTAAAATGAAAATTAAAAAAAATGTTCATCGATAAAGAAGAGAAAGTAAGATTATACATAGAAATTATATATCGTGAAAGAATGGAAAGTTGTAGGCCAAACGTAATGTTCCTGTTTTTTTTTTTTTTGGATGGGTAGAGAGAGCTTTAAATTGTCCTCGATTGATATCTTTGGTCTTGTTGGCATGAGTTGATCAAACTTATCGAATTTGTTTTATGTTTGACGTGACTCGTGGATCATATTGTTTCCAACTGTGAAACTTACTGAGTCCTAATGTTGTCGATTTTTTGTTCCCTGCGCCACGTTTAGGTGAAAACGTGATTCTTCCTAAAGCGGCATTTATTCTGTGTGTGCAGGAGAAACACGGCGATCTATTCTAACCGATAAAGGGTTGTTGTTGTTGTTTTTTTTTTTTTTTTTAACATGTGTGGGTGTGTGAGATTTTTAGGTAAAATGTTGTCCTTGGTTCTGAGTGTCGATGTTAAGTGGACAAGTTAATCGAGGGTGAGAGAATGTTAGTGAACAGATTTGTTAGTAAATCTACGCACTAATGTTTAATTTAATAGGTAGCGGAAATCCATTAGAGTGACATCGGGGTGGCGACGGGCGGTAACAAGATGTCGGCTGTTTGTTTGCTCGGGGGGGCGAGGGGGAGCGAACCTATTTTTAATGTGATTCCGGATTTAGGTCAGGGGGGCCTTTTGCGAGGCTGCTTGTTTCTTCCAACTTATTGGATTTGTTAATTCAGACTACGCTCGGAGATATTATTTCTATAATTGTAAACGCAAAAGCGTTTTGATTTGTCACGTTTGGTGACAAGCGTTATGGGACTGACATAGGGAGATACAGAGGTTGAATTATTCCGTGTGTTCAAGCATTTGTTAGATTTGTGTTTGTATTTCGAAAATTCGGATATTGTATCTGTTGATATTAAATCGACTGGTTGTTGTGTTTCGATATTTTGCGGACTTAGTAAAAATGTTATTCATGGATATCGGGTTAGAATTGAATGAAATTGCGACTATCTACGTGGACAATGTGTGGTTAAATGTGTCACAGGCGTGATGAAGGCGTCTTTGGCCTGAAAATTGAAAGAGTTTAGTGGTGTGGCGCTGTGACACGAAGCGAAAAAATTGTAAATGAAAAGGTGTCACGTGAAGTCTCTGTTTTGTACAAAATCTAACCTGTTTTACTATGAATAACAAATTTACTAAAGTCATGGGTGCTGGTTGTACGAACATATCGAGAATTTTTATATTGTTAGTGGATATGACACGTTTAATGTGAGAAAAAAAAAAAATATTGTGTGTGTTTAGTAGGGCGACGTTATGGAGCTTGTGTGGTTCGAAGTCGCGCATTGGAAATTGTTGCCAATTGGAAAAAGTGTTGTGAGAGGGTGTTGTTTATTTTGTTGAGAGTGATTTGTCGATATTTAACTATGCGTGTAAAAGGAAGGTACGAGGGAGTGTAGCTATGTTGGACTTTAACGATTGGAATAGTTTTGGAAGGCTGTGATTTAAGTTACTTCTGTCCAAAGATATGAAAGAAAAGGACATAGGGGCGTTGAAAATGGGATCAAGAACATTATAATGAGGTTAAATAAGAGTGTTGGTGTTCACCACGTGTGAGCAACCCGTTATAGGAGGGGAAAATTTAGTAAATGGGACAGTTTTATTAACCTGTCCATGGGACACGTGTTGCTTGCACGAAGTGAATTGGTACAAGGTAGTTGGTAGAAGTACATTATCTTGATACAGGAGTAGCTGAGAACAGTTTATAATTAGTAGAAATCTTTTTATGGAGTTAATGGATAATATGATAAAAGGCAAGGGTGTATCGATGATATGGAATTTTAGATTCCGCGTTATGTTACTTATTTTTACGTTTAAAAAGATATAATCTATGGTGAAAATATTGTTAGCTATGGCGTTAATAGTTAAGTTAAATGGGTAGATATTCTATTTTGAAAACTTATTTCTATTATTTTAAAGGTATTCTGCCTAATTATAGCGATAGATGCTCCTGTATCAATTAGTAGAGTAGGTTTACATTATTGGACAGTGTGTTCAGCTCGAACGAGCAATAGTTCAACAAAAGTTATGTATGGAGGAACCTACTGTTGTGCTGTCTTGTATTTCGGGACAGGACTGGTCTTGTGCCGTGGTTGGAGGTTCCTTGGGACAGTTAAGAGTTCACTGCTTGCGCTGGGCTCGTGGTTTAGAGATGGTCGGGGGAGCAGGTAACATACGCTCGCGTGTTGGTAACTCGGAGGGGTGCTTGCAGGAGGTTTGCTGGCTTTCTCAGTCTTGTAGAGTATTGTAGTTGGGCCCGATCTGCTTGGGCGTCGTAGTTGGTGAAGAAGCTCTGCGCCTCGTACGAACCATCGTAGCGTGGTAGCTTCACATCTCGCGATAGTCCGGTCACGGCAGAAAGCTGAGGTAGCGTCGTCGTCAACCTCCCCAGGACATCTGACACCGGCGGCGGGGGCGTGACGTCTTCCTGGCTGGGGACGATTTCCTGCGTCCTACCGAGGGTGGTTTCTTTCTTCGGAATAGTGGTGTTTTCGCCACTTTCGTAGTCGGGATCGGACTTCATTGGTTCCTTTGGATTCTCCTCTCTTCCCTGTTCCATCTTTCTGTACAGACAGTGGTCTATTTGCTTACTTGTACCTTGGCGTCCACTATCCTGTCGACTCTTCGGACGGGGGAGTCTGTGATATCTTGGGACCTCTGGGACCAGTGTTACCTGATGCTAGACGAACCTCGATGTCAACTCTACCGTGCAGTCGTGGTGGAAGGCGACACAGCTGGGCCAAAGGTGAAATAAACAAACAGAGATTCCACTAAAAGCGTCTGACGTCAAGAAGGAATGGGATGAGGAGAGAGGGAGATCTTTAGAGCAAGTGTTACCTTGTTGAGAGCCAAGCGGGGACTAACTATTCTTGCTTCTCGATTTAACACCACGACCTTGCTTCTTTCTAATTGGCTGACCTATTTAGGTGATTCTTTCCTAATTGGTAGGAATATGTCACATGGCCGTTGGCTATTGGTTGACCTACTTAGGTATGGTCTTCTCTAATTGGCCTTGCGGCTTTCTTTGATGGAAGATACGTCCGGCCTTGTTCCGGAAATATTGGGCGTCTCTCTACTTTTATAACTTTTGCGGTCACCAGATACGACCGGTCCTGTCAGGAAATATTGGCTTAAACTTAGCTCGCAGGGTTTCCGGGGTCAGAAGGTTAACTGTGACTTTATTAATAGTCGGGCTCTCTTCTAGGCCTACTTCTTAGGTTTGACTTCTACTCTCACCTAAGCCTGATTAGTTTTAACCTTAATCTTCTCCTGTTAGTCTCCATTCCTTCTATCTGTACAGTTGCGATACTTTATTAGATTCTTACGCGGTACAGATTGATGTTAGTTGAGGTTTTCTATGTGCAGTACATAAGAAGTTATATACAGTCATGGGGTGGAACATGTGGTAGTAGATATCTAGACTATTTACAACAATTTCATGGTCTTAAATCATCACATATATATATATACTAACAATCTTATCTACCTTCTTTACATTTTTTTTTCCTTATTATTAGTTTGATTAAAAGTGCATGGTTCTGTCTTTCTCTCTTTTTTCTAACTATTATATATATTCTCACTTCGATTATTCTATATATAGGATTAGAGTATGTCTAAATGACGTGTAAAAGCCGATGCAAAAGACGTTACTTTGTTAATTTTTATTGTTATTAATTATAAATATATAATTAACTTGATGATGTATTAGAAGTAAAGGATTTTTTTTTCTCTCTCTATCTACAAATTAATAACATTTTACAAATTTTATAATTTGAATTTAAATGATCATAATAGTGAAGATAATCTTAATACAAAACTGGACTATAAAATTAAATAACTATTTATTATTATATATATATATAATAAAAGGATTTAAAAGCGCGAATGTTTCTTTTATACATAAAACGAACTTCTACTGTCCTTACTGCGATGAAAAAATATATTGGGAGGGCCTAGCTCATCAGTGGTGAAACCTCCCAGCGGTTTCGCCAATTTAATCCACCAGACCGCTTCTCAGAGCTCTAATATTGTATTGGATCATTCTGCTTTTATATGCTACACTGAAGGATGGAATCTTAGAAATGGTTTTCAAGTAAACTATGGACATAAGCTTATAGGACAGTAGAATCATATTCAAATATTTGCTTCGAGCAATGCTCTTCAGCAAACTATAAAGACAAGGTCATTAGGAATAAATTAACACAAAGCAATAACGCGCCATCTATACATATAAAATAAAAGGATTTAAAAGCGCGAATGTTTCTTTTATACATAAAACGAACTTCTACTGTCCTTACTGCGATGAAAAAATATATTTTGTGTTAATATATATATATATACTAGCGGATGTGCCCGGCTTCGCCCGGGTTTTACCCGAGTGAATGTTTGTCTAACGAACATTTGTTAAAACAATTCTCATTAAACTTATAAAACGTACTCGGCTTCGCCCGGGGTTTTACCCGAGTAAAGGTTTGTCTAGCGAACATTTGTCAAAACAATTCTCTAAAAACTTGTTTAAAAAAAAAGATATATTTTGATTATTTGAAACTCGTAAATTTGAATCTCTCGATAAAGTGAACATTTTTTCCCGGTCCCTGAGTGCCGTGTCATCCTGAATTTTGTCTTTCCTAATTTTCTACATTAGAAAATCATAGTTTTATCTAGTGAACATTTTTCCCGGTCCCTTGAAAAATACTCGATAAGTTGAATAAATTAATATTAATTGGTTCCCTCGGTAATTGGAAGTTAAAGGAATAGTATCTTCGCCTTGGAATTGTATCATTATTCTTGTCGCAAATAAATTGCCGTGTCATCCTGAGATAATCTTACTTTTGATAAATAATATTTAAGATAACAAACTTAGTGATAAGAAAACTTGTTACCATCGTCACAATGGGGGCGCTGCTTGCGAGTTAAATCTACAAATCTGCAAATAACTCTAAGGATATTCAAGATATTCATGAAATTATTTTTCAAAAACCTCCCGGTGATATACCTAATAATATCCCAAAATTTCACGGCGATTGGATGTATGGTTTTTGACTCTATAGAGTACAGACAGACATTCAATTATATATATATATAGATAATATAAATGAGTTTTAAAAATTGTAAAAAAAAAATGCATCGGCCGGGAATCGAACCCGGGCCGCCCGCGTGGCAGGCGAGCATTCTACCACTGAACCACCGATGCTTAAAAAAATGGCCATATTTAGGTATTCATTCCATTCCGGATTAGTCCGCGTAAAAAAGAGTTCTTCAAATGAAAAAAGAAATAGCCAAAAATACTAATCAAAATGCAGCCAAAAATTTCCTCAGGTTTATAAAAAGCGACATGCAAAATTTGGTACCAATTGGTTCAGTAGTTTTTGAGTTTATCGCGAAACAGACAGACAAACCGAAATTGACTTTTATATATTGCCACGTTTTTATTTTTAAAACGCTAATTTTAGTTTAGTAAAACTTTATTTTTAAAGTTTATTATTTTAAAAGTGAAATGTTTGTTAATGAAATAGACATTTTGCCTAAACTCATTTAATGCTGCTTTCTTTTACAAGCCATTTGTTTATGTGTATTTTTACATATCGTTTTTATTGAGTTTTTACTAATTTAGTATGTACATCATTGACTTTTAATGAATGAGAAAAAGAAATTGAAAATAAACATATGAAAAATTAAAGTAACATTTTAAAGGAATTTATGTACAATTGAAAATTGTTTCTGTAACGTCTCATATTCCCCTTCTTGAAGCATTTATTCTCGGGTAATAAATGGTCGAAGTTGAGATATGTTAACGCGTCTTGCTTGCTTTTGGTCTTTCAGAGAGATATCGTAGGTTACATCAGATATATTTTTTTGAATGACAAATGGTCCTTCATATTTTGGTGATGTCTTGATTAGACGAGGGTCGTTGAAGGCAATTTTTCTTATGACTAAGTCTCCTTCTTTAAAGACATACTTGGGGTGATGGCTATCGTGTTTAATCTTCCACTTACTTCTAATTTGTTCTGTCCGCAGGCTAGCTTTCTTCCTGGCTTCTTCAATTGTAATTGGAGTTTGGTCGGCAAATTCGGGTACATTTCCGATTCCATACATTAAGAAAAGCGGTGAAAAACCAGTCACGTCATGTGGTGTGGAATTATAATTTTTGACAACTTGCGGTAACAATGAGCTCCATTTACATCTAGGTTTCTCTAGAACAGCTATTCTCAGTTTTGTCATTATCGTATCATTTAATTTCTCACAAATGCCATTGCACTGAGGATGATAAGGCGAAGTATATGTGTGTTTAATTCCTTGTAAAGAAAGAAATTTGTTGAACTCTTTTGATATAAAATTTTTGCCATTATCTGTTAAGATAGTATTGATCGAATTAACTGATTTGATTATCTTATCAAGACATTGAGTGACAGCTTGAGCAGTGTTTGTTATTGTGGGATATGCCCATAGATAACGAGTTGCGTGATCAACAAAAACTTGAATGAATTTATGCTTTGTGTTAGCTGCTGCTGTTCCCAGTACAATAGTGTCACAACCGATCATTTGTAATGGTTGGATATTTGACGTTGGAGTGATCATTTCTCCTAAAGTTGGTTCATGTCTGACCTTCACTAGTTGACAAGATTTACAAGATCGAACATAATTCTTGATATCAGTTGTTATTCCTTTCCACCAATAACATTGAGTTATAAGTTTGCATGTTTTGGTTATTGATGGGTGACTCAATGAATCGTGATATTCTTCCAATATTTTTTTGGTAAGCGAGTTTGGGACAACTGCTTTAAAAACTCCTTTTTGTTTGATCATTACCACACCGTCGTGAGTGTGGGAATTTTTCAAGAAACTCAAATCTGAATTTTGTTGGTGTTCTTGAAGTTCTTGAGTTGCAATGTTAACAACTGGGAGTCTTGATAAGGCGTCGACATGAGTTTGTTGCTTTCCAGAACGATGAACGATGTTACATGATTTCGAGGATAAACTAAGAATCCATCTAAAATACTTATGTTTCGGTTTCTTCATGGTGAAAAGCCATTGGAGCGCCGCATGATCAGTGATGATTTCAAATGGTTGGTTTTCTATGTATACATGAAAGTGATCAGTTGCTTGTATTACGGCTAGGCATTCCATCTCATAAGTAGAATAATTCTCTTGGTGTGGTTGCAGTGTTTTGGAGTAATAAGCAATTACATGTTCTTCATTGTCTGGACCAATTTGTGTTAGGATTGCTCCAATTCCATATTTGGAGGCATCTGTATAAACTTTAGAGGGGTAGTCCGGGTTGTAAATAGCAAGGACAGGTTTTGTAGATAGTGCCATTTTAAGTTTAGCGAATGACTCCTCTACTTCCTCATTCCAGATGAAGGGCTGATTCTTCCGAGTGAGTCGAACCAAGGGGAATGAAATTTTAGAAAAGTCCTTCACAAATTTTCTGTAATAATTTGCCAATCCCATGAACTGACGAACTTTCTTTACAGTATCAGGTCTTGGAAAGTCTTGAATAGATTTTACTTTTCCTGGATCAGGTTTTAATTGATTGTGACTGATGATATGTCTGAGGTATTTTACTTCAGTTCTTCCAAAAATACATTTCGACAATTTTAATTTCATGTTGTACTGTCTTAATTTGTCAAAAACTTTACTAAGAAGCTCTATGTGCTCTTGCAATGTTTTCGTGTACACCAATATGTCATCTTGGAAAGAGCAAGTTCCTTTCCATAATAATTCATCTAGAATATGTTGGATTATCCTTTGAAACGTTGAAGCAGCATTTTTTAAACCAAAGGGCATCACTAAAAACTCATAATGACCATCGTTTGTGACGAATGCAGTTTTTTTAATAGATTGCGGGTCCATTTCGATCTGCCAATAACCCCATGCAACATCAAGGGTAGAGAAGAATCTGGATCCATGCAATCGATCAAACATGTCCTGTATGTGAGGTAGGGGTTGCCTGTCATCCAGCGTGATCTCATTAAGACGTCTGTAATCAATGCACATCCTTTTATTTCCATCCTTCTTGGGAACCATAACAACAGGAAATGCCCAAGGAGAATCTGAAGTTCTTATTAACTTGTGTTCGAGAAGTTCTTTAACTTGTTCAGCTATCTCTTCATACTCTTTTAGAGGACGACGATAGGGTCTAAGAGAAATTAGTTGTTCACTTTTCGTGATGATCTTATGTTGTATAGCTACTTTTCCCAAATCAATAGCATGCTGAGAAAATACATTCCTATTGTGTTCAAGTAATTCTTTTAATTCATGTTCTCTTATATCTTCTAGATGATTTACAAGAATTGGATTTTGTAATCCATCAAATTTGGTGTAAATTGTTTTGTCTCTGACATCTATTAAAAGATTAAAAAGAGATGCAACATCTAATCCGATCAAGAGTGGATATTTAAAGTTCTTCATTACATGGAGAGTTACAGGTTTAATTAGTTTATCTATTCTTACCTTGGTCTGAAGTCTTCCACATGTCCTGGTAACACCATCCGCTTGGCTGATGTGAATGTCTGAATTTGGTTGAAGTTGAAGACGGGTTCGCTTGAACAATCGCCAATTGATTATTGATACTGTTGCACCAGTATCCACAAATGCTTGCGCAGGAATTCCATTTACTTCAACACTTATGTTGATAAGCTTGAAAGCTCCTTGTGTAGGGGTATTTGTCAAAGTACTTACATTCAACAATTCCGGGGCTCCGCATACTTGTTTCACTGAAGTGTTTTGATTAGGCCTATCCTTTTTATAATTAGGATCATAATCCTCACAATCTGTGACCCAATGTTTAATTTTTATTCCCTTTTTCGAACATATTGGACACCAGAATGGGCAAACATTTTTTCTATTATCATTATTTTTTGTCGCGAGATGTATTTTGTTTTTAGGCTTAAACTGAATTGAAGCCCTATTTTGTTCAATTGAAGCTGCGATATGGAACCATTTCGTGGTGTCAGTTGGCTGTGCAGCCACAATTAAATCTTTCCAATCATTTGAAAGTCCGTCTGTTAATAAATGTATTTTTTCCTCCTTCGTTAGATGGGTTTGATTTAACAGGCGAATTTTATCTTGAAAATAATTTTCTATTGATTCTTCTCGTTTTAATCTTCGATGTGATGCTGAGACAATTGGATTTGCGTTGTATGAACCAAATCTTTGAATCAACTTTTCCTTTACAACTTCCCATCTTTTTATTGCAGGATTTGAAATAATCTCGTCTGCATACCATTCAAGTGCTGAATCTGTCAAGTAGTACATAAGATTTTTGATTTTTTCATCTTCTTTTAAAGAATTATTTTCAAAATCATATAATTTGATCCATGACTCAGGCCTAATTGCCGACTTCGAGCCGTTGAACTTTTGCAACCGGTTGTTTGGATTTTCCGCCATTTTTTTTTTCTTCGTATCCTTCTCGACTGCGCCAAATGCCACGTTTTTATTTTTAAAACGCTAATTTTAGTTTAGTAAAACTTTATTTTTAAAGTTTATTATTTTAAAAGTGAAATGTTTGTTAATGAAATAGACATTTTGCCTAAACTCATTTAATGCTGCTTTCTTTTACAAGCCATTTGTTTATGTGTATTTTTACATATCGTTTTTATTGAGTTTTTACTAATTTAGTATGTACATCCTTGACTTTTAATGAATGAGAAAAAGAAATTGAAAATAAACATATGAAAAATTAAAGTAACATTTTAAAGGAATTTATGTACAATTGAAAATTGTTTCTGTAACGTCTCAATATATATAGAGATTTACTCTTCATTGTTGGCTTTTTAACTTACATTCATTCTTCATTGTTGGCTTTTTATATTACATTCACTCTTCATTGTTGGCTTTTTATCTTACATTCACTCTGTTGGCTTTTTATATTACATTTATTATTCATTGTTGTCTTTTTATCTTACATTCACTCTTCATTGTTGGCTTCTTATCTTACATTCATTCTTCATTGTTGGCTTTTTATCTTACATTCACTCTTCATTGTTGACTTTTATCTTACATTCATTCTTCATTGTTGGCTTTTTATATTATATTTACTCTTCATTGTAGACTTTTTATCTTACATTCATTCTTCATTGTTGGCTTTTTATATTACATTTACTATTCATTGTTGGCTTTTTATCTTACATTCACTCATCATTGTTGGCTTTTTATCTTACATTCATTTTTCATTGTTGGCTTTTTATATTACATTCACTCTTCATTGTGGCTTTTTATCTTACATTCATTCTTCATTGTTGGCTTTGTATATTACATTTACTCTTCATTGTTGGCTTTTTATCTTACATTCACTCTTCATTGTTGGCTTTTTATATCATATTTAGTCTTCATTGTTGGCTTTTTATCTTACATTCATTCTTCATTGTTGGCTTTTTATATTATATTTGCTCTTCATTGTTGGCTTTTTATCTTACATTTATTCTTAATTGTTGGCTTTTTATATTATATTGTTGTTTTCTTGGCCGACTGTTTTACATATGGTGTTATCTTAAAATTGCTTGTTTTGAATATTTTTTTAGATTGAGATTATTAGCTAGTATGTAAAAAAATTAACTCTGTTGAATTTTTTTGTATTTATATATAAATAAAATTAACTCTGTTGATTTTTTTTTGTATTTAATCGATAACAGCGAAGTTACGCATGTTAAAGTTAGGAAAAATATTTTGATGTTAAGCAAAACCTGCTCCATCTCGTTTTACATAAATGTTGAAAATTTGATCGAAATTGATGCATTGTAACGAAAGTTTTTAGCGAACACCACTTATGAAATTTCCATTTTATTAATATAGATATAATATATATATATCTATATATCTATATTAATAAAATGGAAATTTCATAAGTGTTGTTTACTAAAAACTTTCGTTACAATGCATCAATTTCGACCAAATTTCAACATTTATGTAAAACGAGATGGAGCAGGTTTTGCTTAACATCAAAATATTTTTCCTAACTTTAACATGCGTAACTTGGCTGTTATCGATTAAATACAAAAAAAAATCAACAGAGTTAATTTTATTTATATATAAATACAAAAAAAAATTCAGCAATTCATTCAACTCAATCTAAAAAAATATTCAAAACAAGCAATTTTAAGATAAAACCATATGTAAAACAGTCGGCCAAGAAAACAACAACGATATTACATCTTTCTCACATATTCACACACAATCTTGATTAATAATTAAAACTAATCTTTAACATTGTTTATTATACTTCATAATATATAATATTCGTTAGGCAAACTTTCACTCGGATAAAACCCAGGCGAAGCCGGGTACACATCGGATATGCACGCCCTCAATATGTAACTAATCTCGCTGAAATTTGAACAGGACAGAGAGTTAAATATGGAAGAGTTTTTTGTCGCAATTTAACCAAGAAAAATTATATTTAACCGAGTACTGAGCAACAATTTTTTTTTAGTCAGAAATGATGATGACAATATTGTCGTATCATGCTTGATTGCATTAAAAAAATTATTTTGGGGAATATTCACTAAAGCAGACCACGGGCGAAGCCAGATAATGATTAATAGTAGGCAGAAACAAAATTCTACCAGCGAAACATTCACTCGAGCAGAAGACACACGAAGCCAGGTCATCTGTATATATAAAATATCGTTTCTCGGCCTTTTGGCTAAGATCATGTAGTATATCTCTAGATATTTTTATTTATGTATATATATTTTTAAAAATCTTTGCTCGAAAAATAAATTTCATATATTATATTAATATATGACGTAACGAATTATATTATCATTAATATCATAATATTCTGTGTGTCCCCGAAAATTATTATTAATAATATTCGTTAGGCAAACTTTCACTCGGATAAAACCCGGGCGAAGCCGGGTACACATCCGCTAGTTTTTTTTATAAAAAGAGAAATTGAAATAAAAATTATGTTTATTTAAAAAACATAATATTGATCAAATAAAAGAAAAATAAAAAATTCTAAGAAATTATTGACGGGCGCAGGAAAGGGATAGGGGGTTGAATAATATGCAATTATAAGGAATACACATGAAACTAAATAATTAGATCCAGGTGCAATGAGAGGATACAGACTAAAACGTCTTCCTATAGGCAATGTTTCACTTGGGTTACAATGCGTTGTCACAATTGTAGTGTCACAATCCTTCGTTAAAGGAAAAGTTCTTTATTAATATGGTTGAAAGGTGTAACGTATAGCCATGCGATAAATTAGTGGTCTGTTTAAGCGCAAAAAGAAAAGTGGAAAATTAAAAATAAGTGCTTTGTGCATGCGTTGGTGGTTGCTCTGAGGATGATTGAAATCAACTCTTGAAGCGTGTTCAAGACTAGAGGTTGGGATTTAAATAGGGGAACCATTTTCGAAGAGTTTGTTCAAATTACGAAATAAAAAATAGTAATACAGGAAAGGGGTTAGAGTATACGATTGTTGAAGGCTCGTTAGTTAAAGTTAAACATTATCATTAAGGTATAAATAAATATAAAAGGGATAAAAATATAGCAATATGATTAGGTAAATATAATTTAAATTGAAACACACGCAAAAACCAAACATATATATTATAGCAGAGTATTTAATATATTTTATGTAAAAGTTATTAATTTTTGATATTCATATTATTTATAATTGGCTATTCTGCAAACTTTCCTCTTGCTTATATTGTATCTTATTATGTAATTTTGTCTTGCCTTAAATAAATTGCCGTGTCATCCTGAAGTTTGTCTTTCGTAATTTTTTATGTTACATTTGATGGAGATGCTGGGTAGATTAGGGAAGACAAACTGAGGATCGCCGAGAGGACCTCGAGGCCTTGGGTGCTGTGATCTACATTTTCCAAAACTGGTTCCAGGGTTCCGCCACCGTGTCGGAGACAAGGCTCTACTACTAGAAGACGATGTCCCTATTTACGATACGACGCCGAAGCCGCTCTTCACACTGCAAAAGAAAAGATGCGAAGCTACTAGGGACAAAGTTCAAGGCTATAAGGGATTATTTGGCAGAAGCACGTTAAATTCATGTCAGTATCTACAATATTTGCAAGCTGTGGATCACAGCTCTCATAGGGAAGGAGCTATGTATAGCAGAGTATTTATTATATTTTATAAATGAAAAAAATAAAGCATAAAGCAAATCGTACAGGGCTTTTCAATTGATTATATTTTATGTACAGGTTATTAATTTTTGATATTTATATTATTTATAATTTGCTATTCAGGAAACTTCCCTCTTGATTATATTGTATCATAAAAATGTTAATTTTTTGTCTTGCCTTAAATATATTTCCGTGTCATCCTGAAGTTTGTCTTTCCTAATTTTCCATGTTCAATATATATCTATCTATATATAAAAGTCAATGTCTGTCTGTTTCGCGATAAATCAAAAACTACTGAACCAATTGGTACCAAATTTTGCATGTCGCTTTTTATAAACCTGAGGAAAATTTTCGGCTACATTTTGATTAGTATTTTTGGCTATTTATTTTTTTTTTCATTTGAAGAACTTTTTTTTACGCGGAGTAAATACGAGGCGAAGTAACAACACGAGGCCAATTAAGCGACCAATTAGTGTTCTGCATTTCTTTTCAAGTTGCTTGCGTACTTTTTTTTAATATCTTTTTATACGAGTGTCACTTTTTTTACAAAAGTATTTTGAGAGAAATTTATATTACTAAGTTACGGTGAGTGCACACAATGCAATTTAAAAAAAAAAAACTTTACAAAATTAGCGTTACTGTATGTAAGCAATGGCTTTCGTATTTTTAATTAATTTTTGTTCTGGCCTTTGTTTTTTTTTTATATATAATAAATAAAAGTTACAGTCAATATGAAAATTCTTAAAATTAAACAAACAATAGTCAATATGCAAAAAATACAAACTAACTTAATAAAATATTCTAAAATCAAGCAATATGCAAAATCTCTCCTAATATTTAAATGCATAATAGTATTAGCATCTTAACGGCGTTTATTCGTTTTTATGTACTCCTGCAGGAAGGCAGAGATACTCGAAAGTTCGATATTGTTTTAATAAAGTGTAAACAATCTCCAGAACTATTTTTTGCGCGGCAGTAAATACGAGGCGAAGTGACAACACCAGGAGAATTAACCGACCAATAAGCGTTCTGCATATTTTCCAAATCGCTTCCCAACTTTTTTTTTATATCTTTTTATAAGAGTCCCGGGCGAAGCCGATTCATTCGTCTAGTAATATATAAAGGTAATAATAATAAATGATTTAAATTATTTTTGATTTTTGAAAACAAATAAATGTTTTGCAATGCTAAAATAATATTTAAAAAATAGTAGTATCACAAAGGTTTTTAAAAATATATTTGGGTAAATTGATTATAGTTGAAAGCAAAATTTAATTTAATTTTAAAATATTTCAGGCAAAATAGGATATAATTACATATTGGTATAGAGTGATTAAATAAATGTTGGGCACTGGAGAGAGAATTGGAAAAAATATTTATTCTAGAGAGAGATTACAACTGCAGTTGGTTGCATCTCTTCTCTCTAGGAAAACATAGGAGCTATCAAGACTTCTTGAAGCGGGGAAATATGTTTAATGATCTTTTCAGTTTCGTTTCGTCAGCATCGTTTTGTAGAGAACGATGTTCGCTTTTGCTTTATAAAGTCTAGGCTAGACTTAGCCAAATTGTTTTAATTGAATATTTTTAAATTAATTTTGTTGCGCGTATTTGTCTTTTCCTCTCTTATTAATATATTTTTTGGTGCCTGCACAGGTCATGAAACGACAACCTGAGTCCACTTTAGACCTGTATAGTTATATTATGTGCACAGGACAAAGGGTAATCTTGAATATTAAGATGTGTTCTTATAGTGTGTGTTTTTGATTGCGGACTGCTTTGTTTATGAATCACGGTTGAGCGTAGTATGTTAATATGTCACGAGCCTTGCTATGTTCGATGGGTTTTATGCAAGTCCACCGTGCTACTAAGTTGATTTATCGCCTACTGAGTCTACTCTGGAAATACAGGTGGTCTTGACTTAAGCCGAAATTTTTTAAGGGGTGTGATAATTTCACTTCTCGACATTTTAGTTGTGTGTTCTTTTCCTTCCAAGGGTCTACTTAGCTTTTAGAAATAATATGCATGCTTTTTGTTCATATTCCCCTTGTCAATTTTATGTAAAGTGTTGGTTGAGCATGTTGGGTTTTTTGGAGAATATAGTGTAAGTAAGCGGAGAATTCGTGGTTTGTGAAAAGTGAGATTCAAAATAGAGATGCATTAAATTCATTGAGATATGGTGAGGTTAGTGAACATTTTTATATTCAATAAAGTCACGTTGGGAATCGCATAACAGTGTTATAAAACTATATATATCTATACATCTATATGGTAATTTAAACCAATAACCCTATATTGTATAATACATACAATACTATAATACATACATAGAAACACATCTATAAATGATTATACGCATGATTGACGTGTCATTGCATCACCATATGTAATGTACTTTGTACAAACCGAGGATGAATAAATAAAACTTTGTAATAGATTAAGAGATAAAATAAAATCGAGATAGAAGTCCAACAACCCTAAAGAGGAATTTGGCAGGCCGTTGCCATGTTACCATGTTGCCATGTTAGAGAGGCTTTGCCCGTTTAAACCTGGATAAACCCTTTCAGTCCCGGGGCCCATCTATGGTAATTTAAACCAACTACCCTATTATGTATAATACTTATAACAAGATTTTCATGTTGTATAATAGAAACACATCTAAAAATTATTTTACGCATGATTGACATTTTTCATTGTATAACCATATGTAATGCACTTTGTACAAACCGAGGATGAATAAATAAAACTCTCTAATAAATTAAGAGATGAGCTAAAGAAAGATTGAGAAGAAGTTCAAAATCGTCTAAAATCAAGATAGAAGTCCAACAACCCTAAATAGTAATTTGGCAGGCCGTTGCCATCATGTTAAAAGATGTAGAATATCGCTGACGCCCCACGCCCTTTGCACACGCTCAAAGTTCATTCTCTTGCATACCTCCCCTCTCGGCAAAGATATATAAGACCTCTGCCCCAGCCGAAAATAGATCCACTTCACCATCAGCGTGAGCCCTCGTCGGTTGTACCCAGGTCCACCTCATCGACCATGTAGAACAGTAAGAACTCTTCTATCTTCATCTTGCTCTTAGCTCGACTTTTATCTGTTCACGGAACTTTCCTACTACAACTGTGTCTCTTCGTTTTTTGTCTGTGGACATTCCAAAGCCTTCCACTCTGCCTCGACCACGACTCCCTGTACTCTGTAAGAACTGTTAATGGTCCTCCAAGGTGCAGAGAGGTACTGGAAAACTCTCCACGCCCTGACTGTCGTTTTCGGTTACTACAGGTTTGACCCTCGGTTATCACAGCTATAACGAGAGTAGACAGGATACCTCATCACATCTATATATCTTTTTAGTTGTTGAATATCGGTTAGACATGCTGGGTTTTAGAAGCACAGTGTAATATGATTTTAAAATAAATTGCATGGGAGAAAGAAGTTAAATATAGACTGGGTAGTGACGTCACAAAGATGGTTCTATTATACAGCTCTATTTATTACCTTCAGTTTTTACTGAGTACATTTCATGAAGCAATTGTTCATGTTATGATCATTGGCATGTTATACCTATAATTAATTACAGAGGTATTTCTATTATACAACACGTTTTTAATTATATAATGTTTTGTATATATATATATATACCAAAAAGGGTTGTTTATTCAATATATATTTATATATATATATTTATAATATATATGGTAATTTAGACCAAAAAACATTTTGTATAATACTTATAACAAGATTTTCATTCTGTATAATAGAAACACATCTATAAATAAATATACGCATAATTGACATGTGTCATTACATCATCATATGTAATGTTGTTGTTGTTTCCTATCCCCTTGTGTAAAGATTACACGAATTCCATGAGTTCATGCTCCTCCAGCTGTTTTATGATGAGCAACGGCCTCTCCCAAAGGTCCTATTTAGTGCATCTAATGCAAGCCAAAATGTGTTCTGGAGCTGCGGGTGCCAAGCTACATTTTGGGCAAATGGGGTAGATTTTGTTATTATTTTCTATCTTCAATGGCTTGAGATGGCCTGTTCTAAATCTTGTTAGTGTTGTTTAATGCTGTCTATTTCTGATGTTCAGAGCTCCTCCTGGGTTCACTCCACTGTACCAACTGTGCTTAGGTGGGATCCTCCAGTTCTTGTTTTTTTTTTTTGGCTACTGTTTCTATTTTTTTAAAAGTAAGTTTATTTTTCTGTGGCAAGGGTTCTTTTGTGCCTTTTTTGCTAGCACATCAGCAGCTTCATTGCCTTCAATTCCAACATGTGAGGGTATCCATTGAAGGTGCATTTTTGAGGTTTGTGAGAGTTTTTGGAGATAGCCAATTATGTTCCTGCTTACTTTGTCTCTAAGTTCCCCTGTGTGACTCAAGTGTTGCATGGCACTTCTACTATCAGTAAGAATCCAGATATCTTGATAATTAGTATTTCTGATGGATTTTAAGGCTTCATAGATGGCTATAAGTTCTGATCTGAAGACTGAGCAAAAATCTGGGTTTCTTCTGTTCATTTTCTCAATGCCTTTTGTGGTTTTGATGAGACAGCCACTGCCAGTATGTCCTAGCTCGTCTCTGCTACCATCGGTATAAATTGTTATTGCATTTTTAGGAATGTTATATTAATTATTTCTAATGATAATTGTTTTAAGTATTCTGGATTTCGGCATTGTTTTGTGGTGGGTTCATTTAAAAAGGCATTAAAAATAACATTTTGTAGTGGTTGGCATAGAGAAATTTTTTCTGCTAAATAATTGTTTTCTACTTTATATTTTAAAAATCCATTTCTTTTGGCCAGATGGAGAGGGCCTTCTTTTTTTAGTCTTAGATTGGATTCCCAATTAAGTATGTTATTGGAAGTTCTGTGTTTGTTTCCATAACTTTTGATTTTGCTTATATATTTTGGCAGATTGTAGCTTCTTCTATTCTAAAGGGCATAATGTCTGCCTCGTAAAGTACATACATCATATGTAATGTACTTTGTACAAGCTAAAGCAAGAGATTGAGATAGAAGTCCAACGAGGCCTAGAAGATGTCAGGAGGTTGCCAGAGTGTACAATATCGCTTCCGATCCACGCCCTTGTTGCATCCGCTGAAATCCAATACTTCTTCTCACAAAGATATATAAGACCTCCGCCCTAGCCGAAAATATAGTCATATTACCATCAGCTTTAGCCCTCTTCGGTTCTGTCCAAGGTCCACCTCATCGACCATGTAGACCTGTAAGAATTCTTCTATCTACATCTTTTGCTTTTAGCTCGACTTTTATCTGTTCACGGAACTTTCCTAGTACAACTGTGTCTTCGTTTTTTCGTGTGGAGATTCCCAAGCTTTCCATTCTGCCTCGACCTGCCTGTACTCTGTGAGAACTGTTAAAAGTTTTCCAAGGTCAAATCATTATTTTCATTAAAAAAACTCTAATCATATCAAAATTCTAAACTTATTCGTGATCTCCTGTGATTTCTCTCCTGAGAGGCATTATCTCTAAATCATAACTACTGTCCTTCCCAAAACAAGTTAAAAATAAAGATACCGACCACTCTCTGCCAGTAGCTAAATTAGGTCATCGCCTACCAAACTTATTACAATCGTTAATATTCGACAATAGTTACATTCCCTCGTCCTTCCATTTTACATGCATATTTAATCATCAACAAATCTCTCTCAACAAACTTAACAACACCCTCACATCATTTTCTCCAATTGGCAACTATTATTAATTAACGCGCGACACACAAACAAATCTAATCTCGAGCCACACAAGCTCCATATCGTCGCCCCACTGAACACTCAAAAATATTCACATTAAACATGCCACATTCACGAACAATATGAATATTCTCGATATGTGTTCGTCCCACCACCCATGAGTCTAGTAAATATTTTATTCATGGTGAAATAGGTTAGAATTTGTATCAAAAACAACGACTTCACTTGACACCTTTTCAGTCACAATTTATTCACAAGTGTCACAAGGCAACACAACTAATATTCTTCTCACTTTTCAGGCCAAAGACGCTTTCACGCCTGTGTACATCTCACCCTGAAGCGTGTCCACGTCGAAAGTCGCACTTTCACACATATATAGTCTAAAATCACTAAGTAACATTTTTATTAAGCCCGCAACAACGTCGAAACACAAAGACATGAACACCGAGAAAACTATATCTTTCCAATAGAACAGGAAATTGCCAACCTCAACAAAAGCAGAGAGAGAAAGTCAGTTTCAAGTAAAGGACAAATCTAACAAGTATCCCGCGGAGGAAGAGTGACCCCCCAGTAATAGGATCCCCGAATCTATTTCAGTTACATATCCCCCGTCCATCTTCCTTTCTCCCCCACAAAACTATCAACTTAGCCGCTATCTGAATGATCGCCATTTTATAACACGTGTTTCACACTAACCATTTAGATTTCTTCGAGAATCTAACTAATCTCACAAGCTCCTTAACCACACCGCACTTCACATATCAAACATTTTACATGTTAAATTGATTAAAAAAATAGAACTTTTTGTAACAGCCCAGCCATTAATTTAATCTTCTGAAATTTCGATTTATACAAGGGGGATCAATAAATAAGGTGAATTATCTTATTTCTTAAAAATTAAAAAAGCAAAAATAATTTAAACCACAGACTATTAAAATATAACATCGATAGACTATTTAAGGTGTTCTGTTCTTTTTTTCCCACGCGCGGCGCGAGATTTATAAATAAACTAAAATGGAAGCTCCCTTGAAGGATTGCACCACGCTTGAACAACATGCAGTTATTCCTTTCTTGAATGCAGAAGGTATTCAAACATCTCAAATATGCCAAAGAATGAAAAATATCTATGGTGAGTCTTGCTTGTCTGAAAAAAAAAAATTATAAATGGGTTAACGAGTTCAAAAATGAACGAATTACATGTACCGATATTAAGTGACCTGGACGACCAAGTGTTACAGCGACGCCAAGCACGATAAATGCGGTTGAAAACTTAATTTTTGAGGATAGAAAAATATTCATTTTTACCATTGCCAACAATTTGAATATAAGCTATGGAACTGTGCACACCATTATTAAAGAACAATTGCAATTTAGAAAAATATGCTGCAGATGGATTCCACATTTCCTTAATTTGGACCAAAAACTTAACCGTATTCGGGTTTCAAAGGCTCTGTTAAAGCGGTATGAAGAGTAAGGTGATCATTTCCTTAACCAAATTGTAACTGGAGATGAGAGTTGGTGTTATCATTATGATCCTTCGACCAAACGTGCATCTATGGAATGGAAACGAGGCGACTCTCCAAGACCAAAAAAAATCAGGTCTCAACGTTCGGCCGGTAAAGTTTTGTTAACAATATTTTGGGATGTTGATGGACCAATCTGTCTTGATTTTTTATCTTCAAGGCAACGTATGAACAGCGACCTTTATTGTGACATTCTTTTAAATAAGCTAAAGCCCGGTATAAGAAACAAAAGAAGAGGGAAGCTTAGTAAAGGTGTTATCTTCCTTCATGATAATGCAAGGCCGCATACATCATGTAAAACTGTATCTACAATCATTAAATTAGGTTTTGAAGTTTAAGGACATCCTGCATAAAGTCCAGACCTAGCCCCCTATGACTATTTCCTTTTTGGACTACTAAAGAAGGAGTTAAAGGGAAAGCGATTTAACTCGGATGAAGATGTCCAGAAAGTGGTGCAAGATTTTTTTTCACACGATTCCTAAGAGTGCCTATGAAGAGGGTATTTACAAGTTGCCAGAACTATGGAGACGATGTATATATAGAAAGCCAAGGTGAATATTTTGAATAAATCAAGTCATAATTTTTAATATCGTTCTTATTTTTCTTAATAAATTATAATTCACCTTATTTATTGATCCCACCTTGTACAACCTACACAGCGCATCACAATTATTTTTTTGAACAATACAATTGGTCCTACAATAATATTTCACTGTACTTCTAAAAATCCAGTGTCTAAACAAATTTTATCATTCAACCACTTGACAAAAAAGGTACGGCTGCCAAACAGTTGTATATCGCAATAATGCGATCGCCAACGTGACCTCATTAATTATAAAAAAACTTATTCAACAATCACCAAATAAAATAATTTGGTGTGATGTCGTGAGGTAGCCGCCGCGCACGCGCGGCGGTAGAAGAAAAAAGCCTATCGCGAGTGGTAGCATGAGACCACGCGTATATTTTAAAAGTTAATAAAACTATGTTTCCTTCTTCACCGTAGAACCTTTAAACTGGTCTTTGTCGTTAATTAAACAAATATAACAAAGTGGCGACCAGGATTCAAGGTAAAGTGATCAATTTTTTTTAATTGATTTTTTTTTTTTTGGAATGTAAACAAATAATTCAAGATGGCTGCCGATAAACTCATCCCGTTCCTGCAAGATGGCATCCAAAGCATGGACTTTGACGAATATGTTCGTTATTTCAACAAACTACATGATTGCTGAGGATAAACTAAATGTGGAAGAAAACAGAAAAATTGCTATCTTCTTGAACAGTGTTGGAGCTGAAGCACAACGGCAATATTACACGTTGCCCAAGGCCAGTACTGTGACTTCCTTAAGTGAAGCTATTGATTTTCTAGGGCAGAGATTTAATGATCGAAGGCAATTACAAGGCGAGACAATCGCTGACTACATATCGGCACTATGCGCGTTGGCTAAAGACTGTGCCTATGGTTCTATGGAAGACGAATTGATTCGGGATCGGTTCATTGTCGGAACCAAAATCAAGCAACTACGAGATCGGCTTCTAGTGGAGACTACGGACTTAAACCTGGATCAAGTGGTGCAACTTGCTACTCAGTACTAGAAGGCCCAGGGGGACAACAAGGTGTTCGATAATACGCCCGAAGGGATAAATAAGATCGCTGCTAATGATCGCCGCACTGAGCCTAATCTTCGGGAGCACAAAAAGATCTCGACAAACTCCAAGTGTCTGCGCTGTGGAGGTAAGCATAAAGCTACAAGTCCTGATTGTCCTGATAAGGATGTAAAGTGTCACCAGTGCCTGAAGGTAGGGCATTTTAAAATTATTGTTTATCTAAGTTTTCAGTTAAGAACATTACAATGGCACAATGTAACCAACCAATTCATCAGCCTTCAAAGCTTGAAATGGACTTGAATGTTAATGATGGAACAAGTAATATTCTTATAATGTTTCTAGTTGCACAGGATCCTCAGTGTCATTGATTCCAGAGAGTTTGTACACCAAAGGGGGGGGAAAAGGGACCCGCCCGTCAACACCTGGTCAGTAGTCGGCCGGGGGCTGGTGGCCACACAAGACGTGCATTTCCGCGGTGGCAGCCCGCAAGCGCTTCCTCTCTCCCTCGGTTTGCTGGGTTCCATCTTCCAAACTTGTTGTTTCCTTATTTCTCACTCACCACATTATTATCACTATAGTGCCACATCGAAAGTCGACAGGACCATATTACAGAAGAGTCGACAGGATAAGACCTGGCCGGGAAGCAAATCCCTCATATACCGGAGTATGAAGAAACAAGAAGCCAAGCCACGATGATAGGCCAAACCCAACTCAACTGTAACCACTCCTCTTCGAGCCCTCAACTCCTTCTTCGCCAACCTTTGAACCGTGATCCCGAAGAAGTATTCACCTGCGACGGAGATGGAGCTGCCACACACTTCTTCCAGCACTAGATCCAGCACTAGATCTGCCCAAGAACGACCACCGTGCCAGGGCAGGACACCTTCCACCATCATGGACAAGACTCCGCCATATCCCTGCCGCTACTGTAATGTACAACAAAGGTACGCACAGTGTCACAGACAGAACTCTCCCGAAGCTCAATGAACTTACCTCCGCCCTAAATCAACATAACTCGTGAGTGTAATTATTTTAACTCCTACCATTCATTCTTTAAATAAGTCCTTCCTTGTAAATTGTCCCAATATTTACATAATTAGCCCCATTTATTCTCTCCACGCCTATTAACAATGATTTTATGCTCCATACTACTTATCTAGATATTTATAACTCATTTAATTAGTTACCTTACCAGTAGAATTTAACAATCGTCATTTTAATTAAATAATTTTCATTTTAATGTAACTCTTTAAAAAAAAAAGATGGAATTCTACCTATTAATACTTTACGATTTTTACTATTAACAATATTTTTTTCATAATCAATTTATCTATAAAAATATGCCTCCAGCACCTAAACTTTTGTATACCTATTTATATATGACCTCTCCTACTTGTAACACGGCTCACGAAAAATAATTCCTCTCCCTAAACGACTCAAAATTCACCCTGTAGAATTCCAACCGCCACGTGAGTCTTGCTTACAACCAACCCTTGGTGACTCTTATCTATCTTTCCCTTAATGTCCCATTCATTATTACAACTTTGTCAACCTTATACCAGCTCAGGACCTTATATAGAATTATTGATTAATCAATTATCGATACATTATTGCAAACAATATTGTCATTACAAAATCCTAATCTTCGCCCTCCATTTATGATAATATATTTCGTAGTTCAACTCTAGCATATCCACCGACCCACACCATCAAGCCAATGGTGTGTTCGTCACAGGATGCAGATTGACTAACTGCTAGATATTTATCAACTCCTTTTTGTTCGCACTTGAACAATCTGCATCGAGCGACACAGTTCGCCTCTTCTTCTCGCGCCACACGTTCGCCACACGGACCCTGTCTTCAAATCTATGTTTGTCCATTGTCCAAACCAGCACGATATAGCCTACCTTCGATATTTCCCACGGAGGTACGTTAAACATCGTCGCTGATTCTGTCCGGTCCGTCATCATTTCGCGCAGACATGGGTCTTACTTTCAACCCACCGCGAAATCATCGCCTTGCACAAGCTCCCACGAAGGTTCAAACACCTCGTTTCCGAGCAGCTTGTCACTTGTAACGGACAACGCCGTCCTTGTCCCAATTTTTGGCACTGTGCGCGCATACTTTCCGCAAATTGAATATAAGGCCATTCGACTTCCTCACCTACAACACGGGACTTTTCCCCTCGGACTCGCTACACAAGTAACTGCATAGATAAGTTTGAGTGGCCCAAAGCAAGTTTACCCTCGCTCTGTTCGCCGAAACTCTAACATTGTATGTAGTTCTATATTTATCTCAGCCCTGAGCTCACACAATTGCCAACCTCAACCTCATTTCTCGTACTCTACACTTATAGCATAGAAAGCCCATGACAAGTTTCCCCTTGCCATGTCCGCCTGAAAAATATCTTAAAGTGTAGAGTTCCCCAGTCTTAATGATCTTCAGAATTTCATCATATGTATGTGACTCTTCTTCCCCTTGTTCACACTCCTCAATAACATCTCCCTTATAGTACATTAGATTTTGTTGTATATAGCCTTTTATAGCCTTGATATTTTCAAAGATTTCCTTAAATGTCAAACTCCCCGGTGTTGTAAAACTGCTTGTAAATAATATTTACTTGTGTACTATACAATATTTTATTTACATAAAACTATGTCACCATTACCTTAACTAATTTTAACTGTAAAATTATTTTCTCTATTCCTGGCTTCTCCAGCTTTAAATATACTTAAACCATGTTCAGCCTTCTTCAACGGGGGCCATATGTCATAATATATGCTCTTAAAGGAATAATAAAGTAAATCTGCAGTCGACCAGAGAGAGAGAGAGAGAGAGACGTAGTCGATAGAAGACAACTAACTTACGACCATTTTTGACCACATTCCAAAGGGGGGGGGGGGGGGGGGGGGAAAGGGACCCGCCCGTCAAAACCTGGACAGTAGTCGGCCGGGGGCTGGTGGCCACACAAGACGTGCATTTCCGCGGTGGCAGCCCGCTAGCGCTTCCTCTCTCCCTCGGTTTGCTGGGTTCCATCTTCCAAACTTGTTGTTCTTCTTTTTCACATTGTGTAGCGTTCTCACGCAAATCTGGCCTTAACTACCCGTTTCATGATTTTTCAAGATGCCTTAATAACCAATATTTTGGTCGTTGAGGTACAGCTTGCACCACGCTGATGAGGGCCAACAGCCCGAAACGCGTCCGTGGTTAGCTTTTCTTGATTAATCAACAATGGGTATTTGGACAATTCTGGAATAATTAAAAATCAACGAGAATAGTTGATATTTATTCCGATAGATGGCGCAAGCCATCAGCAACTTTCAGTTGCACGATAAGTAGATGCCTTTTTCTTAATATATATATATAAATGGAAATTTCCTCCCGGAAAAATTTCCATCTATATTTTAGCCATAGATTTGGCCCAGCCACTTTGCCAGCTAAGCACCTCTTTAGCAGATTGTCAAGATTCCATTAGATCCCGTGTGGATCTCATGGAATAAAGTCCGCCCTAGGCAGACTAGGGCCATTAGCCCGAAACCTTGGTCTCTAGGTGGACGCTTCTAAGTTTGCCGAAGCTGGTGTTGTGCCTTTGTCACCTACCCGAGGCCGCTAGTTTGCGGCGACGGTCAATAGATGGCGTCTGGTTTTGGACGTCTATTTTGACGGGAGAATCGACCCTTGTCTCTTTTTATATATAATTGCATTTATATTTACACACATTTATATATATGAGTAAACAATAGAGAGAGAGAGAGAAATAAAAGATAAGTGGGTCAGGTGTTGATATTAAAAATAAAGAAGGCATCTCTTGACCACGAGCACATGTGCTTTTTAGATGGCAGAGCGCCAAAGCGTCTTTACGCAAATTTGGCCTTAAATACCCATTTCTTGATTTCTCAAGAAGCCACTGGGACCAAAAAATCTACTCCACGCTGACGAGCGCCAACAGCGCGAAACGCGTTTGTGGATGGCTTTTCTTGATTTATCAAGAAATTGGGTTGGCCAAATATCACGGAGCGAGCTAAATAAACGTTTAGTTTATTCTTGCTCCACTAGATGGCGCTCTGCCATCTGAAAAGCACATGTGCTCGTGGTCAGGAGATGCCTTCTTTATATTTATATATATATTTTTTTCGACAATATGTGGCTTCTACGAACTAATGATGCACGTGAGAAGCGAAGAAGGTTTTGTACAAACTACGAGAGATTCGTAATATTGTTGAATATTTAGCTAACATAGCCGTGGATTTCAAGGGGGAAGAATGGATAGGATATATTACTCGGAGTTTTGTCGCGTAGAAATTGTTAAATTTCAACGAACACAGAGAATAAATTTAAGTGGAATAAGAAGTGGTCAGAATACAGTACTCGGCACTCTATCACATAAAGGTGTTTATATTGACAGAGAACACGGGCCAGAAATTCCTGTGGAGAAAGGATGAGACAGAGAACAAATACTCCGAGTCATAGAAATTGTTAAATGGCATTCAACAGAGCCCGAGAATTCCTTTTGAAGAAAAAACCTTACCAGGAAGGGTAGAAGGAAGAGCTGGGGGCCAGCCATCTGGAGCAATGTATTATCTACGCCGGCATGTGCTGCTGATAAGATCATGTGAATTAACACGTGCATCACTTTTTGAACGAGCTCATCTACTAGTCGTTTACAAAATGGTTTTCTATCACTAAAATTTTAAATCGGAATTTCGTATATATTACTTTTTTTTTCGTATAATTGAAAATGTGCTTTACGAGAGCCGTTGTGTACACATTTTCTATGACTACGTTTTATATGAGCAGCTGAATTTTTATTTAACAACAATATAGAATAATTCGCGCCATATTATCAACATTTAAAATAAAAACACGGTGTGGCCTCCGATTTTTCTTTGTATATACTCTAAGGGAAGAAACGGCGCATAAATAAAGAGTTATCTGAATGGGGTGGAATTCGATAGATGAACATATGATGTATAGAAAAAGTAGGGATTGAATTATCAGAGGATCGCGTATTTTATTCAAGAGTAGAGATACATATAGTAAATTTTACATTAATCAACGGCCCTTAATCAGGCTGCTATTCGGCTTAGCATTGATTGATAGTATTTGAAGATGTCCTTCTGCATCTTTCCAAATTCTATCCACTGTCGCGTTAAATCAGAACGATTTCAGAGGTCTTCGCTTTTATCCAAATGTATTCTCCAAAATTTGGGTGTTATTTACAAGTATTTGTACAATTTTGCATTCCTTAAGCCTAAATTTATTGAGGAGTTTATATACACATATATATAATATGTATAATATATTTATATTTTAAACTGTATAATAATGACACATTTCAATATAATTCATATATCCTCCAATTAGTTAGAGCCGAGATACTTTATAAGATCATACCCTTTTATTAAAATGTACACTGCTCCTATTTGCTACCACTCTTATATTTCGTATATATGCTATATCTTTATAAGTATAACATGTATCACCCTTATTGAGATTTAAACTCAAAATTAGCTGGAAACAGCTGCGAGGCAGAGTGGAAGAAAATAGACGACGCCCAGATGCCCCCCCCCCCAGGTCCTCTTATAGGCGACACCTCCCGGTGTCAGTTTTAGCTCTGAGTGTCAGGGCAATGTGTGCTACAGTGTGTGCACCGACGCACGTCGTATCTGACTTTCTCTCCATGCCTCGGTGTTAGGAATCCAGGTTTGTGTCATAGCCCCCAGCTCTGTCCCGTGGGTTCTCTCCGACTAGCTCGGTTCTAAAATCTAGCCCTGCTTCTGCTCCGCGTGTGGAAATAATATCAACACTCGCCTCTCGTACACGACTGCCAGTTTATTCATACATCAGTATACTCGGAATTACAACAGTAGACCGTTAAAGTCGACAGAATGACTGAGGACAACAACATGCTGAGGACAATGGAGGTGCTAGAGGACGACGAATACTTCGTGGATGCCTCTGCCTACATGCAACCCTGCCTCGACGACCTGGTAAGCTGCCTCACAGACGCTATACGAGGACTAGCCGCGCCTCGTGCTGGGGAGGTCCTCGTCACCCCTTTCCACGGCTTCTACGCCGCAAACATCTTCTTCCAACAATTCGAGCAGACATCCGAAACTCCGTCCGACGATATCACTCGATAAATAAGGCTCCGCGCACTGCTAAAATGTGAGCCCCTTTCCCTCTACAACGAGTTGAGTCTGGCCTCTCGGCCATATGATCAGTCAAAACGAGGTGACAATCACCAAATTCCTGACTTTTAGGCTCAATAACCAAACCACCTTAAGTGACTTCTACTGCCAAAATGACCAACGCCTCATGAGGGCCGTAGCGCCCCAGACATTAACCGACTGGTACGCTACCATGAATAGAGTAAGGGTACAAGCTCACTCACTATCCTGTCAGAGCAACCAACGTACCAACAACCTCAGTGTTGCACCACATGATGCCGCAAATCCTCCTAGGGGAAGAATCTATAACCCTTATTCCACCTACAGCACCCCTTGACACCCTTCCGGTGCCAGAAAACCACACTCATTATGCAGACCTTGCCGTGGTAATCACTGGAACAATGAGTGACCCATGGTGAACAGGCGGCTCTCCAGACCACAGGTCTTCCATGGCCAGAATAGCTTGCAGAACTTTCGGCAAAGTGGTGCCCACGACTTTCCCGTGCCGGAACAAAGTTCATCCCCCACCACACAAGGCAGCGGAACCCCTGCCTATCGTCCCTTAACTACATAATATTATATGCAATACACATATTTTAGACAACCTACGTTGTCCATTCCTCTTAGACACAGGAGCTTCCATTAATATAATTAATCGGAATATTTTCAATCATCAAAGTTCAAATTTACCCCCTTTTAAAATTATACCCAAGCAATATGCTAATCAATTATATATCTAATCATGTGCCCACAAAAGGGTATTCCTATTCAACCATTTATATAGGGAAAGTAACCAAATCAATCGAATTATATGTAATAAATAATTCATTACCCTTTGGCATTTTATCTTTGAATTCAAAAACATGATTAACTCACATATTCCTCATCATTGCAATGGGAAAATGTTCACCCCATACCATGTCCCACTACCATGTTCAAGATTTTTACCCATTATGACAAAATTGCGTCCAGACAAACTTTATTTCATGCCCCCCATTTATATTCCTTATCACCACCGTGTCGTTCCGAACATCAATGTCAAAAGTTGAATGATCATTGTAATTTAGGTTTTAGAAGTGATATCTCCTTAGCTTTTATCGATATTGTTAATAGGTATTCAAATATTCTTTCACTAACAAATATGATATTCCCATATTGAAAATTCCCCCCATTAATATTAGGATAGTTTCAGATAAGATAATCACACTCAAGCCCTATCGTTCATCTCTTTCAGACCAGCGTGAAATACAGGACCAAATATATAAAATGTTGGAGTATAATATTATAGAGCTTTCTTTCTCCCCTATTCCTCTCCCGGTACTTTAGTCACCTTCGGTGTAAGACTACCGTCGCCTTGACGAAATTATTTCCTGAGATATTCATCTTCTTCCGCTCATAGACAATATATTCGATAAATTTGCAAACGCCAAAATTTATTCCCGCGTAAATTTTTCATCAGCATACTGGTCCGTTCAAATAAGTCCTCCTGATAGAAATTTAATATATTTTGTTACGTTAGAGAGCGAATATAACCTCCCGAGCTGTCAGTCAGATATTACAGAGAAATAGGTTGAATTATATAGCGTATTACTTCGATGATTTTATTATATTCTCAAATTTCATAGATGAACACATAATTCATTTACAACAGTTTTTGATATGTGTAAAACGGAAAATTTCAGATTAAACTACAACAAATGTGACTTTTTTGGACTACCATAGAATATTTAGGTTATACAATATCGTCAGGTACTTACACCCCACTAGTTAAAAATTTAGAAGTAATTAACGCAATTAAAGTCCCTACTACGTTAAATCTCTCCAATCATTCCTATTTGAAGTAAACGAAAAAATTGCGCTACAAATTTTTAAAATAAAACTACAACCTTCCGCAATGAGTTTCTTTTATAAATAAAAGAATAAAAGAAACTCATTGCGGAAGGTTGTAGTTTTATTTTTAAAATCATTCCTATGCGTCATTAATGTGCATAATAAGTTTAATAAAGATCACGCCCGTATTGGAAAAGCCCCCTCAATAATATTCTTGAAAAAATATACTCCATGGCGCTGGGACGAAAATTGTAAAGGTTCTTTTGACACTCTAAAGAAGTGTCTGATCTCAAAACCGATACTGCACCTCTTCAAGTAAGGGTTGCCATGTCAGCTATTCAGTGATGCCTCACTCCAAGGAATAGCTGCCATTCTGAAACAACAGTACCCAGACGGCACCCTACGCCCTGCGCAATATTATATTAGGGCACTCAGACCACACGAAAAAAATTATAGCATCACGGAATTGGAGTGCCTTGCTGTAATTGATGGTGTGGAAATCTATTTCGCGGGCGTAAGGTTCACCATTTTCGCAGATCATCATGCACTCCAGTACCAGAAAACCATAAATTTCACAGGAAGACCTTTAGGTGTAGGGTAAAAATGTCCGCTTACGAAAAAGAAACATAACAAAAAACTGGATCATTCGGCTCAAAAATATCACGTAGCATCATTGATCGGAGTTAGGAGTAATTCTAAAGTTATTAACCTACCCAAACAAATCTAACCACAGATGAAATTAATTTACTGTCAAATGGTTTAAAACATAGAATAATAGAAAAACCTGACCCTACAAAAATTATAAGTGGGGTAGAAATAGCCATAACAAAACTAAATAATAAAGACAAGAGTGAAATCAAACATAAGATAACCAGTACTATAAAAACGCCAATTAACCTTCCTCCACATAATCCACATGAAAGACGAATTATTCAAAACCTCAAAAATAGAAAAGACCTGATAATCACACAGGCGGATAAAGGTGGAATCACAGTAATAATGGACCGAATAGATTTTTGTAAGAAAATAGATGAAATTTTAGAAGATCAAACCACATTTGAACCCATTAATGAAATAGAAAAGACAAATTTGTACGTATATTTTAAAAAAGAATTGAACAAGTTATCAAGAAGCAAGCACATTTCAAAAGATGAACATAATTTATTTCTCTTTAACATGGAAAATAATAGTTATATTTATGGCAAACCAAAATTACATAAGAAAAACTTTCCTCTTAGACCCATAGTAGCATTTCATCATTCACCCTTAGGTCCAACAGCCCATAATCAATAGTATATCTTTTCCATTGTCAATTTCTAAAATACCGAAATTTATAGATGAAATACTTAACCTTAAAATACACAATAACCACATACTAGTTTCGTTTGATGTAGAAGCACTATATCCCAGTATCCCTCATGAATTAATTATAGAAATCACTAGAATCTTTATAACTGATTTATAACGTTTTGTTCAAAAATAAACTTATTCAAATTTGATTCAAAAACATATAAACAGGTTAAAGGTTCCCCAATGGAAAGCCCGTTATCCTTCCCTATAGCTGAAATAGTTATGCGTGCTATAGACACGAGGATTACATCTCTATACCCTGAAGACATTATTATATACAGAAGATATATAGGCGATATTTTTTGCATATGTACAGACAGCCAACCTTCCCATATCCTTGCCTCCTTGAATAGTTATCATCCAAATATTAATTTCACAGTAGAAAAAGAGAATAATGATTTCCTTCCCCTTTTATATATTAAAATCTTGAGAATAGAAGATAAATTAATTACAGGTGTATATTAAAGGCCATCCTTCATCCCAAACCACATTAAATATTCTTCATTCTGTCCTCTCAGCCATAAGATCAATACTATAAAAACATTATCTAAAATAGTATTCACACATTGTTCTTTACCTCAATTAAAAAAAGAAGAAACTCAAAATATTATTAAAACCCTATTATCATCAGGTTACCCAAAATCCTTCATCGTACGACATTTTTATCAAACTGCAGAAAATACCAATTAAATAACCCAAAAGTCCGATTTTTATGAAGCATTATGCATTATTCCATATTCCCTTCAATCAGTATCCATATCTAGAACACTTAGAAAATATGGTATCAAAACAATGTACAATAATTCTCCAAATTTAGGTAATATGATTAGAAACTCATTAACAAATAATCAATCCAATATTCCACTTAATAAAAAGAAGCTATCTACTCGATATCTTGCAATAACTGTAGATCTAAATGTGTAGGCGAGACTGGGAGAAAGGTCCATAATAGAATAGCCGAACATAATAGGAATATTAACAATAGAGAGAGAGAGCGACCCAAGATCTTTAATAGTTCAATACATAAAAGAAACAGGCCATACATTTAACTTATCTCTAACGATAGTGTATTATGACAATATTCATATTAAATACCAAAGACTTTTAATAGAATCTATGGTAACCAAACAACAAAAAAGCATAAACAGATGTATTGAAATAACAGAAACATACGAAAAAATATGGTCCAATACTATCCCATAGATTGTAGGCACTCTCTCTTCTATTAATAACTCAACAACAACACAACAACAATGGCCTTTATTGGGCACACGTGCCATACAGGATTCTCCCGGTAGGACAAAAAAAAAAAATAACAAATTAGCATCATAGTTATATACAAATATTGGGTATTGACCTCGACCAATTATCGAGTTGGATCCGGTGTCTGTGCTAAATATTTTGATTGAGCTGATTTCCAGTATTTATAAAAAGCGAATGCAAAGGGTCTGGATTTTACGACTTTTGCCATTAAAACATAAGGCGAATTGCTATTATAGCCGGTCTCTTGACGAATAATTTCTCTCTCTTCTTCCATTGCCGTACAGTAGAACATGTAGTGTGTAAAGTCGAGACTAAATTCATCGTTGCATAAGGTGCATTTTATGGTCTTAGTTTTCAAAAGTGAAACATGATTAATTCTCTGTACTGCAAAAAGGCTTCTTACTTGTGCAATGATTCTCTTTAAGGTTAGGGGGATATTGTCATTCAGATAGCATTCCATTGTAGGTGATGAATTAAAGTATTTATAGTGAGAGTAGAGTACTGATTTTCTTATTCTTACATAATCCAGCTGCAAGGACTGATCGGTTGCCGTTCTAATAATTAGGGGGATGTATCTTTGTAGAATATTGAAGTCTGTACTTCCAACAAGCCATGAGAAGCCGGTGTTGTTAAGTAGCTCTGTTATACTTTTTACCAGTCCGATATTCTGTTTTGAAGAAATTGAAATGTCCCACAAATGTGCCAAACAAATTGAAGGTAGCCTGCTGCCGTCCATTTTCAGAATTCTAGTCCAGAATTTTAAAGTTAGTTTTTTCACTGTGATATCAAGAGAGTTTCTTCCTGTTTCGGCCCTCAAAATATAGCCCGGAGTATAGCTTGGAAGGCACAGAAAACGTCTGAGAAAGGTATCCTGGATTCTATCTAAGATTAAGGCTTGATCATGTGCCCAGATTGGAGCCGCATAGAGTAGGACTGTCAAGATCATAGAATCCAACAATCTCATACTTGCATGGAAGGATTTGAGCTTGGACTTCAGAATAATCTCCCCTACAGCACCCATCGCAGCCATGGTCCTGCCTCTATAATTTAAGGCAACTTGAGTGAAAGAAATCGAAGGGGTTAGCGGGTAGCCCAAGTACGTATATTTTGATGTAACACTTAAAGGACTTTGACCCCAGTACCATCTTTCTGAACGCGCCACCTTTCCTCCATTACGGAAAACCATTATTCTTGACTTGTTTTCGTTCAGAGTTAGTAAGTTCGTTTCTAGATAGGTTTTCAGTATTTTGATTTTCAATTGAAGGTTTATTTTAGAATCACCTATCAAAACAATATCGTCGGCATATAGGAGGAGGTGTATGTTTCCGAAATTGGGTAAGTATATACCTGACAACCCCGAGTCATCAAATATTTTAATCAAATCATTAATAAAGAGTAGGAATAGGCATGGGGATAGTGGGTCACCTTGGAGCACCCCCGAACGAATTTCAATGAATTCTGTGATAGAATTGTTCCAACGAACCGCAGCGGTCATGTCTTCATAATAACATTTAATTAAGTTTACAAATCGGTGATTCAGTCCTATTTGACTAGTTTTGTCCATAGCAATGCGTGAGGAACCGTGTCAAAAGCTTTTTTTAAGTCTACGAAGAAGGAATAACATTTACCTCTTTTCTTCCTTAGGGCAAGTTGGATTACAGATGTCAATATGAAAATGTGATCCTGACATGAGTGAGCAGATCTAAAGCCCGCTTGATTCTCTGGGATAATATCATTAGTTTCAATCCATTTGACTAGGCGGGACCTAAGTATTGCTATAAATAGTTTCGCGAAATTGCTCAGCAGTGAGATTCCGCGGTAGTTGGATGGATTATCAGAATCGCCATTTTTAAAAATCGGATGATTGATAGACTTCGAGAAAGAGGATGGGAATACAGCTGATCTTAGTATTCTGTTGTATAGATCCTTGAGTAACAGAATGTAACTGTGAGGAAGGAGCTTGATTGCTTCGTTCGGTACCTCGTCGATTCCAGCTGCTTTACAGTTCTTTAAACGCGAGATTTCTTCTGTTATCTCCCTCATTGTAATTTCCGCCAATAAGGCTGTATCCACTGAAAGCGTGTTTAGTATAGGAAGAATATATTCTGTTGATGTTTCGGATGAGAGTAGTTTGTCGTAAAATTGGTGCCATTCTTGAAGCGATATGTTTCCTTGAATGAAACTTCTTTTTTTATAAATGCTTATTGTTTTCCAAAAGTTTTAGAGTCATGAGTATTGCTTGATAAATTTACATGCAATGATTGGTAGTATTTTTTCTTTTTATCTCTAATTAATGCAGCATAGCATTTCTTTTTTGAAATATAGTTAACACGGTCTGTTTCTTTTTTTGATTTCATGTAGATTTTAAGATGGGATTTAGCATTCTTTTTTTGTTAGATAACATTCTCGATCAAACCAGGGCTTTGAATTTGGGTTCAATGTTTTGGATCTTCTCTGCATCCCCGCTTTGCCCATAGTATCAATGATTTTTATCAGTTAAAAGCCTCATTGTATTATCTATTGAGTGATTCCAATTCAGGTGTATTTCATTTAGTGCCTGCGAGAAAAACTGTGAGTTATCATGTGCCCATCTATAACTTGTTAAAGGTGTTGTATTTGTATGTCTCGAGTAATTCACCATCGGCTGTAATGAAGTAATTCTGCGATCAGAACCGGGCACTATAAGGGCAGACAAGGTGATAGGGAGATGGTCCGAATATGGAGAACATTCAACTTGGAAGTTCTCAATTAGATACAAAAGCAAGGGGGTCACCACAAAGTAATCCAAGACCGAAGAGCCACGGTCTGAGATGTAAGTAAAATTGCCATTTTGATCTGCCATCGATCTGCCATTTAATATTGTCAGTAAATTATTGTCGAGGAAATCAACAAAATGGGTTGCCTATTAATAACTCAATAGTTCACGAATTTATAAAAATTAAATTTGAAGTCTCGCGATATCATTCCACCAGCACGCATCATCCATCCACCACGCACGTATATTTCCAAAAAATATTGATTTTCAAACAGAAATAATGTAGTATATTTTTCTCCCATTATATAGTAGTTATTTAAACTATGTGTATAATAACGTGTATATAGAAAAGTATTTAATATTAAATTGTTGAAGTGATAATCCTGTTGAAGGACTGACAAGTCCGAAAGCTTGAAAATAAAAGTTGTACAAGAAACTTAACCATGGAAGCTTCATTTATTTTATAATACGAATACGATATAAAATATATTACGTGGCGGATCTACTGTCCCGCAACCCTATATGTGGTTTTCTCACGTTCACTCCAAATAATAGAAACACAGACCTTACAACCCCCATCATCACTTATTAAAACGAATATAAACGGCCTCCATACAATTAGGCGTAAAGACATTGTTAAAATCGTAGTTCCCTCTCCTTTACAACATATATTAATTAATAATTAATAAAGTACATTTGGAATATAACCATCCCGGTGTATCCCAAATAATTAGGCTCATCTCCACCCAGTATATATGGTTTGGGATTACCAAATCAATAATCAAGTATAATAGAACCTGTCCCACATGTCAAATTATAAAAAACCAAATGGACCCTGTATGGTAAACTAGAGCGTCCCCCTATAGCATTCCAATCATATGACACATGTTATCCATAAATACTATTTCAGGTTTTTCAAAGTACGGTAATAAGAATTCATATCTACATGTAATAGTAGGCCACTCAAGTCGTTACACCTTGACTTTCCTCAGTAAGTCAACTAGTATAATTACCTATATTAAATTCCTTAAAAAGGTATTACAGTGCGGCCGTCCAAAACGCCTTCTCTCGGACCGAGCACCTGCATATACTTCCCCAAAGTTCAGACGGTTTTTAATAAAACACGGGATACAGCCTCTTCTAAACACCGCGAATAATCATCAGGCTAACGGTCTATGTGTACATCTCAACGCGACACTCACCGGGAATCTGAGATTATTGCACCTAGGGAATCCAAGAACCTCCTGGACTAAGTTAATTAGGATAGTAACTCAAAAATATAGAGATACCCGATGACCGAATTTTTCCCCCATATTTTTAATGTTTAAAATAATCCTGTCAGTATTAAGAAATCATATAAACCTCTACGCTAATATAGTAGAAAGTAGAAGGTTAGCACTAAAACGAAGAAATGATAGTCACGCTAAAGAAAAAAAAATAAATATGGTAGCGATACTGTACATGTAAATAATTTAAAGTATTATAATGAAGAAGTCTTCTTTATTTTGCCACCTAAACTAGAGCCCATAGATAGAGTTAGAAAAATATAGCTCCTTTTAAACATCTAAGTCCTAACCTGTTTAATCCAAAAGAAAAAATATATCTCACTGATACTCAGAACCATTCAATCTTTTGTTCCAATTTATTTTTTATAAAAAAAGCTAATTTACAAAACCTCCAAAAACTGAACAATTCCCAATGATCCATCCTGCTGTAGTTAGCGCGGCCAGGAATAGCCGTCCCCCCTCCGGAAGTTGAAACGCGATCTTCTATTTACGTGCCGTCACACACTGGTCAACCTTAATAGACCTTTTCTTTCCCTTTTAGAAAAATCCTAGTGAGACATCGTAAAAATGTTTGCTCTTTTTGTGATATAAATATTTTGAAAACATTTTTTTCTACAATTTGTATTTTTTATTATGTCTAGGCTTATCACACACATATTATAACTTCTCTCTACCACCTTTTATATCATTTAAAAACTTTTAATATATTGACAGCGTTTATAATATTTTAATAGTTTAAGATATTTTTGTAAATATATTTTGTCTCCTAACTTCCTCTGTCCATACCTTCTCATGCATTGCCCCAAGTAATTCTAGTTCGCCAAACATTTTTTTTTCAACTTTATTTCATTGATTAATCCAACTGACGAATCCTTCATCGCTATATCATTCCCAATAGTGAGTTCAGGATATCCAGCTATATTATTTTTCCTATCACCCGGCTCATCATTCTCATCATTACCAATTATATATATTTTTTTATGTTTCAAGCTGGGTGAAGTCATCATTGGCAACAGAACAACCCTTACAGCTACCTTCCCTTTCCTCATTCCCCAATCTCATATATTCCCTTCAAGAGAACTTTCTTGTCAGGATTTTTAATTAATCCACTGGAAAACATCCTTCCTCGCTATATCATTCCCAAAAGTGACTTCAGTATATCCAGCTGAATTATTTTTGTTTCTCTCATTACCCGGCTCGTCATTCTTATCATTACCAAACATAATTTTTCTTTTTTCTTTTTTTTTTTCATCATAAAAGCTGGGTACAATCATTATTGGCAAGCAGTACATCTCTTGCGTTTACCTCAACCTTTCCACATTCCTTAACCTATTTACCTCTCCCTACTTGCCTGAATTAATGATGCAGACGGAATATCTTTACCGTTCTATTAATGGAAACAGTACCTCACTAACACAAGTTCGTACTGCATTGAAAAACTCATTAAGCAGTATATTTTCAGGAACATACTCAGACATCCCCTATACCCTCATCAACCTTCTGCGTCAAATTAGAACCTTAAGCTCAACTTAATTGCTTTATGCTTTTCTTTTAGTTAGTTTTTTATTCAATAGGTTCTCAATTTTTTTTTTCTATATAAATTATTTTACGGCATTTCTAATTTATATTGAATGTTTTCTCGATTTCACCATTTATTCTTATGTATTTCTCTTTTATCATATTCTATATCTCTTATTGTGACGTCATCATTATATTATTGTCCCATTTTATTCTCCTATATTAATAAAAATTGTAACTAATTTGGACCCAAATTATATATTTTTTATTTTTATCTTATAATAGGCTTTTTAGGTCATCATTCATTTCATTTCGTTTCCCCCAAACAACCCTTCATCACCGGGGGCACATTCTATAGTATATTTTGAACTGTATAATAATAGCACTTTTAGTATGATACACATATCTTCCAATTAGGATAAAACAATTGAAAGGTCAGGTGTTGATATTAATTATTTTTCTTGATTTCTAACATGAAAAGCGTCTTTACGCTAATTTGGCCATAAATACCCATTTCTTGTTATCTCAGTAAGTCACTGGGACCAAATCTTTGGTCGTAGAGGTACAGTCTGCACCACGCTGACGAGGGTCAACAGCCATAAACGCGTACGTGGTTGACTTTCTTGATTTATTAAGAGATTGGGTTGGCCAAATATATTTAGAACTAGCTAAATCAACGTTTATTTTATTTTTTGTTCCACTAGATGGCGCTCTGCTATCTAAAATGCTCATGTGAGCAGTCAGGAAATGCCAATTTTATTTTTAATATATATACAGAGTGTTAGGTTTTTTTAAATTATCATTTTTATAGTAATCTACATGTTAGGTTTTTTTTATTATCATTATTATAGTAATCTATATGTTAGGTTTTATTTTTTATTATTATTATTGTATTTTATTAATTAATTATAATTCATATTCATGTGCGCACGAGAGCTGCGCATTTTACATCATTTGCATAACTCGGTTAGGCGCGTCTATCCTGAAATTTGCATAATTTTCTGGCCACTATTTCTTGGTGTTCCATTTTCAATGTCACGCATTGTATATTGAAATCTTCAACAATTCAAAAATTCATATCTAATGAACGAATCAACTGGCATTTTATACCTCCTTTCGCCCCAAATTTCGGAGGTATCTGGGAGGCTGGAATAAAATCTTTCAAATTTCATCTTCTCAGATGCTTAAAGTCTCAGATACTCACATTTGAAGAGCTGAGTACTCTGACAACTCAAATAGAAGCTTGTTTAAATTCACGACCTATTTGTCCTCTAAGTTCAGATTCAGACGATTTTAATCCTCTTACACCAGGACACTTCTTAATCGGGAGACCCTTAACTACCCTTCCAGAATCTAATGATAATGATGTTCCGATAAACTACCTCGACCGCTGGAGCCTAAATAAAAAAAATAAAAATGTATTTTGGAAACGTTGGAATCGAGAATACCTCAACAATTTTCAACAACGCCTAAAATGGCAAAAATCCTCACCCAACTTTAAGGAAGGTGACCTCATCTTGCTCAAAGATACCATATCACCACCAGCAATGTATTGGAGCCTTGGTCGCATCACCAAAGTCTTTCCGGGAGCAGACGGAAAAGTTCGAGTCGTAGAGGTGAAGACCAAGCACCAAGAACACCTTACTAGAACGGTCTCTAAAATAGTACCATTACCTTTTGCTGAGGACTAAGTTAGTCCACCGGGGTGGAGTATGTTAGGTTTTTTTTTATTATCATTATTATAGTATGTTAGGTTTTTTTTATTATCATTATTATAGTAATCTATATGTTAGGTTTTATTTATTATTATTATTATTGTATTTTATTAATTAATTATAATTCATATTCATAGAATTTTATTGTTAATTATCATCATTCTTTTTGTTGTTTTTTTCTTCTTCTGTTTTCTTTTGTGTTAAATACAACTAAATCGCATTAAATCGTAGTGTAATACTCTTTTGTTGTGTGAAATAAATCGAATTGAATCGAATTGAGTCAGCTTGTTCTTTCTAGAAGAAACATCAAAGAAAACGTGCTAACACAGAGTGATCGAAAAGTCTTGCACAATTTTAAAAAAATAATAACTCCGCGAATATTTGTGCTAGAGCAATAGGGTAAACAACATTGTGTTCAGGATGCGCTGGGATTTTTAGGGCATATAATGAAAATTTCTAAATTGATTTTAGTTGCAAATTTATCCTCTAGATGGTGCTCTACCGGAATCAGAGATTCAGCGTTCAAATTGTTTGATAAATTGAAAAATATAACTTATAGACATCTATTTTTCCTTTTTGAATATCAGGAAAGAACCCTGATAATATCAAATGATTAATATTTATATTTCGGATGCAGGTTTGTGAAATAGATTGAATTTGAAAAACACTGCTCGAATCAATACACTTTTTTTTTTTTGAAATGTTAATATAGTACCAAAAATTATAATTGCACTACTAATAGGATTTCTTGCAATAAAAATGTATAGTTTCTTGACAAATTGGCGACACTTGACTATTCATATTATGAATCACTAGCGCGCCATCTGTTATGAAAATTCGAAACTATTTAAGGCGAGTAAGATTCTTTTTGAAATTAAACAATTTATACTGCCCTCACTGCAATGGAAAAATTAATGGGAGGGCCTGGCTCATCATTGTTTAATTCCAAAAAGAATCTTACGCGTCTAAAATAGTTTCGAATTTTCATCACTTGATTATTTAACTGGAAATTTGTCATGATCCAACAAATGAAATAAAGAGGGGTGTGACAAAATATATTTATCGTACTCTATTCCAAATATCCTAAGGGCTTGTCAAATGTTATTGTTGCTTATTATACTGTACAACATTTTAAAAATGTGTCCCCTCAAATAAAAATCATTTTTAAATCGACCTTTCGCGCTGAATAACGTGGTAGTAAAATCATTTTGTAATAATATTTTGCTCAAAATTTCTAAAGTTAGGGGTGTATAATTCTTAAACTGTTAATTCTAATGAGCGAAAAGAGATAAACTAAACACAAGGCGTAAAATTGTGTGTACAAGTGTTAATCGATAAGCTATAGCATTTTGGTCTGCATGACATAATAAAAGATGTGAGCAAATGAAAAACAAAACTGTTAACACAAAAAAAAAAAAAAAGAGTCAAGATGTGAGGGCAGCATTTATTATCCACATACCCCAACACAAAGAGCTGTAAAATATTGGAAGATAATATAATACAAGGCAGCTTATATAACACATGAGGTAACTGCTTTCTCTCTTCTACTAGGTCACAATCCTTGCTCAATGTGGCGCACTTCATTCTCAAACACCGCCTGCAGACTATAGATGACAAATTGGAAAGCATTAAATAGCATATCTGTTGAAATTGATGAAACGTGCCTTCTCATTGAAGCCTTCAACATGGCTAATGTGATAAGCTGGCATCGATAAACACGTGACTTAATGTACCCCCATACCCAAAAATAGCAAGGCATCAAGTCTGTTGATCTTGGAGGCCACTCGGGTATAAAGTGGCGACTTATCATACGATCTTCACCGAACGTAACTTCAGCAATTGTTTGGCACTGCGGAAGATATGAGAAATTCCTACATCTTGTATGAATGTAATTTCGCTTAGTGCTTGTCTGTCCTGCAATATGGTAACAACCTTTTCTCACAAAAGTTGAACATAACGTTCACCAGTTGCAGAAGCAGTTTAAAATTTCTTCCATTGATTTCTTCAGAGAAAAATGGACCAATAATAAAAGAAGAAGTGAACCCACACCAAACTGTAACTCTGGGCTGATGAAGTGGCATTTCTGTAAAGATCCTAGGGTTGTCTGTTGTCTAAATGCAGCTGTTTTGAGTGATAACTTCTCAGTTTAGAGAAAAGTGAGCTTCGTCTGTCTACAGAATATTCGACAGCTAGTTTTAATCAATATCAATTTGCCGGAAAACCCAATGCAGCTCATTCTTGACGCATCTCAAAATCGCCGACTTTCAGCTCTTGAAATTTTTTAATTTTGTAGGGTATATTTTAAGAAAAATTCTTAGTGTTCTCTAAATTGTTCCATACCTAATCTCCGTTTGTCGAGAAACTTGTTGAGCACTTACTTCTTCATATGTTGATAACGCTTCAATAGCTTCAACATTCTGGGAAACCACTGACTCGCATGACGATGGTCTTCCACTCCGAGGTTTTTCTTCCAGAGGTACAGTCTTCTCAAAATCTTTAATCATTTGCCCTTGGAGAGTAGCAAATCATGGGTCCTTTATGGCTTCGAATACCCTTAAAGGTACGAAACGCTCGTGAAGCTCCAGTGGCAGATTCTGAATTGCAATAAAAAAAATTGACCAAAAGTGCTTTATCCTGTAGTAACGGCATTCCAGAGTAAAATAAATTATCAGAGATAGATAAATATTTTTCAAAAGATTTAAAATAAATTAAATTGATACTGAGAGAGAGTTGAATTAAAAATTTAGAAATTTATTATCTTCGAAATATAAATCGCTGAGAGGATTCCAGCAAACCGCATCAAAAATATCAATTTTTTTTTGCTACATGTTTCAATTTGCACTTATCTATTTTACATATCTCGAATTCCATTTAAAAATCGTAATCAATTTCTTCTACTTTTGGCGAAATGTTTTTTTTTTTTTTTAATTTATCATTTGATATTATTAGGGTTCTTTCCTGGTATTCAAAAAGGAAAAATCGTGTCGATCAGTTATATTTTTCAATTTATCAAACGATTTGGCCGCTGAACCTCAAAACCTGCTCGCATGTTCTGGGACGCAAAATTATAAACAATGCTCATGGCTTGCTGTATTCGAAGTGCAAAAGAGAACACTCTCTTTTGAAGAAAGTCACCTTCAATAACGACAACCTTTCCGACAAAATCAAGGTCACAAGGCATGGTGTCCCTTAGGAGGCGATCCACAATTTCAAGCTCTCTGTAGAGAGGGGTCATAGAATAGTGTAATATAAAAAAACGCATTTGCGGAGAATAAAATTAAGTGTGAACACGAGGCAAAAACAACGAAATATTTGTATATTAAATAATTTAGAATGTTTCCGGAGATGAGTTTTTTTACTATTATTTAATTAATATCCAGGATGTTAAAATCAATTAATGTGATACATAGATGGCTATGTATGATTCAGTATCTTTGGAAGGTTTTGCTTATACCTTTACAACTAAAACCTCTGTTAGAGTATTATCTATATAGATATGCACGCGTGAAGATATTTGACGCGTATTTTGTGTATAAATTCTGTTCTTGTTCTCTATAAACGTCTAGAAACGTCCAGAAAATTCTAGAATTCTCTTTGAGTCGCCGAACGCCGGTAATCTGCACGTGTGTTGCCCCCGCGCATGCGCGTACAAACAAGAATACGCCCGTCTATGGTAAACACTGCTGCTTCTTCGCCAACGCTTGGTTTTGGATGGCCTATAAAAAAAACTATATAACTCTTTAATTATAATAATTGAATTTAAAATATTTAAACTATTTAAATAATATTTGTTTTCATATTAATTGTACGATTTTAAATATATATTTCTTTGAATAAGTACCAAATTGTTCATAGTCTGCTTCTACATTAGACCTCGCTATCCAGTGTAACGATTCAATTCTTTTGACCGCTGCAACAAAAAAAAACAAAAAAACAATAAGAATTCATTGATACATCTGTTTCTTTTTTATTTATTGAGAATTTGTTTGTCGTTTTTGAAAAAAAAAAACTAATTTCAAGTACATTAAATGGAAGTTGGTGGTGATCGTTTGATTTGCAATTTACAAGTATTATTTCCGCATCATTGTAAAGCTAGGAACAGTTAGTTCGGGTTAAGCCTTTAAGACCTTATATTATCCTTTCTTTTTTTCCTATATCAAACGAAACAGTACAGTATTGGAATCAGATTACTCTCTGAAATATAACAGATATATTAGAATATATATTGACTTTTTGCAGTTTTGCTTGGTGAAAAAAATGTAAATATTGAAAATATTTTGCTAACAATTGTGATAAAGGTATTCAACAATTATATTAAAAACACTAAAATATCTATCTTTAGAAATTAATATAATTCAATATATTATACGCACATATTTTTAAACAAAGAGATTTGATAAGAATAAATAATAAAGTAAAATTTGAAAGAAAAAATCTACGATTAATAATTGATTTATTTAAAAATAAATATAACTACTAATATAACGAAATAATATATAATAATATAATATATAAGCAAAAAATCAGGTAAATTTGGTATATAAATCGCTATGTATAGTTCAGTATCTTTTGAGGAGATTGCTTAAAAATTTTCAATTAAAACGGTTAGTGTATTATATTGTTACGCCAGGTCGTAGCGTCGCAGGGTAATCGACCTTTATTTCCTCTTTAATGATATTGTATGTGTTAGTACGTTTCCTTTGAAATTTCTTCTAGAAAGAACGAGCTGACTCAATTCGATTTATTTCAAAAAACAAAAGAGAATTAGACTACGATTCAATGCGATTTAGTTGTATTTATAACACAAAAGAAAACAGAAGAAAAAAAAAGAAAGGTGATAAGTAACAATAAAATTTTATTAATATGAATTATAATTAATTAATAAAATACAATAATAATGCAAAAGGTAATGGTACTATTTTAGAGACAGTTCTAGTAAGGCGTTCTTGGTGCTTGGTCTTCACCTCTACGACTCGAACTTTTCCGTCCGCTCCCGGAAAGACTTTGGTGATGCGACCAAGGCTCCAATACATTGCTGGTGGTGATATGGTATCCTTGAGCAAGATGAGGTCACCTTCCTTAAAGTTGGGTGAGGATTTTCGCCATTTTAGGCGTTGTTGAAAATTGTTGAGGTATTCTCGATTCCAACGTTTCCAAAATACATTTTTAATTTTTTGATTTAGACTCCAGCGGTTGAGGTAGTTTATCGGAACATCATCATCATTATATTCTGGAAGGGCAGTTAAGGGTCTCCCGATTAAGAAGTGTCCTGGTGTAAAAGGATTAAAATCGTCTGAATCTGATATTAGAGGACAAATAGGTCGCGAATTTAAACAAGCTTCTATTTGAGTTGTCAGAGTACTTAGCTCTTCAAATGTGAGTATCTGACACTTTAAGCATCTGACAAGATGAAATTTGAAGGATTTTATTCCAGATACCTCCGGAATTTGGGGCGGAAGGAGGTATAAAATGCTAGTAGTTCATTCGATAAATATTTTTGAATTGTTGAAGCTTTCAATTGTAGGCTTCCGTAGGCGTCTCTTACTGGGAGAAAGAAAGAAGGGATTCTATTTAATTATAAACTAATGCATACACACACATTTATTTAAGGAGCGACCCGCTCCAACACAATAGTTACAAAAAAAAAACAAGCGAGTGGGGAGGGGACAACAAAAGCAAAGTCCGCAGCGTAGTGGTGGCGTGACGTCAGCGTCGGTGTATCCCTTTTTTCTGGGGAGCTCAGCTTCCATATTCTGTTTATTATATTCCGTTTGTCTGCGGCTCTCTGGTCGGGATGGCGTCTACATTCGGCCATTCCTGGATTTCAATCGTCCTCGATTGAACCTTGCGTTGCAGGAACGTCGCGGGTTGCGTCGGAGGGTGGCTTCTTCTTCTGACTCCTCGTCCGGACTTTCTTCTGTAGCTGAATCATCTTCTTCACTGTGCCAAGACTTCAGTTGACTGATATGAGCCGTTGTCGTGTAGAACCGTCTACCGGTTCCTTCGCTTAACTGAGTCACTCTGTACCTGTCGCTTGGCAGAACCTCGGTGATTATCAAAGGTCCTCGATACTTGGGTTGCGCCTTGGTTGGTTCACCAGTCATTTTGGGTACATGTCTCATCACTACAATTTCTCCTACTTCGAATTGGAGTGTACGGCACTTCTTCTTATCGTAGTACGTCTTCATGATTTCTTGTTTATCCTCAATTTGGGTTCTCACACTCTCTTGAATTCTCTCCGGCTCGGTCCACGGATTCATATCTTCGTCGGATAATCTTCTAACTATCTCCCGTCGTGGAATCGAGGGGAATAGCCGTGGAGTGTTTCGAACAGTGTTTTATTCGTCGTCTTGTTCACCGGATTATTCAGGTCTCGCTCTACCTCCTTGATCTTCAGGTCCCAATCCTTCCGTCACGGATCCTCGATACCGGTTGCTATAGTGGACATTACTGTTCGGTTCACTCTTTCGACCATCCCGTTCCCTTGCGGACGTTTCGTAGAGTTCAGTTTATGATGTATTCCATTTCCTCGTCAGAATTCTTCAAATTGCCTTGAGGTAAAACATGACCCTCTGTCGCTGATGATCTTGTCGGGTAGTTCGAAATCATTTACAAAACTTTTCATTACCTTCAGGACGTTCTGCGTCGATGTATTCCTTACAGGGCTTAATCGGATAAATCTTGTCAGATTATCGACAATCATTAAAGTTCCTGGTTACCTCTTGTACTTCTCACGAAAGGGCCTACGTGGTCCATATGTACGATGGAAAACGGTCTCTTGCCTGGCTTAATTGGGTGTAAGAAGCCTTGTTGTTTTCCACCGGGAACTTTGTTAAATAAAAACTCGACACACCTAGCAACATGGCGTCGAATGTACCTCTTCATTGAAGGAAACCAGTACAATTCCTTAATTTTGTTGACAGTCCTATCAACCGCAAAATATCCCATTAGATCATGGAATTTAACAACTAAACTTTTCCTCATACTTTTGGGTATAACATACAGGGCTCGTTCTTCTTCTCCATTTTTCACCATGCGGAAAAGTCTGCCTCATTTGTAGCTGTAGTCGTTAATTCTATTTTGTTCTCCTACTGTTCTATCACACGGGTCCTTTCGAAAGATATGGATCAGGTCTCTCAATTCAGGGTCGGAAGGCTGAATCATAATGATTTGTTCTTTCAGTGTGATTGTGAAGCATAATTCGAGGTTTTTCTCCACGATTTCCTCCATCGTGTCTCTAGGGTCGTCGACCGGAGCTCTGCTCATTCCGTCTACGTGGGCCATCTTCTCTCCTGGTTTATGCCGAATGTCGAAATCGTATTCCTGAATCAGATTGTACCATCGCGCTATCTGAGGATTTTTAGTCTTCTTCGCGTTCATGTAGACCAGCGCTTGGCAATCTGTAACCACTGTAAACTTGATTCCGACGAGGAACTGACGTAGTCGATCCAAGGTCCATACTTTCGCCATCAGCTCCAATTTGCTTGAATGGTACATCTTCTCAGCCTCTGTTTTTTTCTTGCTCACACAGTAGACCAAGCGCCATTTGCAGTCTTTGTCCTCCTGTAGCAACATTCCTGCTAGTCCCTCAGCACTCGCATCGCAATGTACTTCTGTCTTAAGTTCAGGGTGTAATGAGCTAGTACTGGATATTCGACCAGATCATTTCGAAGTCCTCCAAATGACCTTCGTTTTTCTTCCTTCCATTCAAATTGTGTACCTTTCTTTGTAAGTCAGCTTAAAGGTTCTGCTTTCCTCGCGAAGTCCTTTACAAATCGTCTGAAGAAGTTTGTCAGTCCCAGAAAGCGTCGTATGTCGTGGACATTCTTGGGTTCTGAAAATTCTTCTATCGCCTTGAACTTTCTTGGGCCTGGCTTAAGTCCGCCTGTACTGATGACATACCCCAAGAACTCAACTTGCCTCCTTCCGAACTCACATTTAGAGGGTTTCAGTGTCAACTTCGCTGATCTTTTTCTTCCAAGTACTTCCCTCAACCTTTCGATCATCTCCCGCTAATACTTTGCCGGCATAGTCACGTCGTCGAGATAGCAGAATGCCTTCTTGTTCAGCAGCGGACCTAGAACAGTGTGCATCAGTCTTTGGAATTCTGCTGGTGCGTTGACGAGTCCAAAAATCATCCTTTCGAATTGACCTGTATCATCTGGGGTGATGAATGCTGTATTTAGTTTTGCCTTATCAGTCAGTGGTATCTGCAGATATCCATGCGCTAGATCCAGAGTGGTGAAGAATTTCGCATTCCGTAGGCCTTCCAGAAGGTCGTCTATCCTCGGTATAGGGAACTTGTCCTTAACTGTTTGAATGTTGAGTCTCCTATAATCCACAACCAAACGATGATCTCCAGTTTTCTTTCTCACAAGTAGGACAAGACTAGCGTAGGGTGATCTAGTTTCCGTGACTATTCCATTGTCCTTCCACTCTCTGACAATCTCCCTGATTGCTTCGCGTTCACTTACAGTCGTCTTGTACGGTCTCAGACAGACTGGCTTGCTTCCATCAACCTTCTTAATGTCCATCTTGGTGACATCGGTGCACCCTAATTAACCCATGCCAAGAGCGAAACAGTCTCTATATTCATTCACTACGTCGAGAATTTCTTGTCTCTCTTCCGGAGTCAGAGAATGATTGATGTTGACGTCCTCAGGTAGTATGGGGCGCTTTCGTTTCATTTGGTCCTGTCCTTCCCTCTTCTCTTCACTTTTAGTCTGAAACGAATCCTCTGAAACGTCCAGGTTAACAACAATGTCATCAGGGCTCAGCAGTTCAACTCGACCTACGCATTGGTTTTTCATTACTCTCAAATTGCCCTTGCCAACTGAGATGATGGGTACGGTCGTCTTTCCATCGACCACTTCCAATAGAGAATTGACACAGTCGTCTACCCTTGTGAACAATACGTATCCGTCCCTTACCTCGTCTGTGATTGCACTTGCAAAGGTAATGCAGTCACTACCCAAATGAACAGTCTCGGTTGCTCTCAGTTCAACGCGACGCGACTTGATTTCTTCTTGCAGATTAGCAAACGTAAATTAGGTTGAATAGCCAATATGCAGTTCCTTACCGATTCTGGCGAAGGATACGTAGGGTAGATCTGTCCATGTTCTTCCAATTAGTAGCTCAAAAGGTTGGGCATTAATCTCCAGGTCAACTGTCGTCTTCCCAACGGTCCTGGCAGCTGGTGCGGTCTGGTTACCGATGCCGTACAGACTAGTCGAGTCTGGTTCGATGTCGACGTTGATCCTCCTTGCGACCGTTTCTCTTAATAGGCAACTGCTGCTCCCGGTGTCTATCATTGCTTTCACGGGCTCCTTGTTGTCGATCTTGGCGTCCTTCAAATATACATCTGGCGGGACAGACTTCAGTCCTTCGACTTCCAGGTTGGCTACTTTTAGTCCTTCTTTGGGTCTTGTGCAATTTCTTTCCTTGTGCCCCGTTTGACCGCATTCTCGGCATGTCAACGTAGCCTTTAGTACTGGACAGTCTCTGTCAATGTGTTCAAACTGATTACATTTGAAGAACTTCGGTTCTCCCTTGTCGTTTCTGATTGCACCGTTGACCATTCTCCTCGAGGTGTTAGGATTCTTTTCACTGATTTCTTTCCTTGCAGCCTCTCTACTCGAAACATTCGTTCCTTGTTCAGTCTCTTTAACTTCGCTTCGGTTGGGAAATCTCGCAGATTTCTGCTGAAACGATGGTGGTATGGTGTATTTCGAATTCCAATGCGGAGCTCCCATCTCGGTGCGAACATTTTCGTACTCGTCCAGTTTATCCGCCAACACATTTTTCATTGGCTGGTTAGTGACGGACAAATCCTTTAGAGCGTAGAAATTTTCCACGTTCATTCCTTCGATCGATTCGTTGAAAAATCCTCGCAATTCGAAAGCGAAGTCTCTCCAGGAACCCTTTTGAGATTTATCGTGCTTCTCGAATTTTTGTCTGAACTGTTCGGGGCTCAACTTGTGCCGTTTTAGGAACAACCTTTTCACGAATCTATAATTGCCGCTTTGCCCTTCTGTCTCCCGAGCGATTAATTGCGTCATTTCGTAAGGTAGTAATCCTAGAAGACTGAATGCCCATTGGTCTTCATTCAACCCTAGTCGCTTTGCCTGTCGTTCGAAAAGAATTAGATAGAAACTCAAATCACTGTCCTTCGATTCGTACTTGGGCATCAGTTTACATATCTCGCAATGTGCGTTATTACTGGTACCGCGAGACGGATCGTTGTTTCCATGCATTGTCTGGATGCGCAGCTTCTCAAGCTCGAATTCCATTACCATTTGTTCTTTTCGTTTCCGTTCTATTCGTTCTGCTTGCTCCCGCTCTGTTCGTGCTGTTTGTTCCATTCGCTCCCGTTCTGCTCGTTGTTTGTTCCATTCGCTCCCGTTCTGCTCGTTCTGTTTGTTCCCGTTCCTCGATCAGAGTCTCCAACAGTTGCTTTGCGAATTCTTCTTCGTAAGATTGACTACTCAGGATAAGGCGTTTTAAGTCGACGATCCTGCTCTCTGGCGGTACTACCTCGCCGAGTTCATACGCCAACTTGCTCAAATTGCATTTCTTTACTCTGGCTAAATAAGCAATATTTTTCAAAAAAGATAGAGTATAAACAAAACTAAAATAATTAAATAAAACTAACTAAACCTGATACGTACTGTTTTAAAATTTCTCTAAACAAAATCAACTTTTCTTTAGTAATTTTGGGACAACACTTATACCGCGATACTCTGTGATAATACTTTTATCGAGATGACTTCTAATAATACTTCTATTTGTTTCTTCAAGTTAGGTTATCAGCGTATTTACCGCTACTTTTTTTTTCAATTCACTTTAAAATACTTTCAAAAATAAATAGTAATACTTTAAAATACTTTCAAATAAATGGTAATAAGGTTTCGTACATACCATTCGTGCTGCAGCTTCTTCTTAGGTTAAGCCAACATGGCGTCGCGCATCCTTTGTTGCTGCTTAATCACTCCAGCTATTCTTCTTTCTTTAGGGTTATCACACTTCTGAAATTCTGTTGGCTTCCGTAGGCGTCTCTTACTGGGAAAAGGAAAGAAGGGATTCCATTTAATTATAAACTAATACATGCATTAATTTAAGGAGCGACCCGCTCCAACACAATAGTTACAAAGGTAACAAGCGAGTCGGTGGGAACAACAAAAACACAAAGTCCGCAGCGTAGTGGTGGCGTGACGTCAGCGTCGATGTATCCCTTTTTTTTCTGGGGAGCTCGGCTTCCATATTCTGTTTATTATATTCTGTTTGTCTGCGGTTCTCTGGTCGGGATGGCGCCTACATTTCTTTAACAATTTTTACAAAAGATTCTATGAAGCCGTTACTCTGCGGGTATCTTGGACTGGTAGTGAAATGAGTAAATCCGTAATCTTGGGCAAGTTCTTTAAATAGTGATCCGAACTGGGGGCCATTGTCACTCCGCACCTCCAAAGGAATTCCGTGCCTTGCAAAGATGGACTTACAGTGGACTATTACAGAAGCTGATGTCATGTCCTCTAATCTTGCAATTTCCGGGTATCTTGAATAATAGTCAGCTATTAACAAAGAGTTTTGGCCCTTTATTGTAAAGAGGTAAACCCCAACTTTCTCTAAAGAACAACTTGGAAGCTCTGAGGGTAATAGTGGCTGATGTAGATTTGTTCTTTCTTCAATACACATAGGACATGTTCGGACCATCTCCTCAATTTCGCTTGTGATCCGGGGCCACCAGACGGATCCTTTGGCCCTTTCGCGACATTTCACTATCCCAAGGTGTCCTTCATGTATTCTCTGGAATAACCCTTTCCTGATATTCTCTGGGAAAACGTATCTTGACCCTTTCAGGAGAATACCATTCTCAACGGTGAAATCATCCTTTGCTGACCAATATCGACTTTCGGACATGGAGACATTTGTTCTCTCTGGCCATCATTCCTGAGTGTATTTTATAATATTCTGTATAACCTGGTCTTTTTCTTGACTTTCTTTGATTTCTTTTAGTCGGGCATCAGATATGGGCATACATGAGACAACTTGTTGAACATAGGCACATAACTCCTCCTCCAATTCCTGAGTCCCAACTTTCATCCTAGGTGATCTAGATAGCGCATCCGCCACAATCAAGTTCTTTCCTGGCGTATGTACGATCTTATACGAATATCTCATAATCCGTAGTCTTAATCTCTGAATCCTAGGTGTGAGATCATCGATGTTTTTGGAAGTAAAGATCGGTACTAGTGGTTTGTGGTCGGTTTCAAGAGTGATCACCAGGCCTTGGATGTAATTGCTTGAATTTCACACAAGCCCAGGTGATAGCCAGCGCCTCTTTTTCGATTTGAGCATAACGCTTTTCTGTTTCAGAGAGCGTTCTAGAAGCATATGCGATGACTTGTCTAAGTCAATCTTTGGTTTTATATTACTGCGCCTAGCCCGAAGATGGAGCATCGGCTGATACTGTGATAAGCAAAGAATGATCATACAGGGCTAGCCCTTGCGCAGAATTAAGACTTTTCTTTATTTGGTCAAATGCCCGATCTTGATCATCTTCCCAAATCCATTCTTCTTTCTTTGGCAGTAAACTTGTTCAATGGATGCGATATCTCCACTAAGCTAGGGACAAATATAGCTGAAAAATTTACCATTCCTAAAATTTGTTTTAGTTCCATGACAGATCTCGGTTTGGGAAACTCCAGTATAGCTCGTTTTCTTTTGGGGTCTACTTGAATCCCGTTAGGATCAATTTGATGACCTAAAAACTTAATAGTTTTAACTGCAAATTTGCATTTATCCTTGTTCAAGGTAAGTCCCGATTCAAAGTCTGTTAATACTGTTTCGAGTCTTTTATCATGTTCTTCTTGGCATGAACCATAAACCAAGATATCATCCTTATGGCATAGAGTTCCTTCCAGTTTATCCAATATTTGACCCATTCATTTCTGAAAAGTTTCCCGAGCGGAAGAGATACCGAAAGGTAACCTCTTAAACCGAAAACTCCCAAATAGAGTGATAAATGTGGTAAGTGCTGACGACTCTGAAGACAGTGGTATTTGCCAGAATCCACTATTGGCTTCCAACTTTGTGAATAATTAAGTTCCTTTCACCTGGGCTAGCGTATGTTCTACCACCGGGATCGGGTGTATTTCCCTTAGAATGTTTTGATTGAGTATCGAGAGTTCGACACATATTCTTAATTTTCCCGAAGATTTTGCAACGAGAACCATGGGCGAACCCCATTCAGAAGAACCCTCAACTTTTTTAATTACGCCATTTGATGTCATTCTCTCCAGTTCCATTTGAAGTTCTTTCATTAGAGGTATAGGTACTCTTCTTTGGTATATATCGAATAAGGTCTTGTCCCTTCTTTCAACTTTATTCCGTACGGAATATCTATTTTTCCCAGTCCAATAAATAACTTAGGAAATTTGAGCATTGGTTCTAGCTTGGTAGGAGCATGATCTTCGACAAAATTTATCCTCCTAACGAGACCTAGGATCTCGCTAGCCCTACAGCTTAGTAAAGGTCGGGCAACCCCTTTAACGATATAGATGCTCTCTTCGCACTTTTACCTTTTTGATTCCAAAAAAGCCTGGAACATTCCCTTTACCTTTATCTTCATGGAAACGGCAAAAAGATTCCTTTCGGCCTTCTCCGTCTTAAGGTATCCAAAATGTTGTAAGTAAATCTTTTCTGGCATATCCGAAATCTCTGCTCCTGTATCGATTTTAAATTTTATCGGCTGGTCATTCACCTTAATCACTTCACACCACTTATCTTCCGCATTCTCCTGCTTTCCCACTATTTCAATGAATGCATTATTTTGGGAGCTTGATACTTCTTGTGTGGTTTTAGTGTGACAAACCTTGGCAAAATGACCTTTCTTTCTGCACTTGTTGCAAATAGCATCCTTAGCAGGACATTGTTCTTTCGAATGTCCTTGGTAATATCCACATCGGAAACATTTACGTTTCTCATTAAAAGACCATCCTTGATGATTCTTTGGAAAATTAGATTTGTACGTTTTTGTACCTTTCATTCTTGTTTTCTGGAAAAATGTGCCATTTCTCCCTCCTTTCTTGTCTATCGCATCCACGTTCCGATTTTCAGTATCTTGTTTAATTTCTTTTTGTTGATTTTTTACACTTTCTGATTGGCGCACTATCTGGATTGCCTTCTCCAAGGTAAGTTCCGATTCCAACTGTAATTTTTCTGAAAGAATAAAGTTTTTCACTGCAACTACTAACCATTCCTGATCATTTCTTCTTTTAAATTACCGTAGTTGCAGTTCTCTACCAGGACGTAGAGATTGGTTATAAATTCTTCTACGGGCACACTATCCCCTTGACTTGTTCTATTTGTAGGATGGTTGTTGTGATGTGCTGGTGTGGCTTGTGGAAAGGCTGCTGATAAAATTAAAATTAATTTATTTAAAGCAAGAAATTATAAAGAGAAAAGAAACAACGGTTGAAATAACAGCCGTCTGCTTTAGCCTTGTTGTTTACCGCTGAGTAGCCAGATCAAGTGTAGGCAGAAGCCAGCCGCTAGAAAGTTCTGGATGACGCCCGCGCATGCGTAGTGAAGTTGACGCCCGCGGATGCCGAGGCCGTCTTAGTTCGGCTCGTTGAAGCAAAGTGTAGTCGCCACACTACTCCCCCTCCAGTAGGATCCTTATAGATACTATGTAGTCGTAGAGGGAACTCTTGGTAGGGTGCCTTGTTGGGTTGGGATCTGGTCTTGGGGGCTTGAGGGAGGCACCTGTCCTTTTCAAATGTTGTCCGGATGTAATGGGTGGCGACCATCTTGTTAGCTTGCAGGGACACGATGGGTTGCTCAGCAATGGGTGTAGTCGCCGAGAGTACCTGAGGAGCTATTTGTATTGGGGAAGTAGTGACTCTTGATTCAATAGGAGGTGATGACTGTTGGAGATAGTTCTGAGGTTGGAGAGGTTGTGGTACCGAAGTTTGGGCGGGCTGCAAGTGGAGAGGAGTCCTTTCAGCCGCGTTATTGGTTTCTTTTAGAAAGAGTGGATGTTTCTGCTCGCAGGATGGAGGCAAGGGCTCTTCGTGAGACGGCGGCTGCTGGGGCAAGGGCTCTTCATGAGACGGCGGCTACTGGGGCAAGGGCTCTTCATGAGACGGCGGCTGCTGGGGCAAGGGCTCTTCATGAGACGGCGGGTGTTGGGGCAAGGGCTCTTCATGAGACGGCGGCTGCTGGGGCAAGGGATTGTCACTGTGCACTGGGGTGGAGAAAACAGTTTCAGGGGGACACGAGATGGTGTTTGAAGGAGGGTTGGAGCGGAACGATGAGGAGTCCAGGGATGAAGAGTTACTCAGAGAGCTGGTGGGAGAAAGCAAGGTGGAGCTTGAGTTGGTGTCTTCAACGTTATGGACTGTAGTCACGGCTGTTGTTGTGACATTATGTCACGGGGTAAATCCGTTTGCTCCAGATGTTGGAGGCGGCTATTGGAGGTGGGAGTACAGGGATCACAGTGCTGAGATGGAGGTGGTTTGGACAATTCGACCAGGATAATCGTGGGTCTCTGATCAGCAATGGGCTTAGTTTCTGAGACTTGAGCTGTTCTTACCTGGCGTTATACTTGAAATCGTCGTCGCTGGCGATGTTTGCAAAATTAAAGGCAGCTTCCAGTTGGTTGAGCCACAATGGAATGTCTTTGGGCAAGAAGGGTGGAGCTCGAAAAATAAGTTTTGATATTTGAGATGGGGTGAGTTCCATCGTGAATGTTTGAGCTTCCTTGATTTGCCCTTGACGTTGGCCGTTATTTCTTCATTCGAGTCGTCCGGCTCACCAATTTGTAGGATGGTTGTTGTGATGTGCTGGTGTGGCTCGTGGAAAGGCTGCTGATAAAATTAAAATTAATTTATTTAAAGCAAGAGAAATTATAAAGAGAAAAGAAACAACGGTTGAAATAACGGCCGTCTGCTTTAGCCTTGTTGTTTACCGCTGAGTAGCCAGATCAAGTGTAAGCAGAAGCCAGCCGCTAGAAAGTTCTGGATGACGCCCGCGCATGCGTAGTGAAGTTGACGCCCGCGGATGCCTAGGCCGTCTTAGTTCGGCTCGCTGAAGCAAAGTGTAATCGCCACATATTAAATTTTGCTCTTTCATATATAATGTTTCTTTTCCCTATAAAGTAGTCCTGGAACTTGGATACTACAAGTTTGTAGTCATTATTTTGTGCTTCATTTAAATAAAATTAAATTTTCTTCTGCCTTATCGCCCATAATGTAAACTAAAGCATTTACTTGCCCATTCTCACTTTTCTCTGAAAGTCCTGAAGCTATTCTATATCTTTGAAATCTTTTGAACCATATCGGCCATTCATTAGGTTTACCAAAATTAAACCCTTCTGGAGCAGCAATTTGCATTAAATTAGCCTTTTTTTTTCTTTCAAAAATAATTTACTTATATTTCAACTGTATAATTATAATAATTGTTTTTACGCTTTCTTTTCCACGCGGTTAGGCTTTAGCCTAGCACGTTATAAAATTACTTACGCTTTAGGCTTCTTTTCCTTTTACCGCTGCCACCATGTTTTGTTTCTTTTAAAAAATCAGTATAAAAAGATGAACAATTATTCATTTTAAGAGCCGGTACTTCCTAACATCTCGCTTATTTTTCAATTAATTATCTATAGCTTAACTCAAGCTGTCTCTATGCAAAACCTTATATAAACATGATGATAACTATTCTATCTTTTAAATTCACTGAATTATTTAAAATTACATCAAAATTATATCTAAAATATTATGATTGCAACCAAACATCTCAAAATAAGCCTGGAAACGATATATTAATGACATCATTTGCATCAGTCAAAATAGCAACCTCGACAATATTCTAACCTTCCTCAACAGTTTAAAGCCATTTTATAACCTTTACACACGAAATAGAAAATAATAGCTCTTTGACATTCTTAGACATCAAGCTTACCAGAATAAATAGCAGAATAGAAAACAGTATATAAAGAAAACCAACGCATACAGGCAAATATCTCAATTTTAATTCATTTGGCCCCATTAATCATAAAATATCCGTTATAAAAACACTCTCTAAAAGAATTTCCACACACTGCTCCTCAAATATTAAAAATATTAAATTTGAACAGAACATATTTTACAATGAGATGAAAAATAATGAATATCCTCCAAGTTTCATCAAGAAACATATATATAACACAAAGCAATAACGCGCCATCTATACATATAAAATAAAAGGATTTAAAAGCGCGAATGTTTCTTTTATACATAAAACGAACTTCTACTGTCCTTACTGCGATGAAAAAATATATTGGGAGGGCTTGGCTCATCAGTGGTGAACCTTCCCAGCGGTTTCGCGAATTTAATCCACCAGACCGCTTCTCAGAGCTCTAATACTGTATTAGACCCTCCCAATATATTGAAGCGATGCAGCAGAGAAATAGAAGACAAGACGTGGGGAAGCCAAGAGAGAAGGTATGCCGGGGCTCCCCCAGGGAAGTGTGGATTGACAAATTCCAGAGGGGGGGGGTAGCAGACGGTAGACGGCAGTCCAGCTGGCGTCGCCGTGGGGAAGGGATCAGCCGAGCCCAGCTGGTGCCGCAGTGGAAGGAAGCTGGCCGGCCTGCCGAGGATTTGTGTGTGCCGAGAAGACATGGCAGTCTGGGGAGAGAAGTCTGTCTGAGAAGTGGGCTCCGAACGTGTGGCCGTATGGACTGACAGGGAAGACGGTAGCGGAGAAGGATCCCTCTAGTGGCGGACATTGAAGGCAAGTTAATATTCTACTGTATAGTTACTTATCTACTCTTTTAAGCTCTTGTAATAAATATACCGCACTAAGCTGTATCCTAAAGAATCCACATTGTCTTCTCAGTAAACCTTGAACGCAAACATCGACGGCTGAGAAGCGTCGTAACAATATTTTTTCATCGCAGTTAGGACAGTAGAAGTTCGTTTTATGTATAAAAGAAACATTCGCGCTTTTAAATCCTTTTATTTTATATGTATAGATGGCGCGTTATTGCTTTGTGTTAATTTATTCCTATCTGGCCTTGTCTTTATAGTTTGCTGAAGAGCATTGCTCGAAGCAAATATTTGAATGTAATTCTACTGTCCCATAAGCTTATGTCCATAGTTTACTTGAAAACCATTTCTAAGATTCCATCCTTCAGTGTAGCATATAAAAGCAGAATGATCCAATACAGTATTAGAGCTCTGAGAAGCGGTCTGGTGGATTAAATTGGCGAAACCGCTGGGAGGGTTCACCACTGATGAGCCAAGCCCTCCCAATATATTTTTCATCGCAGTAAGGACAGTAGAAGTTCGTTTTATGTATAAAAGAAACATTCGCGCTTTTAAATCCTTTTATTTTATACATATATATAAGCCCACCAACAGTCCTACAAACAATAGTGAATAATCGAATATATACTGTGCACTACCATACAATTATGGCATTGAAAGAATAACAAGAAAACCTAAAAACTACAATATCAAAACCCGATACAAAACCACAGCAAATCTGAAAGAAATCCTAAGCCATCCCAACACTAAACATAATAGCAATCATGAATTTAAATCAAATATAGTATATCGCATTCCGTGCAAATCATGCTCTGCAACCTACATAGGAGAAACCGGTAAAACTCTTGAAAAAAGAGTGAACCAACACAAAACAGCTTTTAAAAATCATAGCCCATTATCACTTTTAGTAGATCACACACTCAAACAGAACCATATACCAAATTTTGAAAATACAGATATTATATACAACAACATTCAGGATAAACACTCAAGACTATTTTTAGAAAGTTGGACCTAAATGAAAGATACCAAAAGTATAAATAGAAAAATTGACATCCCTCCGTTATATTTACAGTTAAAATCGATTTAAAATTATTTTATTTTACTTACTAGCGGATGTACCCGGCTTCTCCCGGGTTTTATCCGAGTAAAGGTTTGTCTAACGAACATTTGTTAAAACAATTCTCTATAAACTTATTAAAAAACATAATAGACATATTTTGATAATTTGAAACTCGTAAATTTAAATCTCTCGATAAAGTGAACATTTTTTCCCGGTCCCTTGAAAAATACTCGATAAGTTGAATAAAATCAATATTAATTGGTTCCCTCGGTATTCGGAAGTTAAAGGAATAGTATCTTGCCTTGGAACTATATCATTATTCTTGTCTCAAATAAATTGCCGTGTCATCCTGAATTTCGTCTTTCCTTATTTTCTACATTACAAAATCACCATTTTATCTAGTGAACATTTTTTTCCCGGTCCCTTGAAAAATACTCGATAAGTTGAATAAAATCAATATTAATTGGTTCCCTCGGTAATGGGAAGTTAAAGGAATAGTATCTTGCCTCGGAATTGTATCATTATTCTTGTCTCAAATAAATTGCCATGTCATCCTGAATTTTGTCTTTCCTAATTTTCTACATTACAAAATCATCATTTTATCTAGTGAACATTTTTTCCCGGTCCCTTGAAAAATACTCGATAAGTTGAATAAAATCAATATTAATTGGTTCCCTCGGTATTTGGAATTTAAAGGAATAGTATCTTGCCTTGGAATTGTATCATTATTCTTGTCTCAAATAAATTGCCGTGCCATCCTGAATTTTGTCTTTCCTAATTTTCTGCATTACAAAATCATCATTTTATCTAGTGATCATTTTCCCCGGTCCCTTGAAAAATATTCGATAAGTTGAATAAAATCAATATTAATTGGTTCTTTTTGGTAATTGGAAGTTAAAGGAATAGTATCTTGCCTTGGAATTGTATCATTATTCTTGTCTCAAATAAATTGCCGTGTCATCCTGAATTTTGTCTTTCCTAATTTTCTATATTACAAAATCATCATTTTATCTATTCTCCCTGATGTAGATAAATGATTAAAATAACTTGACTTGTGCTTAATTAATAGGTAAAAAATATTTCTTTGATAAATAATCTTTAAGATAATAAACTTAGTGATAATAAAACTTATAGATAAAAACACTTGTTGGTAATAAAACCTTTAGATAAAAACCTAGATGTAATATAAAACTTATCGGTAAATAAAAACACTATTTATAAACCTTTTGGTAGAAACACTTGCCTAAATATATGTTCAAAATAGTGTACTCAACTTGGATAATTTACGATTTACATTGGATTAAATTTAGGTACTTTAATTAAAACATAAGGATTAAATATGAAAATGTTTGACACGCGTTTAAATGGCGTCGTTGTTCCTTCTTGATAAAAGTTCTTTCTACTTCCTCCTCACCAACTATGGAGGCACACCACTTCTCACCGGCGGTGGCGCCGCCAGGGTAGCTTAGCTAGATTTGTTCAATCTAGCCTCTCCACTCCCAATATAAATGTTGTAGATAAATGATAAAACTAACTTTGACTTGTGCGCAATTAATAGGTAGAAAATCTTAATTTTGAAAAATAATTATCATCATTTAGTTAAATCTACGAATCTGCAAATAACTCTAAGGATATTCAAGAAATTATTTTTCAAAAACCTTCCCGGGGATATACCTAATAATATCCCAAAATTTCACGGCGATTGGATTCATAATGTTTGAATCGATAAAGTACAGACGGACAGACATTCAATTATATATATTAAGGAGAAAATAACAAAGCCTCCGAGGTTGTGTTTCTTTTTGTATATAACGTTTAATACAAAAAGAAACACAACCTCGGAGGCTTTGTTATTTTCTCCTTAAGATATCGCAGAGGTTATAATATTGGAATTATATATATATTACTCATTATGAATCATGTATATGTGGTAATTTAAGAATCATAAACACCTGTGTAAATACTCACCCCCCCTTCTTACACCCCCTACTCTAATATGGACTTTTAATCATCGTACACAATCCTCCTTTAATCAATTTAGCTTTGTATGTATCGTTTTTATGTGTTCAATTAAATAAAGAGGTACATCTAGAGGGAACGTAGAGACCAAAAGAGCTTACCCCGCAAACATGAGGTCAACCGTCGCGACACTGCGGCGCCAGGCGCCCGATGACATAACAGGGCTTACCCCGCAGCCAAAGAGGTCAACCGCCTCGACGCCACGGCGCCAGACGTCCGGTGACGTAACACTTGAGCATATAAAAAGGCTTGCCCCGCAGCCAAGGTTAGTCAGTTCAGCAGATGCCATATAGCAGACAGGAGCAGCAGGCAGATCGTTAGTGGATGGCCCGCCGGCCGCTACTTGGTCTCTGCGTTCCCTCTCTCTGATGCCTCGGATTCCCCTGTGATTCGTCTCTGTGTGCTTTACCACTCACCACCATCACGACTGCGCAATCATCATCCTTCCCCACGACTCAAAACAACAGACCAGATCACCGAAATACCACAGCTAAAAAAGAAAGTCGACAGGATTCGACCCATATATAGTCTATTCTTATTTATATTTGTGTGTATATATTTTCAATTTTAGCCCCAGAGTTGTAAATATTTTTTATATCGTCGCGTGAAAGCATCACGTGATCATCCAAAGCAGTTTAAAACAAGAAACGCCCTGATGAAGTTAGGCGTACAGCCTATTAAAATATTGTTTTTTTGTATTAAATAAAATGTTTATTTCATTTTATATCCAAAATATGCTATTTAATTAATATATATATGTGATGAGGTATCCTGTCGACTCTCGCTATAGCTGTGGTAACCGAGGGTCAAACCTGTAGTAACCGAGAGGGACAGTCAGGGCGTGGAGAGTTTTCCAGTACCTCTCTGCACTTTGGAAGACCTTTAACAGTTTTCACAGAGTACAGGCAGTCGTGGTGGAGGCAGAATAGAAAGCTTGGGAATGTCCACACACAAAAAACGAAGGGACACAGTTGTAGTAGGAAAGTTTTAATGAACAGATAGGAGTCGAGCTAAGAGCAAGATGGAGTTTGAAGGGTTCTTACTGTTTTACATGGTGATGAGGTGGTTCTGGCTACAACCGACAAGGGCACGCGCCGATGGTGAACTGACTGTCTGTTTGGCTAAAAACAGGTTTTATATACCTTTTACCGAGGAGGGAGACATGCGAGAATTTCGAGTTTGAACGGGTCCAAAGGGCGTGGGGGTGTCTGCGCTATTCTGCACCCTTTGACCTTGATGGCAACAACTTGCCAAATTCCTCATTAGGGTTGTTGGATTTCTCTCTCGATTTTAGACGTTTTTGAACTTCTCCATCTTGCTTTAACTTAGCTCTTAATCTATTACATTTTTTTAATTTATTTATCCTCAGTTTGTACAAAGTACATTACATATGGTGATGCAATGACACATGTCAATCATGCGTATAATTATTTATAGACGTGTTTCTATATACAACATGACAATCTTGTTATAAGTATTATACAATATAGGGTTGTTGGTTTAAATTACCATATATATCTATACTACAAGAATCACCTCTCTTTTCAATTATGCAACAGAACGATGCACTTGTTCCTCACACTAATAAAAAAAAATACTAGTGATGATAAAAAATGAGCAACAACATCATTTTTGGCAAATTCAGACAAAAAAACTTACCTGTATACCATGGCTTTTGTGCTTTGGCCCTCATCAGTACATAGCGGCGGCTTCGATTTCATAACATCCTACGATAGGAGTTATTAAATCGGTCGAATTTACCAAACAATGTTGAATATTGGGTTGGCAAAATATCAGGGACCAAGCTAAATCAATGTTTAATTGATTTCTGTTCCACCAGTTGGCGCTCTGTCTTCTGAAAAGCACATTTGCTCCTTGTTAGGATATGCTTTTTTATTTTTAATTAAAATCAGGATATTTCCTTTACTCTTGAAACAGAAACTAACCATGTTATCCCATTCCTTGATATTTTTATTATTCGCACCCCATCCTCATTTCACACTACAGTTAATCTAAAAAAATAATGTCCCCCTGTTACACTCACTACAATTCTCACTGTCCTACCTCCCATAAAATCAATATTGTCAGAACCCTTACAAAAAGAATATACACCCATTGTTCCTTAGACATCTTTAAAATGATAGAAATAAATCGTATCATAACCCAGCTCTCCGCAGCTTCTTTTCCGCTCTCGTTTATTAATAAATATACTTATACACCTACAACTTCCAATCCTTCCATGACTTAAAGATCATTGTGCTTTCTTCCTTCCCACCCTCCTCAGTAGATATAGCCAGAAAACTTAAATCTTATGGCATCCGTACCATATATAAAAACTCCCCGAATCTTCTTTCATCCCTCCGTCATCCTCATACTAAGCCCTCAGTTCCTCCTGACCCTCTTCGTTCTATTGGCGCAGTCTACTCCGTCTCATGTGAACAGTGTCCTGCCACTTACGTTGGTAAGACAGGTAGATCAGTGACCATCAGGATGACTGAACATTCCCGTAATATATCCAGGCAAGATACCAAATCCCTCATTTTTCAACATATGCAGAGCACAGGCCACACTTTCAACATCGAAAAACCCCACCATACATTACAGACACATACATATCTACCAAAGACTTGTCCTAGAATCCATAGTTTCCCACAAACTGAACAGCATCAACAGAAAAATAGATCTTCCAGAAGCTTATCATCCTCTCCTGTCCTTTATTTAAACCTCCCACATGTTTTTTTTTTCAATAGCCCTAATCATGCGCCGTCTCGTGGTTTCAGACTGCAGATTTAATATTTACTTTTCTTAAAAATCGGTCTTCTGTTAATATTAACGTATATAAATAGTTTAAAACTTTCCTTTTTTATATATATGTCATAATATATACTCTTCCAGGAATAATAAAGCAAACCTACAGTTGACCCAGAGAGAGACGGGAGGGTAAGGACCGGTCACTTTAGACATCAGCGACATTCCAAGGGGCTCCTGGGGTCCGTCACTTAACACCTCGGGACTTTGAAGAGAGTTGGAGGATTGAGGGCGAAACGAACGGCCGCCCGGCCGCCCGCCCCCCCCCCTCTCTCTCTCTCTCTCTCTGGTTCCCTGGGCTCCTTTTCCAACTTGTGGTGTGATTATTTCTCTTTCGCCACCTTATTATTATATTGCCACATTAAGAGTCGACAGGATAAGACCTGGCCGGGTAACAAATTCCCCTATCTACTGGAATATGAAGAAAAAAGAAGCAAAGCCATGGTGATCGGACAAACCCACCACCAAGTTCCACAAAAATTTACAACCAACTCAACTGTAGCCACTTCTCTTCGATCTCTCACCCTCTGCTTCGGCCAACTCTTGAACCGTGATCCGGAAGATGTGATCACCTACGACGGAGATGAACCTGCCGCACACTTCTCCCAGCACTAGATTTGTCCTAGAACGATCGCCGCGCCAGAGCAGGACACCTTCCACCACCATGGACTCCTCCATATCCCTGCCACTACTGTGGTGGACAACACTGGCACGTACAGTATCTGCAGACAGAACCCTCCCTCAATGAACTCAATGAATCTACTTCTCTTCAAACCAACATAATATGTAAGTGCAATTGCTTTACCCCTACCATTCCTTCTTCAAAGAAGTCATTCCTTGTAAACTCTGATGCCAATATTTCTATATTTAGCTCCATTTATTCTCTCCACGCATATTACCAATGATTTTATTATCCATACTATATATTCATAATCAAGTTATCTATAAAAAATAATTTTCCACTACCTAACCATTTGTACCACTTTGTATATGACAATTGTAATTGTAAGCACGGCTCACTAACAATAATTTCTTTCCCTAACCGACTTATAATTCACTCTGTCAGCTCAGGCGTCGAAGAATTCCAACCACCACGTGAGCCTTGCTTACAACCAACCCTGAGTAACCTTTATTAATTCCCCCCTGAATGTCCCACTCATCCTTACAACTTGTCAACCTTCTACCAGCTTATGACCGTCTATAGAATTATTGTTTAATCAATTATCAAACTACTATATTGTCATTTCAAAATTCTAATCTTCACCCTTGATTGATGATAATATATTTTGTAGTTGCTCTCTAGCATATCCACCGACTCACACCATCTAGCCACTGGTGTGTTCGTCACAGGATGCAGAATGACTAACTGCTAGATGTTTATCAACTCCTTTTTGTTCGCACTTGAACAATCTGCATCGAGCGACACAGTTCGCTCCTTCTCCTCGCGCCACAAATTCGCCACACGGACCCTGTCTTCAAAGTTATGCTGATTCTTTCCGGCCCGTCATCATTTCACGCAGACATGGGTTTTACGTTCAAACCGTCGCGAAATCAATTCCTCGCACAAGTTCCCACGACGGTTTAAATACCTCGTGTACGAGAAGCTTGTAAATTGTAAAGGACAACACCGTCCTCGTCTCAATTTTTGGCACTGTGCGCGCACACTTTCCTTCAATTAGTTAGAAATACTACTAAAGTTTCATAGTATCGAAATAATTAAGGTGGAAAGGCCCAAAGCAAGTTTCCCCTCGCTCTGTTCGCCTATATTCTACCTTTGTATCTCGAACTATTTTATCTTCTCAAATTAACTATTGGTCTATGCGACTTCCTCACCTACACACGGGACTTTTCCCCTCTGACTCGCTACACGAGCATAGATAAGGTAGAATGGCCCAAAGCAAGTTTCCCTTAGCTCTGTTCGCCAATATTCTAACATTGTATGTTGTTCTATATTTACCTCAGTTCTGAGCTCACGCAATTTCCACCCTCAACCTTATTTCTCGCACTCTACATCTATAGCATAGAAAACCCATGCCAAGTCTTCCCCTTGCTATGTCCGCCTGAAAACATATCTTAAAGTGTAGAGTTCCCCAGTCCTAATGGCTCAATATTTTCATCATGTGTATGTGACTCTTCTTCTCCTTGTTCACACTCCTCAATAGCATTTACCTTATAATATATTAGATGTTATTGTATATAGCCTTTTATAACTTTGATATTATCAAGAATTCCCTTAAATATCTAACTCTCCGGTGCTGTAAAACTGCTTGTAAATATTATTTACTTGTGTACTATACAATATTTTATTTACATAAAACTATGTCGCCATAACCTTACTTAATTTCAACTGTAAAATTATTTTCTCTATTCCTGGCTTCTCCAGCTTTAAGTATACTCAAACCATGTTCAGCCTTCTTCAACGGGGGCCATATGTCATAATATATACTCTTACAGGAATAATTAGCAAACCTACAGTTGACCCAGAGAGAGACGGGAGGGTAAGGACCAGTCACTTTAGACATCAGCGACATTCCAAGGGGCTCCTGGGGTCCGTCACTTAACACCTCGGGACTTTGAAGACAGTTGGGGGATTGTGGACGAAACGAACGGCCGCCCGGCTGTTGCCGGGCCCGGCGTTCTCCCCCCCCCCCTCTCTCTGGTTGCCTGGGTTCCTCTTCCAACTTGTGGTGTGATTATTGGTGGGGACCTTATTATTATATTGCCACATATATATATTCCTTCCTACCATTTGTACCATAATCCTTATAAGTCGCGCTTCATTGTTCGTCTGTTGAAGGGTTTTTACCCGAAAGCTTGCACCTATGCATCAATAAAAGAAACAAGTCTTCCTTCACCATTTTTTTGTCTAATTTCAATTCAGGAAGACTTCCTTATCTATATAGGCTAAATCAATGTTTATTTGAATTCTGTTCCACCAGTCGGCGCTCTACCTTCTGAAAAGCACATGTGCTCCTGGTCAGGATATGCCTTTTTATTTTTAATGTTATATATGTTTACATAAAAAGGGCGGACCTGGATCTGAGAAGAAAAAAAATTCTCAAAATATTTCGAGAGATTTTTCCCTCTAATCAATTTAATGCCCAGTAAAATTAATTATAAATTCTTGTAGATCACATGAAAACAACTTTGGCATTAGTCAAAAATAATTATTTTTGACTAATGCCAAAGTTGTTTTCATAATTAATGTTGATAATACATTCAAAAATAAAAATTCAAATTTGAAATAAAAAAATTAAATGGAAATTGAAGGCTTTTGTAAAAATAGTTAGCAATTATGTTATATAATGTATTTTAAAAAAATATATGAGGATATGAAAAAAAAAAGAAACAAATGAAGTTGGCTGCGATTATTAGAAAAAAAAAAAACATTAGTTTAATAGAGACACATAAGCCTCGACGATTTCTATTCACGTTAACTGGGTCCTTCATTAATACTGTGGCCTCCAGGATCTTCCTTTGGTGTGAGTTACGGATGAGCCTGTAGCGAGTTGATCTATTGTCCCAATCTGGCTGATGTCCCGATTGATGACCATGCTCAACCATGGCCAATCTTTCTTTTGCCTACTTCCCAGAAGATTTGTATTCCTGGAGACTGGTACCAAGGAAGCGACCTGACTCTCTAATGTAGGAAACATTGCAATTTTTACAAGGGATCCTATACACAACGTGCTTTGTGTTCCCTATCTTCTCCTTCTGTTTTGTAATTATATTCCGGACTATTGTTTTCAAAGATGGCGCATTTTAAAAAATAGTGGTTATTTCGCAATTCTTTAACACATGAACTATTTTTCATCTCCTTTTCCATATGGCATTATACCCATATTTTTGATATCTTTTTTACTATGAATACTGTTGATTTAATATGAATGTTTATTGAAAATTCCTAGATGTACAAAGGATTTTTGGTGGAGATGCTGGGTAGATTAAGGATGACAAACTTGAAGATCGCCTAGAAGGCCTTGAGGCCATGGGCGTTGTGATCTACATTTTCAGAGACTGTGTGACTCCAGGATTCCACCGCCGTGTCAAAGCCAAGACTTCCTTCCGAGATGACGATATCCTCATAGACGATATGACAGCAAGGCCGTTCTTCACGCCTCAAAAGAAACGACGCAAAGCTACTAGCGACGAAGTTCCAAGACTCTGAGAGAATCTTTGGTAAAGGCACGTCAGATCCATGCCAGTATCATATTGTAGCGTAGAAAATTAAGTCTTTGTATATCTGAAGGTGTGAAAGTATTTATTGATGACGTCACGGCGACTAGTCGACAATTATCAACAACTCAACCAAACTATCTACAGCTAGAGAATATCGAGCAAGAACGCAAAGCAATATTTTGATCATTATTTTACATAAACAGAGTAATATATTAAATTTTATTGCCCTCTATCGTTAAAATTTTACACAAATAAATTTAGTGGCAATGCGTTTTTTTTTTTTTAAATCTCTACAGACCTTACTGCAATGATATGATTTAATGAATGAGAGGGCTTGGCTCATCAGTAGTGAACCCTCTCAGCGGTTTCGCCAAATTAATCTCTAGACCGCTCTACTATTGTATTGGACTGGTTTTGTTATATACCCTGCATTTTCTATGGAAGGCAGCTAAATGGTGTTTAGTGAACTATGGACATAAGCTTATAGGTCTGTAGAGGTACATACATATAAATTTCAAGGTTTTGCATCGAGCAAAGCTCTTCCGCGCAAAACATGTTTTCATAACCATTATATATTAGTAAATTAAATTTTATTGCCCTCTATCGTTAAAATTTTATACAAATAAATTTACTGGCAATGCGTTTCTTTTTTTTAAATCTCTACAGACCTTACTGCAATGATATGATTTAATGAATGAGAGGGCTTGGCTCATCAGTAGTGAACCCTCTCAGCGGTTTCGCCAAATTAATCTCTAGACCGCTCTACTATTGTATTGGACTGGTTTTGTTATATACCCTGCATTTTCTATGGAAGGCAGCTAAATGGTGTTTAGTGAACTATGGACATAAGCTTATAGGTCTGTAGAGGTACATACATATAAATTTCAAGGTATTGCATCGAGCAAAGCTCTTCCGCGCAAAACATGTTTTCATAACCATTATATATTAGTAAATTAAATTTTATTGCCCTCTATCGTTAAAATTTTACACAAATAAATTTACTGGCAATGCGTTTCTTTTTTTAAAATCTCTACAGACCTTACTGCAATGATATGATTTAATGAATGAGAGGGCTTGGCTCATCAGTAGTGAACCCTCTCAGCGGTTTCGCCAAATTAATCTCTAGACCGCTCTACTATTGTATTGGACTGGTTTTGTTATATACCCTGCATTTTCTATGGAAGGCAGCTAAATGGTGTTTAGTGAACTATGGACATAAGCTTATAGGTCTGTAGAGGTACATACATATAAATTTCAAGGTATTGCATCGAGCAAAGCTCTTCCGCGCAAAACATGTTTTCATAACCATTATATATTTGTAAATTAAATTTTATTGCCCTCTATCGTTAAAATTTTACACAAATAAATTTACTGGCAATGCGTTTCTTTTTTTTTTAAATCTCTACAGACCTTACTTCAATGATATGATTTAATGAATGAGAGGGCTTGGCTCATCAGTAGTGAACCCTCTCAGCGGTTTCGCCAAATTAATCTCTAGACCGCTCTACTATTGTATTGGACTGGTTTTGTTATATACCCTGCATTTTCTATGGAAGGCAGCTAAATGGTGTTTAGTGAACTATGGACATAAGCTTATAGGTCTGTAGAGGTACATACATATAAATTTCAAGGTATTGCATCGAGCAGAGCTCTTCCGCGCAAAACATGTTTTCATAACCATTATATATTAGTAAATTATATTTTATTGCCCTCTATCGTTAAAATTTTACACAAATAAATTTACTGGCAATGCGTTTCTTTTTTTAAAATCTCTACAGACCTTACTGCAATGATATGATTTAATGAATGAGAGGGCTTGGCTCATCAGTAGTGAACCCTCTCAGCGGTTTCGCCAAATTAATCTCTAGACCGCTCTACTATTGTATTGGACTGGTTTTGTTATATACCCTGCATTTTCTATGGAAGGCAGCTAAATGGTGTTTAGTGAACTATGGACATAAGCTTATAGGTCTGTAGAGGTACATACATATAAATTTCAAGGTATTGCATCGAGCAAAGCTCTTCCGCGCAAAACATGTTTTCATAACCATTATATATTTGTAAATTAAATTTTATTGCCCTCTATCGTTAAAATTTTACACAAATAAATTTACTGGCAATGCGTTTCTTTTTTTTTTAAATCTCTACAGACCTTACTTCAATGATATGATTTAATGAATGAGAGGGCTTGGCTCATCAGTAGTGAACCCTCTCAGCGGTTTCGCCAAATTAATCTCTAGACCGCTCTACTATTGTATTGGACTGGTTTTGTTATATACCCTGCATTTTCTATGGAAGGCAGCTAAATGGTGTTTAGTGAACTATGGACATAAGCTTATAGGTCTGTAGAGGTACATACATATAAATTTCAAGGTATTGCATCGAGCAAAGCTCTTCCGCGCAAAACATGTTTTCATAACCATTATATATTAGTAAATTAAATTTTATTGCCCTCTATCGTTAAAACTTTACACAAATAAATTTACTGGCAATGCGTTTCTTTTTTTAAATCTCTACAGACCTTACTGCAATGATATGATTTAATGAATGAGAGGGCTTGGCTCATCAGTAGTGAACCCTCTCAGCGGTTTCGCCAAATTAATCTCTAGACCGCTCTACTATTGTATTGGACTGGTTTTGTTATATACCCTGCATTTTCTATGGAAGGCAGCTAAATGGTGTTTAGTGAACTATGGACATAAGCTTATAGGTCTGTAGAGGTACATACATATAAATTTCAAGGTATTGCATCGAGCAAAGCTCTTCCGCGCAAAACATGTTTTCATAACCATTATATATTTGTAAATTAAATTTTATTGCCCTCTATCGTTAAAATTTTACACAAATAAATTTACTGGCAATGCGTTTCTTTTTTTTTTAAATCTCTACAGACCTTACTTCAATGATATGATTTAATGAATGAGAGGGCTTGGCTCATCAGTAGTGAACCCTCTCAGCGGTTTCGCCAAATTAATCTCTAGACCGCTCTACTATTGTATTGGACTGGTTTTGTTATATACCCTGCATTTTCTATGGAAGGCAGCTAAATGGTGTTTAGTGAACTATGGACATAAGCTTATAGGTCTGTAGAGGTACATACATATAAATTTCAAGGTATTGCATCGAGCAAAGCTCTTCCGCGCAAAACATGTTTTCATAACCATTATATATTAGTAAATTAAATTTTATTGCCCTCTATCGTTAAAATTTTACACAAATAAATTTACTGGCAATGCGTTTCTTTTTTTAAAATCTCTACAGACCTTACTGCAATGATATGATTTAATGAATGAGAGGGCTTGGCTCATCAGTAGTGAACCCTCTCAGCGGTTTCGCCAAATTAATCTCTAGACCGCTCTACTATTGTATTGGACTGGTTTTGTTATATACCCTGCTTAAATATTTATATAATCTGTTAAATATTTTATTGAATAATTAAATTAAAATATAAAATATTAATTATTTCTTCGCCACCTAGCCTTCTCCTATAAAGAGCATCGCCCCGATGCTCAAAAGAAGACTTACATCCTCAGTCTCAAGGTTCCAGAACGGGTGATAGGGCCTGAGATCTCGTCGCGGGTCTGTGGTTGTTGTTTGCGTCGCTGATAGTCATGACAGCGTGTGAGCCACATACCTTCTAACATTCCTATACATTCCAGGCCAATATAATATTTTCTAATCCGATCATAGGTTTTGGTGAACTCAAGATGTCCAGCAGTGGGCGAATCATGGAAATTTCTCAGTATTTCAGGCCTGAGATGGCGAAGGACCACCAGAAGCCATATTCCTTCCAATTGGATCATAAATCTTTTTGTAGAGAGTATTATCAATTTTCAGAAAGGACTTGTTAGATGTCTCTTGTTGTACTTGTCAGCGATCTTCATGAGATCAGGGTCTTCCATTTGTTCCTCCCCAAAATCCTGGAAGGCCATTAAAATAGGAATATCTTCCTCAATGACTTCACTACAGCTTAAAGGACTTCTCGATAAACAGTCAGCGTCCTGATGTTTTCTTCCACTCTTGTACATAACTGTAACCTAAAATACTTGCAAACGAAGGGCCCATCTTGCTAATCTTCCACACGGGTCCTTGAGGTTGGTCAACCAACACAAAAAATGATGGTCTGTTACAATAGTGAATGGGCGACCGAAAACATAAGGACGGAATTTGTTTATAGCCCAAATTATGGCAAGGCATTCTCTTTCAGTAGTGGAATATATTTTTTCTGCTTTATTGAGCGTTCTCGATGCATAGGCAATAACTCTTTCCTTTCAATTCTGAATTTGTACCAAAACTGCTCCTATTCCATAGCTGCTTGCGTCTGTGTGTATCTCTGTTGGAGATGAATAATCAAAATGTCCCAAGGCAGGTTCGGAAATTAGTGCTGACTTCAGAGCATCAAATGCACGTTGTTCTTCTAGGCTCCAACAAAATTTAGAGTCTTTTTTCAAAGGTTCATTTAAAGGTTGGGCTAAATGTGAATAATTAGGTATGAAGCGGCGGTAGTAGGAAGAGAGTCCAAAGAAACTTCTTAATTCTTTTAATGACTTGGGTGCAGGGAAGTCACGGACTGCTCGGATCTTTTCAGGGTCAGGTCGTATTCCATCTTTATGTCCAAGAACAGTGATAGTTTGTGCCCCAAATGTACATTTTTTGCATTAAGGCACAGACCAGCTAGCTTCAGACAACTTAATACATTTTTAAGGCGTCGTAGATGTTCTTCAAAATTATCTGAAAAAACTAATATGTCATCTAAATAACATAGGCAGGTCGTCCACTTAGACCTTTCAGTAGGTTGTCCATCATCCTCTCGAACGTAGCCGGAGCATTGCTATAAAAAAGAAGTCAAATCCAGATATTAAATAATGTGTAAATGAATAATTTAAACAAGACTTTTCTTTTTCTAACTATTGTAATATAGCGATAGGCCGGTGTTACCCTGGAGAGAAATGATCAGCCGTACTTGATGATTGAAAAATTATGAGGCTTTATTACACCAAGTTATAATGAGATATAAAATGAACCAGTTTTGATCTAATCAATCTAGAACTATCAGGTTAAGCTAGATTCAGCTTCTTTTGCTTCAGTGGACTTTATCTTCTCTTATACTTCTGACTTTATCTTCAGGCTTCCCTTGAACCTCTCTTGCCTTTTCACTTGAGCTCGAGCTCCTAGATTCGCTCTCCTAATCTGCAGACTCTCACTCTCCCCGCGCGCGCGCCTCATACTTTTTTCTCCAGCTTTTATAGATGCATAAAGTCACGTGGACTGACTCTGTGGCGCACTCTGTGGCGCATCCCTTTGCGCGCGCCATCTAGAGCCGTCTTCCCGAATCATTTCCTACATACTCCCACCGATTTTGACAATAAAATAGTCAAAATTGATTCTTCGATAAATATTTACACTTAATATGAAATATTTACACAATTTATGAGCTATACCTGTCAGGCAATTTGCACTCTCTCCCATACCTGCTTTTGTAATTCCTCGGAAGAGTCTCTGGCCCTTTTCCCAATATAATGTCGGATTCTGGATTTAGAGACAACTTATCTAATCGGTCTTTCCCTTCATTTAATGAAATCTCAAGAGGATATAAACGCTGAATTGCTCTGACTAGGACACCCTTCGATGTTTTAACATGGGCCACCCTTGCTATCCCATCTTTACCAGAAATAAGCTCTACTATTCTGCCTTTAGGCCAAAACATCCTTTTAATATTTTCCAGGCCAATCAACACAATATCTCCTATTTTTAGATGTCTTCTATCAAAATTTTCTGATTTTTGAATTAAAGTGCCTAAATATTCTTTTGAAAACCTTTGCTTCAATTCTTTCTTTAATTGCCCTAGTTTTTTATACTTCTCATGCAACATTTCTGGTTTCAAATTTTGAAGTTCCGGGAAGCTGGGTTCTGGACCATTTTGAAGAAACTCGTTGGGAGTTAAGGGCTTTAGATCATTGTCATCTTCAGAGACATAGGTGAGAGGACGATTATTGATGAGATGTTCTATTTCACATAGAATAGTCTGCAATTGCACATAAGTCAGCTTCCGATGACCCAACATTTTAATCAACATTTCCTTTATTGTTCGCACCATTCGCTTCCAGAATCCTCCCCACCAAGGAGCAGCAGGAAGAATAAAAATCCATTGGATTCTTTCATTTGAAGATTCCTTTTCAATTTTGGCCCAGTTCAAATTCTTGAATATTCTATTAAGTTTTGAGAAATTGGTGCCATTGTCGCTATATATTTTCTCGGGACGTCCTCTCCGACAAATAAATCTATGGAGGGCCATCATAAAAGCTCCTGCCTCTAAATTCTCAACCAATTCCAAATGTATGGCGCTATAGACTGCGCAAGTATAGGCGGCTACCCACACCTTTCTGCCATCTTTCAAATAAAAGGTCCAAATAAATCAACTCCTGTAATTTGGAAAGGTTTTCCAAGTCCAATTCTACTCGCAGGCAGAGCTGCCATTGGTCTTTGCAGAGCCTTTTTCCTTGAACCTTTTACAAACTATACACTTACTAATGATTTTCTTTATAGTTTTTCTTCCCCTGATTATCCAAATTTTTCCCTTAATGTTGACAAAATGAATTGAACTCCTGCATGACCCTTTTTTTGTGTGCATTTCCCAAACTAGTTGTTCCACAAAGCAGAATGGCTGGAGTTTTGAACTCTTCTGGGACTTGCCCATGCAAAAGTTTACTTTCAACACACCATAGGCCCTCAGAGTTTTCGAAGATCTTCAAACCCTTGATAGAACTCAATCTCTCTATAGACACCATCTCTTGAATTCTTTAACAGGTCTCTTTTCCGCATATTCCTACTCAGACACTGTCAAAAGACCTTTTTCTGTGAATTGCTTTTTAAGTTTCCCTATGAATCTTTAAACATAAGACATTATTCTGATGTTGAGATGATAGTCAGATCTTCTTTTCAACAACCAATCCCTACAATCTATGTTCAAATAATATTTGTATTCACTATCCTCTCCTCAGAACAGATTTCCCGCTGATCCATCGTGGGCTCCGATTTAGGCCATGATTTTTTAGGTTCTCTCAACCACCCGGGGCACTCCCACCATCTACTTCGGACAAACTGGCATGGAGAACATCCTCGAGACAAAAGATCAGCTGGGTTCAAGTGTTCTGGTATGAACCTCCAATCGTTCAAATTGGTACTAGCCTGAATTTCTTTAACCCTGTTTCTCACAAAAACCCGCCATTCTATATCTCTCCTTATCCAGCTCAAGGCCGTAGAAGAATCAGACCAAAGAGTTATTTTACATTTTCTTTTCTTTTCTAGATCCAGTATCATGGCCATCAATTCCAGTCGAGGGATTGTAATCCTTTATATTGGCGCCAAATTTGCTTTACTCCATATCAAAGTTGTATTACATCCTCCATCCACTTCACTCCTCAAATAGGCGACTGCCCCATAAGCCACTTGACTGGCGTCACAAAAAATGTGAATTTCCGTTGGGAACACAGTATCATTCCAAATATATCTAGGTATCCTTATTAAATCAATGAATTTCATTTGCTCACACCAAGTTTTAAACTCACGAGCCATACATTCAGGCAATGGTGCATCCCACCCTATTTTTAAATCCCAAGATCCCCCAGCAATAATTTAGGTGCTACGAGTACTGGAGCACAAAATCCAAGTGGATCAAATATTCGCTGAACCACTGACAGCACTATTCGTTTTGTTAATCTTGAGGGAAGGCTTACATTTTCCGGGAATTCACATTTTAATGTATCTTCCCTTTTGTTCCAGACGATCCCCAATACTTTGGTTAAAGGCTCTTCTCTTGAGGTGCCATCAAAGGAATACTCCCACCCTCTTAAGTTCATTTTCGCCTATTCCATAATCTCGGTGGCACACCTTTGAAATTTTTAGACCTCTTGCTTTGTTTCCAGAGAGGCCACACAGTTATCCATATAGAAGGACTGAGCCAACAACCTTGCCATCTTTTCCAGAGAACATTTTATCGTTTGAAGATGGTATTCAATGGACTACAATTTAGGCCGAAAACAAGTATCTTATGCCTAAAAGTCATCAGTTCTCTATTTTCTCTCCTTTTCCACCAAAGAAATCTGAGATAGTTTCGATCATCCTTTTGAATGGCCACCATTTGGAAAGCTTTACTTATGTCTGCTAAGACCCCAAACTTATTTTCCCTAAATCTTATCATTACCTCAGGGATTCTTTCCAGTAGATTGGGTCCCTTTTCTAAACACTGATTCAAGGAGAGTCCATTGTGTCTTTGACAGGAAGCGTCAAATACTGGCCGTATAGGCGTAGTTTAGGATTCACACTTAAATACAGGGCGATGGGGCAAATAGTATCCTTTTACTTCAGGTGGCTTTTCATTAACTCTTTCGATGAGCCCTTCATTCAACCAATCTTTCGGATCAGTATTTTTTTCTTCCACCTTTGAATCAGTACCTTGTTCTACATCTAGCTTTTCTTCTGCCACCTCTGAATCAGTACCATGTTCTACATCTAGCTTTTCTTCTGCCACCTTTTAATCAGTACCTTGTTCTACATCTATCTGCTTCACTTCTTCAGTGCTCTTAGAATCCATTCCTTGTTTCACATCCAGCTTTTTCTCTTCTTCCAAGTTCTTTGACTCTGTACAATGTTCTTCATCTATATTTTTCGCTTCATTTCCATCATGATATTTCCCTTGTTGTATTTATCGTCCTTATTCTCCGCATAATCAGATTTATTTATGGTTTTCAAATCTTGGGATTCTGTTTCTTTATAATTATCCTTTATTTTAGATTCCGTATCTCCAGTTGGTCTTGCTTCCACCAATTTCCTCTATGCTTGAACTTTGACAACTCTTTCCTCAGTATCATCAATGGATTCAGTTTCATCATCAGCTGTATCAATAGCTTCTTTATCTCCAGTAATATTTACTTCTTTAGATTCAACTTCATTTTACCATTAGTAGAAAGAGCATCTTTTTCCTGCTCACGCATTACGCTAATTTTATACTCTAACTTAAATCTTTCCAGTATGTAGATTTCACAATTTTCAAATTCTCTATCAATTTCTTCATCAGAAATATATTCTTGAGATAGCATAATTAATTGATACTGATCATTCAAAGCTACAAGCTCATTATGCAAACATTCAAGCTGATCAAACTTTGAAGAAACTTTATTTTTATCAATGCAAGTCTTTTTCGACTCTGCATATAAATTATTGACTTGCTCAGTAAATTTACCTCTTGCAGCTTTTCTTATTTCGTTCAATTCCTCCATTTTACTACCAAACCTATCGCGTCCGGCTCACTAGAAATGTGAAAAAGAAAAAAAAAGGAAAGATATAGAATTTAGAAACTTAAATATTAGGCAAAATTAATAATTTAAATAAGCCTTTTCTTTTTCTAACTATTGTAATATAGCGATAGGCCGGTGTTACCCTGGAGAGAAATGATCAGCCGTACTTGATGATTAAAAAATTATGAGGCTTTATTACACCAAGTTATAATGAGATATAAAATGAACCAGTTTTGATCTAATCAATCCAGAACTACCAGGTTAAGCTAGATTCAGCTTATTTTGCTTCAGTGGACTTTATCTTCTCTTATACTTCTGACTTTATCTTCAGGCTTCCCTTAAACCTCTCTTGCCTTTTCACTTGAGCTCGAGCTCCTAGATTCGCTCTCCTAATCTGCAGACTCTCACTCTCCCCCCGCGCGCGCCTCATACTTTTTTCTCCAGCGTTTATAGATTGTCTTCTTTGGTAGTATTGGTTTCGCCTTTCTTCGTTTTGTCTCTGTCTATCACGGCAGTAGCTGAGGACGTGACGAGGGCACCCGCAGTGAAAACAGATCGGCTTTCCTTCAGTGGTTCGCCATTCGTTTGTTTCACGTCTTCCTCCTTGTTTTCGGTAATGAGGTTCAGGCTGCGGTCGTATCGTTTGGGCGGCCTCGTATCTAGTATTAAAAAAAACTGTCGGGGTCTTTCCTTCTGTGTCCTAAGTCCTAGACTTTAAGATTGGCGCCAGAGTTCTTACAATCCCCTCCTTTACCATATCTTCGATGGTGTCAATTTTTGGTTCCCCTCGAGGAGAGCTTAATGCCCGCTGTACCTCCTCACGAACAATTTGCCTAATCATAGATGACAGATCTGCCCTGTCATCATGATCACTAAGAGACGCCACATTTGGTAATCGATCGTATTTGGTTGGGGTCCCTCGCTTACAATGTAGGACTTCAATTCGGCGACACTCGGTGACGAATTCCTCAGTGTTATGCACATCCCTTTGGAGAAGTGCCTGGTAGAGCTCCTCGGCTATCCCTTTCGTCAGATGGGATATTTTATCTTCCTCATTCATTTGTGGATCTACCTCTTTGCAGAGGCGCAGGACGTCTTGGATGTAATATTCGGGGCTTTCTCCTTTTAATTGTGCGCGAGTTCTGAGTATGTATGTATGTATGACAATTTGAAAATTAAAAGGAATTTATTGACGACTGTTCAATGTACACTCACAAAAGAGTTAAAGGATAGGAAATTGATAATTCACATTAGCCGGAGCCCTTTCCGAAGGGACGTTTTGATTTCATCAGCTGCTCAAAGCTGCCCTAAGCCCGGACAATGCGTCGTGAGTAATTTGACGCTGTCCTGAACATGCTTGATGACTGTGCCAAGGAATTCTGCAAGAATGATCTTGTGTTCTGGCGGTGCGCTGAGAACCTCCTCCTTAGCATCGTCGTCGTACAGAACCGCATAAATGATTAATTCTTCTTCGATCCACTGCAGTATGGGTCTCAAGATGGTCTCATGATTCAATTTCTTGAATAAGTCAAGGAGCCGAGGCTCACGTTCCACCTCGGCTTCCTCTTCAGGCGAAAAGATCGTTTTAGCTAGAGCTGACTCATCCTTGTGGGGAGCGGGCGGCGCCGGCTCTGCAGGCTGAGGCGCAGGCAGTGGGGGTGTTGGGGTCACTGCTGCTGGACCAGTCCTCAGCTCTGACATGACCTGTCGCAGGACCTTGTAAAGATTGCTATTTCCTCCGGGCCTTAAGTCGAGAATTTGATTTATTAGGCCGGTAGAGCATCGCTCTGCGGAGGGGTCAGATAGTGACCACGCTTTTGTTCCTTGGTTTTTGAGGAGAGGAGGTTCAGAACCTCCTCCCGCCCAAGACCAAGGGCGTCAGTTCCAGCGAAGGACACACTGGGGCTTCTCTTTATAAATGCCACGAGGTCAGATCTCGTGCTCTTCCCGACTGATGACGCGGAGGATGAGATGGATTCCTTTACAGCAGTGAGGCCGGGGGCGCTGTTGGAGATGACCGGGGTACGCCCGCTGGGTGGATGGCAGCTCGGGCCGCGGGCGAAGCGCCGGAAGTCTCAAAGGGGGGCGCCGGTGCTGGATGTTGGGATGATGACCGCTGAAGCGATGCAGGGGCGGTCGATTGTGGGAAGCCGGCAGGGGAGGCTGGTGGGGCCAATCTGATGTTGTTGGCTCTCACTGTAAGTAGGGGGCAGTTGGCCCTGCGGTGCCCTTGTCCGTGGCATCTGGAGCACTTGATGCCGGAGGACAGGTAAGCGGGCCAGGCCTCGCCGTTGATGGTAATGTCGAGGCGGGTGGGGAGCCTCTCAGTGGTCACTCCTTCGCGGAGGACAATGAACGCCTCACGGCGGCCGTCGCTGTAGATGTATGGGCCGGCCTTCATCAGTTTGGGCGCGATAGATGTTACGCGCCCATAGGGTGTTATGGCGCTGATGATGGCTGAGTCCTCCACGAAGAAGAGGAGGTTGCCCACTGTTATTCTTTCCGCTATTTTGCGGAAAGGGAAGGCCCTGAAGAGAGTGCCCTCAACCTCAAGGCCCTCGTTCAATGAGGCGCTCGGCGAGGCCTCTGTTGGCCAGTCCCAGGAGTTGGTGGCCGTTGACCTTGGAGATCTGGATGACTCCGGCGGTTCCTCCGAGCATCCTGTCCAGCGCCCTCAGGTAATGGAAGGGCTGCAGTTCGGGGCCGTGCTCTAGGTAAACGCAGTGCTCCTCAGAGGAGGATGCCTGCCGCGCACGGGCCTCCACGATGTGGGCCCTGGTTGTTTAATCTCCTGGGCCCGGGGCACCGATCCCGCTGATGATTGTGTTCGGTGATTCTTCCTTGCACCTCCGATATTGGAAAAAAGGTGCAGCGGCGGTGGGTGAACCCGCCAATTCGCGGCGCCTCTTTCTGCTCTTGACGACGGTGAAGCCGTCGTCCGCACCAGGGCGTAGATCTTCAGCGCAGTCTGCCCAGTTTCCCAGGGCACGGGCAGCGCTATTGGACGACGAACTAGCCGCCAAGCTGGAGTTACCACGCGCGGCAGCCAGTATTACATGCATTTCGCGTGCCGGCGGATCTGCATCTTTTTGAAATTCCATAGAAAATTATTTAGAAGAATTCTCTTCGATTCCTTCTTTCGGTGATATTTTCTAACCTGGTTGAGATTCACTGCTGGGCCCGTCAGGCACTTGTTCAGCGGATTGAGGGCTTTCTGCCGTTACCAAAATTGGATTGTCTTTAGGCATTGACACACGCCCCTGAGGCGAAAAAGGCGGAGCTAAAATCAGCGTGGCTGTTCGCTCGGTGTATGAATGTATGTATGTATGTATGACAATTTTGACAATTAAAAATTATTTATTTTTATACAAATATGAGGATATATACAAATATGAAGCAAACATATTTTACAAGATGATGATGGGGGATGGAGGAAGGAAACCACGTCGCTGGAGGGTCCTGGACCAGGCGATGAGCGGGTCCTCCACTGCCTCTCCGAGCCCAACCTGGACAAAGTAGCGATAAATTCGCAACTTTGCCGGCGCCAGGATGGAAAGGGCGTCGTCCTCAAGGCCGGACACGCCGAAGTTCCAAGACTGCAGGTCAGGGGCCCGCCCTATGATGTTGAAGGCCTCTATAATGAGAGGCCTTGATGGAGGGACAGCACCAATAACGGTGGCTGAGGGAGCGGTCGATGGACCCGCAGGCAGGACAGGAGGGGCCGACCGAGGCAGGATGGGCCGGATGGGGCAGGGCGTAGAGGGTCAACTTGAGGGCCGCGTCGGCCTCGTGGTCCGAGTGGGCGCAGCGCCGCAGCGAGGCCCAGTCGATCCTGGATGGTGGTGGAGCGATGGTGGGCGACTATCTCGAGGTGAACCTTGAGATGGGCGTGGCGGCGAGGCGCGGGCGATCCAGGGCCCGTCGGGCCGAGCGGGTCGTGAGGCCGTTGAGGAACGGCGTAGCCGTCCCTCGGAAAACCACGGCCGCAGCTTGAGAAATAGGTGATGGTGTAGACTCCGCCCCGAAGCCCACGGCGTTCTCGGAGGTCAGCTTCCGACAGAAGGCGCCCAGGGCCGCGGCGTCAGCCAGGGCCGAGCGCGTAGGGCGGGCGATGAAGTGTTCCTCCACGATAAGGTCCCGGACTCGGGCTCCGCGCCAGCGAGCGGCGGCCAGGAGATCGAGAGGGCGAAGGAACCGGCAGCCGCCGATGATGAGGAGGTTCAGCAGCTGAGCTGTGGGGACCGCCCGGTGATTGAGGCCCAGGATGTGGAGGCCTCCTCCCACAACTCCAGCAATCGGAGACGGCGGGGCTGGAGACGGGTGCCGTCCGGTGGAGGGTGGATCCAGGCCTCACCGCTGTTGCCGCCGACCAGCCAGCTGAAGGCATTTCTGCCCCCGCGGAGCGCGACGTGCACACCCTTGAGGCAGGCGAGCTGGAGCTGGGTCGCGAGGTCGAGGAGGCCGAGACCTCCGATGGCAACTGGCCTCGCCATGACATTGGCGGGAAAAGCCACGCCGTGTAGTCTTGTCCCCAGACGAACCTCTCCAGTCGGGCCTGCAGCTTGGCGATGGTCGGGGGTGATGGAAGGTATCCATGCAGGTGGTGCTGGATGACAGACCCCACCAGCGTGTTCGCCGCTCTTGCTCGCCCGACGATGGAGGGGCCGCGGATGAAGGGCGTCCATTTGCGGCATGCAGTCTCAAGGAGGGCCAGGAGATGCTGCTCCCGGTGGACGAGGGTGCTCCTGGGGGCATGTCGAGCCCGAGGA